>JAUPFT010000014.1:31316137-31841137 GCA_036936625.1 Parnassius smintheus behrii | reverse complement strand
CCTATCCGGTGGAAGACAATACTGCGGTCATTAGCATAGTGCTTAGATCTTCCAGCGATTCTGCCATAATGATTTTATCGTCCGCAAATGTGTTGTAAAAAGTGATGTACTCGCCATTGACGTCAATTCCGTATACTTTCCTTTCCAGGAACTTGAAAACCTCTGACAATATTACGTCACCTTGTCTTACACCTATCTGCAGTTGGATAGGTTTCTTACTCTTGTTCTGTACTCGGATAGCCATCGTTGCCCTACTATACAAACATTCCGACATTTCGATATATCGACAGTCAACTTTGACTGCGGCATGGCTCAAAAGCTAGGCAAAAATGATATTACCTAAAATCTGTTTGTTACTTTACTAACTTATATGTACAATCAAGACTTAATTAAATTAGACTACAAAACACAAAATTTGTTTAAACATTTCAGAAGGATAAAAGCAAGCGCCCTTCTGGATGCTTCATAATTTATTTGAAGTGTTATCCTTTTGCGGAAAGCCAGTAATCAGTGTGTAACTGAAATACAACATGTTTCATATTACTTCAACAAAGTTTTTTAATTATTTACTTTATATAACATTAAATGAAATTATTATAACTAGACATATTTCTTATAAATAAAAATATTTTTATATGTCAAGGATTCTTTTCCGCCAAGAAATTGGTCATGGTTGATATCACCCTCTTTCCTATCTCTACCACCAATCAGCAGTGTACCCATTATTATGTTTTTTCCATTTAAAGAAAACCAATATAATTACATAAAGGTAATTCATCTTAGTAATGCCATGCAGAGTACCTATGTAATGATTTCTATCTATACGGTGATGTAAAATTGCATTCGTCCTGTTGATGGATATAGTTAGTGTTTTGTTCCAGTGAAGATATTAAAGAAATGTGAAAGAAGCAATAGTCCATTTGTTGATAAGTAGATGTGATTCGTAGATACCTACACCTCTCCTCGATTAAAAATCAAAATGTAGATATATTGTAATGTTACCCTTGAGGAATAAAATAGAATACCTCATTACTGGTTAAAAAGGTATCCGGTACTTCACATTCGCTATTTAAAATGAAGCTTCTATGTGACATTAATATGGAAAGCGTGGTCCCTTATATATTATATATTTTGTGTCCCTTATATAGTTTGTGTTCCTCGACCTAAAAATTCTTGTCCATAATTTTTCTTTTAAGTTTCTCATCTATTGAAATAATGTAACACTTTAGGAAAAATAGTTTTCTTAACCATAAGCTTACGAGCCTATACCGATAGTAAAATGTAAAAATCTTCTTTCAAAACACTACATAAAATTCAATTTTATTATAAATATAAGTAACCAATAACATCTTTGATCTCAATATTATTCTTTTGTCCATTTTCCTAATTTATCTTCTTACGGCAACTCAGGGTAGAGCAGTAGAAAGGAATACCTATTACGACCGATGTCACCTCACGTCAAAAGGTCTACCCATTTATCTTTACAAAACGTATCTTTTATGAGAGAAATAAAAATTGTGTATACACTTTATGGAGAAACGGTCTGTATGTGAAAATTAAATTCTTGCTTCTTGTGCTATTCAAAATTTTAAAAAATACGCATTTGAAATTACTCATCAACCAAAAACTAATTGAGTGAAAACTTTAATTTTGCATAGGGGAATCGCTGACAAAAATAAGAGTTTACATCAATTATTCATTACAGTCTATCAAAACTTCACTACTGAACGTAGCCCTCTTCCACGTTAGATATTTGCAATAGTTTGGCAAATATATCTTTTTATTATTAAGAGTTGTTATCGGGAAGATTCTAATGCTGATCTTTAATTTCTCTCTGTCGCCTTTCATGATATCCACGAGATGATATGGAGTAGTGATTTCTCTCACACTGCTACGACTATTATATATTATATAATATAATATTAATACTATAGTGTTAATATTATATTATATTATTTTAATATTCAAATATGTCTAGAACAGGTAAACGAAATTGTATACTTGGGGAGTACTTAAAGCCGCCGCCGGGAACAAAGTCAATGGTGCCCTAAATACGTTAGTCAAAAGGCAAGGCGTAGTGAAGAGTGCACGCCTTGCAATACATAACGCAGTGTTGGTACCGACTTTGTTATATGGCTGCAAAACCTGGGTATGCCAAAAGAAGCATAAAAGCAAGTTGAATACAGTGGAGATGCGATCTCTTCGTAAAATGTGGGGCGTTACCATAGCCGACCGAAAGCGAAACGAAGAGATTCACAACATGGCAGGATTGAAAGATGACCTTATCACAAAAATTGATAGGGGCGTACTCCGATGGTTTGGGGACGTTGAGCGAATAAGTGAAGGCCGAATGGTGAAGAAAATATATAGCGCGAAAGTAAATATTAAAGGGTGTCGAGGTAGACCGAGACTAACTTTCAAAGACCATGTAAGCAAATTACTCGAAGAGGGGAAAGTCAAGAGTACTCGGATACCTAGACGTGCATGTATGAAGAAGATAGTGAATCTGAAAGAAGCGAAAGAGCTCTATCTGGCTACCCCGTTAGGGATTGTGCGTGAAGATAAGTAAGTAAGTAATATTCAAATGAGTAATTCAAATAATAAAATATTTAAAAAAGACAAAAAAAGAGTTACTTAAAAATAATTTTCTATTTATCCCCACATTTATTGGGGTTCTTGAAACGTATAAGGGACCGTCTCTAAAATATAACCATATCTAATAAAAAGCATCATTTAAATCGGATCAGCCGTTTCCAAGAAATCGGTTAATAAAAAAAAATTGCGTCACATATAGAACTTTCTCGTTTTTGGGACTAGGTTTAAACCTGCATGCATATATGAAAATAAAAGAAAACCTTTGATTCTCAAAGCAAGGTTTGGGTAATGCTTAATATAACTTGAAAGATTTTCAGTAACACTTTTTCAACAAGTGCAATATATTTAAAGCGGTAAACCTACGTATAGCTTTGAATTTTAAAATAGAATGTTCGGAATATATTATTGTTTTAAAGTTGTAAGACGTTTATACCCCTTGAATATTATCTTGTTTTTATTTTACGTTACCAAAAGCTTTTGAGGCTAAAGAATTTTGTTTATGTCACATGCTACAGGGCCATGGTGACTAAAGCGAACCACTGTCTGTCTGCCGGCGAGTGAGCGTGACCTTAAATGGACCAGCAAAGTCTGACCCGGTGTGCATTGGTGTAAACTATATCGAGGAATTAAAGCTCGTGGTAAAGTAAGTCGGTTTTAATCTTTATTTAAAAATATTTTTGACAACTATCCACCCGATCGTAAGTGCGTGCTGTGGTTAATAGACATCTACGTTTATCCTCGATAAGGAATCAAAATGCAGATGCCTTGTCATCACTGAGGACTAAGACATAATGACTTGTTTCCAATAAAAAGGATCTCCAAACACTCACTATACGAAACACAACAGGCTTTGCAGATTGTGTTACACGACAAGACCTAAGGTCCGCCATTTCCAGAAATGACGGCTTAGGACGTACTCGAAAGCAAACTATACATCTTTGCACCCGATTGCGAATTAAATTACGTGCAGAAAGAATCCAGTAATTCTTGCGCAAAATAGACATCAACAATTCGGGGCCAGCGTGACAATTCAATTTATGGTGGTAATCAACTAATCAGTTCAAAATATGGTCCTTACACAGTCACCAAGAGACAAAATATCCCATTTAAAGGGTAGCGCTACACTATATCGATACACCATCGCGATCACGAACGGTCGTGCGGACATAAATTTATATTCAGATATGAACAGTTTTATTAATCTTACAATAAATGTACTTATTTAAGAATATAAACCAAGGGTTCAGTAAGTGCCGTAATATAAGATTTATTTTAAAGAATGCATTTAAACTGCAGAAAACACGTATATCGTAGAACTTCTCCCTTAAAGGTTCTTCTTAGCTTCAAGATGATAACAGTAAGCGTTAAAGCTTTTTCGCGAAATGGCAATCATAAATGCAGCATCATTTATCTATGCCAAATAAGTGTATTATAAACGGAAAGGTTTGAATATACAAAGTTTTAAATATATTGGACTAGAAGCAGTTGTTCGAAATTAGTTTAAAATATTTGACTTAGACATCCTAACATAACTAAATTTGAAATAAATGATTGTAATAAAAGTGACAAAGGATAATGAAACGTTTTGATATCCACAAATCTACAATTAAAGTTTTTTGTTTAGAAAGAGTTTTATTTTTTAATTTTTGATAAGATGATAAAAATATAATAATTATAAATTTAAAAGTTTTTATCTAAGATTTTTGTTTTTATTAGTATGAAAATAATGACAAATACAAATAAAGTTTCGTATATTTTTAATTTTTAAATACATAGTAACTTATATGCATAAGTAAAATGTTCTATGAATTTTTGCGATAAGTTTCAACTTCTGCAGTAGCTCGGATTCGCAAAATTTGTTTATTTTATTCTTTATAATATTTGCTGTGTCTTTCCTACGTACCTTTGTTAACTAAAAAACCTCGAAGTTTATAAATATGGAATATTTTATAGAGTTTCATTTGTATTTGGGTTGAAAGCATTATTTATCATAACGATAGTTTTAGTTTATTTACTTCGACGGTTAACTAAATTTAGGACTAGTTTAAGATTAGGAATTTTTGAACCACAAACATGAATTTAATGATTCTTAGTAGGTTATAGCCATATGACACATCAAACATAAACTGTGCTAGGAAGCTTTTCTGCATTATGTAAGATACCGAAAATATATTTATCGAGGAAGAGTAACAAGCACTGCAGCTGTGTTATTATGGACTCAGCACATATAGGTTGGCACGACTAGAAAGGGACCACGCTTTCCATATTAATGTCACATAGAAGCTTCATTTTAAATAGCGAATGTGAAGTACCGGATACCTTTTTAACCAGTAATGAGGTATTCTATTTTATTCCTCAAGGGTAAAAATACATCTACATTTTGATTTTTAATCGAGGAGAGGTGTAGGTATCTACGAATCACAACATCTACTTATCAACAGGTGGACTATTGCTTCTTTGACATTTCTTTAATACCTTTACTGGAATAAAACACTGAGCTAACTATATCCATTAACAGGACAAATGCAATTTTACATCACCGTATAGTGAGAAATCGTTTCATAAGTACTCTGCATGGCGGTTATAAGATGTACCTTTATGTAATTATATTGGCTTTCTTTTAATGGAAACAACATAATAATGGGTACACTGTTTATTGGTGGTAGAGATAGAAAAGAGGGTGATATCAACCATGACCAATTTATTGGTGGAAAAGAATCCTTGACATAAAAATATTTTTATTTGTAAGAAAAATATGTCTAGTTATAATAATTTCATTTAATGTTATATAAAGTAAATAATTAAAAAACTTTGTTGAAGTAATATGAAACATGTTGTATTTCAGTTACACACTGATTACTGTCTTTCCGCAAAGGATAACACTTCAAATAAATTATGAAGCATCCAGAAGGGCGCTTGTTTTATCCTTCTGAAATGTTGGAATAATACATGTATTTCTGACGTAAATAATGTTTTTGGGCTTATCATACTCTTTAAAGCGTAATACCGACGATATGTTCATCCGGTAGGAAAATAAAACATATATGAGATATAATGGTTTGCGACAGGTTTTTCACGTGGTAGAGCCACGCTGCAGCTATATTATGGTTGTAGCAATAATGAGTCGGCTCTACCGGGGCAGACCATGCTCTCACAGAATACCAGTGTAAAATAGCAGCATAGCACTGTTGTGTGTCGTATGGTGAGTGTAGAGATCCGAAGACACCTTTTAACTGGAAATGAGGCTTTCCGTCTTAGTCCTCGAGGGTTACAACGCAACTGCGTTTTGATTCTTAATCGAGGATAAATGTAGATATCTATGGGCCACAGCATCCACTTACCATCAGATAGACTGTATGCTCGTTTATCACCCTTATTCTATAAAAAAGAGATTTTAAGTCAAACAGCAATAAAAGTGTATTATTAATGTTATATTTGTTTTATTCTAATAAACGCTGCTTGCCTGTGAAATAATTGGTCTTTTATTCAAATCGTCATTCATAAAGCATAAAGCATTGTAGTTTATAATAAAAATAAAATGTAAATGTAATATGATAAACGAGCACACAGTCCTCTTGGTGCTGTGGCCCATAGATATTGTCATCTGTCCTGCCTGAGGACCCCCCCTGAGGACTAAGATGAAATGCCTCGTAACCTCGTAATACAGTTAAAAGGGTCATAGGAGTTTATCTGGACAGATACTACCCTATCATCTGCACTGCTCTGTTCAGAAGGGTAGGAAGAGCCAGTACAATTACAAGCTATGAGGTTATCTATCATAGTTTTCAGATGTGACAACGCCACTCTAGCCTTTTGCTGTAAGTGTAAATAGGCTGTAAGTATCTATAGATTGCAGTAGTCACTTAGTGTGCCCGTAAGTTCGTTTTTCCTCAATTACTAAACCACTTGAGGTGCCCACGGAATAATTCTATATTATAATCAGCATCATCATTACAGCCTATCAAAGTTCATGTATTGCCTTCTTGTCGGTTTGGCATCTGTAGTTTTTCTATTTTGAGTTATTATCAAAAAAATGTTGCTGTTTATATTTTGTTTCAGTTTCCCTCTTACGAATATTTTGTTGTCTCTTACAACACCCACGGTATGATATGGGATATATAATCTTAATGAGATGATGGGAATTAAAATAATGTCTAAGTCTTTATTACATCACGTTCGTTTTACAATTGTCCAACCAATTATTTTAGATGAATTAAATATTTAAAATATTGAAGATATCCTCTAAAGAAGTCTACATAAAATAATCAATGCAACTCAACGCCCACGTCTAAAGTCATGGAGCAGAAGTGCGGTGATATTGTTCAAGAAAAGTTAGTAAAAAGTAATTCTTCAATGAAGTAGTTCTTCAAGAAAGGCGACAACGCCCTCTTGAAGAACTACATACCGATTTCCCTTATAAGTTCAGTAAGAGAAATTTTAAATCTATTTATATGTAAAATGATGGTCAATGGTTAAAAAATTTAAATGAGCCAGGAAAAAACATTGAGGGGTTTCGAGAGTCGGAGCGTTCTGATTCGGTTTTAGAACACAAACAATAAATACCGTTCAAAAAATACCGTTCATACCATTCCGTACCATACCATTCATACATAGTGAAGTAATGGTGTCTATTATATATATATATATATATATATATATATATATATATATATATATATATATATATATATATATATATATATGTATATATATATATATATATATATATTATATATAATGGTGTATAATGGTGTGTAATCTCTTGGACCCGATAATTCCCAGAATAACACCATCATCTACATCTGACTTCAATTATGTTTCAGTACTTAATTAGCACTTAATTTTTTGCTATTAATATTAATTATTATATTAGTAAATTTGTTATCGTCACTGCGTTGCTAGCGATATTTGTCAGTAACATTTTCAATAGTTCGTTACGGTGAAAATTTTAAATACCTAATTTTTAAACTTGCCACCTAATTAGCACCTAAAAAGCCCCTAATTTTGGCTTTTTCTAAATGTAAACTCCTGAGTTTGTGTTGTTTACGAGACACAACTTTCTGACGCTCCTATAGTGCTCAGTCTATGAATGGGATGATGCATATTGAATGGGATGTCGTTGGTGTTCGGTTACATTTTTTTTACAAACAAAAGTAATCCATCACAAGATGCAATACTGCGGGAAGCAGTAAGCATCAATGCAACTATCATACGGATGGCGCTCCACCACAACTCACGCACATGATTCCTATAGAATTTGGTAACAAAATTTGTATTATTGTTAACTAAAAAAATAACACCAACGTATCATAGTAGCCATGCTACTAAGAAACTAGTGAACAAAACTCCACGTATCTTAATGCTAATGCACTAAGACATGAAGTTGAGTATGTTTATTACACTTAAAAGTGCTTCCAAACACACTCATCCCAATCCGAAAGATAGACGCCGCATCGCTATGCGCAACGACGTCGCCCACAAACGATATGGGTATGCGATGTCCACAAGAAAGCCGTATTGCTACAACAAACCCGCATACCACCGGCACTAAGATGATATGTCTAGGACACATCGGTTAGCGAGTCCAAGTTTACCTCGGTCTCAGTTGCTCGTGAAGCTGCATACACGTCACTATAATAACCTTTTTCAAGTCCCATTTCCATTAATATAATGCTTTTACTTATTTGAGACCTTCCACATATTTGCTTTATTTCATGGACCTTACAATTATATGTCTTTAATATACAGGACTTCAACCCATATCTCTACTATCATAATGCTTACGTATCAAAGAGACTTTCTATAATAATGCTTTTGTATCATAGACCTTACTATTATATGTCCTTAATTTATGGGACTACAACCCACAACTCTACTATTGTTCTGCTAATTCATCATAGAGAACTTCTATAATAATGCTTTTGTATCATAGACGTTATTATCATACGTATTTAGTATATGGGATTTCAAACCACAACTCTAGTATTCTAATATATAGTAATGTTTTTGTATCATAGACCTTGCTATCATAAGTCCCTAATATAGGACTAGTCATTGTGCAACAGTACTTC
The DNA here is from genome assembly GCA_036936625.1 of Parnassius smintheus behrii. Lineage (NCBI taxonomy): Eukaryota > Metazoa > Arthropoda > Insecta > Lepidoptera > Papilionidae > Parnassius > Parnassius smintheus. The sequence goes on along the minus strand of JAUPFT010000014.1, from coordinate 31,832,471 downwards.
AAGCAGTCGGTCACCCGACCACCTCATATAATGCTTATGCATCAAGGAGACCTTCTATAATATTGCTTTAGTATAATAGACCTTACTTTCATAAGTCCCTAATATAGGACTAGTCATTGTGCAACAGTACTTCAAGCAGTCTGTCACTCGACCAACCTATATAATGCTTATATATCAAGGAGATCTTCTATAATAATGCTTTTGTAAAATAGACTTTACTAACATAAGTCCCTAATATAGTACTAGTCATTGTGCTAAAGTACTTCAGTTGGTCACCCGCCCGCTCCATTATGTTCGACCTCGTGTATGTGTCTCCGACAGCTCCTCCATACAAGCCATCTATACATGAACACCCTCCATAACTTCTTTTATACAGCACGAACTCCTTCCAAGACAAATTGTTAAGACTTAGACAATTTTTAACCAATTTTCCTATTATTTTATAAATGTTATTTATCTTTATTTTTTCACATTTATTATTTATCACATTTTGTATATTTTTAGATGTTTTTTGTATAAATTTATTTGTTTTGAAATACAACGTTTTGCCTTTAATTTGCTATAATACTTAATGCCTGAAATGTATTTATTTTAATTTTATGCTTATTAATGTCATTTTATTGTTTTTTTTATATATATATATATATATATATATATATATATATATATATATATATATATATATATATATCTTTTAATAATATTTTTGACGCCTAATATATAATAAATAATGATGAGAAGTCACAATACACAGCAACGGATACTATAAACAACAATATAAACAAACTAATAAATTTAACGCTACAATGTAAACAAACGTATATGCTTTGTATGTCCCACCAACATTCAAAACGGCACGATATGCGCGCGGTTATTGTCTGCGCATTAACTGAATTTAGCGCTATAGGAGCCACTTATATACTATGGGAGTGACAAAGACGAAAAAACGACCGTTACTAAGCCGTAGACTCGGGCGCAATTTATTTTATAATACGTACATATTTTGCACAGGTAATATCGCAGGTAAGCAATGGATGTTGCACGAAAGAATGACCCTACCTATAAGATAGAATTTTGAACCAAATATGTAAATGAAAAAAAATTAATGGTTAAAAAAATTAATTAAAAATTAAAATTTTTAGTAAGTTTTTAATTAATTATTAAAAAAATCTCTTTAGGAATTTCGGTCAGACTGAATGGAAACAATTTAAAAAATGTACAATAGTTTATTTTTAAAATGAACAAACAATGAATTTTTGTTCCTGTGTACAGATCATGAGACCATTATTTCCGAAAGGGTAAGGATTAGAACAGTGAGAACTAGGTAGGTGGTGCAATATAAATATACATAATATAATATTAATACACGCGATTTATAGACAATACATGTAATAAAATAACATACAAATAACTAATACATGAAATTATATAAATTACTAAAATATATATATATATATATATATACATACTCTACATACATATATATACTATAACATTATATATATATATATATATATATATATATATATATATATATATATATATATATATATATATATAACAACATTCCTCAAACAATAATATAAAGCAGATAAATACAATAGATAGAGAAGTAACGGTATATGTAACGGTAGGTCATTCCAGAGCTTGACAGACTGGACAGTAAAAGATTTATTAAAAAAGGAAGTATTGTGAGTTGGAACCCTTAAAATGAATTTTCTTGAAGAGTGTAGAGGTTCTCCTGGAAGCCCTACAAAATTATACTTCTCCTTCAGATAGGGATGTGTAGAAGGGTGAAATAATACACAGTACAGAATAGAAAGAATATGCATATTCCGGCGTCCGATAAAGTCATAAGTCCGATAAGTCCGATAGGTAACCACTTGAGTCGTGAGCGAAATTGGAAAATATGGTCCAATTTGCGCAATCCAAATATGAACCGAATACTAGTGTTTTGAAGCCTCTCAAGCTTATTTAGCTGGTCCTCGGTTATGTCTACATAGCTTGCGTCATCATAGTCGAGAATAGGAAGGAGAAGAGACTGTGCTAGCATAATTTTTGTAGGAATGGGAAGAAATGATCGAAGGCAACGCAGAGAATACAGAGCGACAAAGGTTTTCTTACTTACCTCATTCAGTTGGTGTATCCAATTTAAGGGGTTATCGAAATAAATACCAAGATTTTTGACATTGTCAAAGTAAGGGATTACAATTCCATCGAATTCGATAGGTGGTACGGAGAACCAGTCAATTCTTGAGATAAAGCTCCGGCTACCAATAATAATGGCCTGTGATTTTTTGGGATTGACATTTAGACCGTATGACTTACTCCACTCAAGAATAATATTTAAATCGTTATTCAATGTAGAGATTGCATTCGGCATATTCTCAAGAGTTGACCAAGTGGAAATCTGAACATCATCCGTATACATGTGGTAGAGAGAAGATATTTTATGAGTGATTGAATTAATGAAAACGGAAAGCACTAAAGGTGACAACACGCCACCCTGCTTCACGCCTGCAGTAATATCACACCAAGATGAGTGAGTTTCATCAACACAAATACACTGCCGATGGCCACAGAGATAACTTTGAAACCAGTAAATTACTAATGGAGATATGTTAAGGGAACACAATAGACTCAACAGTATATCATAATCAACAGTATTGAACGCATTACTGAAATCCAGCAAGGTCATGACTGTGAGTTGTTTATTATCCATACCCCACCGTATGTCATCAGTAACTTTGATTAAAGCAGTAGCCGTACCATGACCAGGATATAGGATACCAGGAACATATGACCGGGACGGAAACCTGATTGTATAGGTGTTCAACAAATTGTGCTTATTAAGGAAAAGGGTCAGCTGTTGGCAAATAAGTTTTTCAAGGACTTTAGAAAGGAAAGGTAATTAACGTAATAATCACAAAATATGTTTTCCATCAAACAAAACAGCGCAATGTAGCAAGAGTATACTCGTATTTTGGAATTCTAGCCCATATTGGGATGCCCCAACATAGGTAAATTTGAAACACTATAAAAGCAATATCTTGTTAAGAGGATAGAGTAAGTCAGCTCAAATTCTAATTTCGCGCCCACTTCCCTGCGCGTCGCATGCTATGTACCGACATGTTTATAATCACTAATACTGTAAGTAGATAGGTCGTTAGATACTTATTTCATTAGGTTTATCATATTTATGCCTGTTTCTTAACGCCAACCCAGTCGCTTCTTATTTTTATCATGGTTATTTCCCATTTTAATTTTACGTCGTACTGTTGCGTAATGTATATTCTGATCGTAAGCGACACAACTTCTCCCTTCAAAAGCCGGAGCGATACTAACGGGGCGACAGGAATCAAGCTTACGTGCCGATAGTTTAGGTAATTTCTTTTTACAGTGAAAATAATGGTATTTAAAAAAAGTAAATAACATAAGCACTGCTTTATAGTTAGTTCAGTTAGTATGCAAAGTTTCATGATCTTATTTAAAGTATTTTATTAATAACAGCGGTTTATTGTTCAGTTTGGAGGTAACTTTGGATTTTTTTTCTATCGAGAAAATTTTACGGAATCGTGCTTTCGTCTAACATAGTCCTTAACATTAATCCTCAACTTTACCATATATTTATTTCAAAATTAATGCTGCAATACTTTCGGCATAACGGAGGATCTTGCTAAGCCATTTGAGGTTATATTTCCCCTTAATAGGGCATAAAACAGTGTAAAAGAATATCTCGAAGACAAATGTGAAATCCAATAATTGGCTGTTACGTGACTCAGCGTGACTAAATTGACTTGATTTATATTATATTATTAATTTTAGAATTTGCTTAGCACTTATTTTGCAGTGTGACACATTTAGTTCTGCTTTAATCATTGTAGACGATATCAACCGATCAATTTTTGCTATATTATCAACGGTCACTAAAAATAACGGCATATGCTCCAATATGATAATGCCTATCCTCTCTTTTCTTCTTCTTATTCTTACACACATTTTTAACTTCTCTTTATCTTCTTGTTGTTTTCCATCGTCATGGAAATTAGCACACATCATCCCTATCCCTAAGATATCCAATCCTTCATCTCCCTCTCACTTTTGACCTATTTCAATCTTGCCATTTCTTTCTAAAATTCTTGAACACATTGTCCACAAGCAATTTTTAGCATTTCTCAACAGAAATAATATCTTATGTCCATATCAATCTGGTTTCCTACCCGGTCGTAGTACTACAACTGCCCTTCTTAAAGTTACTGACGATATCCGTTGGAATATGGATCACGGATACTTAACAGTTCTGGTTTTACTAGATTTCAGCAGTGCATTCAATTCTGTTGATTTTGATATCCTTATAAGTATCCTTAAGACGATTAATGTGTCTTTTTTAATTTATTATCCATAATTTTGTTCATCAATCCATTATCCAGTACAATACTAGCATATAAACCTCTAGGGGTTTATCTACGCTAGAGAGTCGTCTTATATAAACAAAGATGTTTTAATATTAAATCACATTATTCTAACAGAAGTATCTACTACAATAAGTATGGTTGATTTAACAAATATGATTTAAGTTTACATTTAAACAGTTTGGATTTATCGTAAGTTTCTTGTAATTCTATTGGCAATTCATTAATAAAAGTTGGTACAAGATGGGGCGGACTTTCTTGCTCCATGGAAATTTTTAGTTTTCGGAAGTACATACATGTTGGATTTATAAGCTATATTTCGTAGATTTACAGGTCGTTTTTTAAGAAGTAGATATTCTGAATTATTAACTTCCTTCAGTATATTAAATTGAAATTTATCGAAAACATTTATGACTTTGCAATATTTAAAAAGGCCTCTAGATCTGTTATTCTATGGTTTGACTCCTATCTTCGTGATCGGTCACAATTTGTTCGTTCAGGTGAAATATACTCCCAATGATATAATGAAACTGCGGATGAACCACAAGGTAGAGTCCTCTCTCCTCTGCTGTTCGCCATTTTTATTAACTGTATCACCAAGGTCATATAGGTAACTACCACCTTTATGCTGACGATTTGCAGTTATATCGTAATTTTGTGGCATCCGAAGCCAACTTGGCGATTGAAGTTATGAATGGCGACTTAAATAAGATTAATAAATGGACGAGATCATTTGGTCTCACATTAAACCCAACTAAATCCCAAACCTTGATAATAGGTAAAAGATATGCGCGTGGCACGCTTGATTTGTCCTCTCTCCAAACTCTACGAATCGATGGTGCCACTATTCCCTACTCAGTTACGGCCAAGAACCTAGGTCTTATTTTGGACTGCAATTTGACTTGGGGCGCACATGTTACGGATGTAAGGAGGAAAATATTTCACGCCTTTCATTATCTAAAATGCCTTCAAAGTTTCTACCTTTTTCTACTAAGATATCTATAGTCCAGACTCTTATCTTGCCAATTTTAGATAACGATGATGTCTGCTATTTGGATGCTACTGAGGAGCAAATTAATAAACTCGAGCGCTTGAGAAATCTATGTATTCGATACATTTTTGGCATAAAGAAGTTCGATCACGTCTCTGTTTATCGCAAGCAGGTTAAATGGCTCCCCATCCGCCTTCGCCGGAACACTCGAATCCTCTGTCTGCTTTTCAATATTTTACATAATCCTGATAATCCGCTATATCTCAAAAATCGCTTTACTTTTGTTCATCCTCCAGATGTTCCATGTAGATCAAATACTAAAACACTGTTAAGATTTCCGTCTTTCAATACAATGCTCTATTCTCATTATTTTACTGTTAACGCAGTACGAATGTGGAATTCACTTCCCTTTACGATTCGTGACGCTAAGTCGGTGTCTATGTTTAAAAGACTTGTTAAAGAGCACTATCATTCACACCATAATTATTAATTCGTGATGTGTAGATATTCATATATGTAACATCAAAATATAATACTCGTATATTGAATTATATTTTTATTATAATATAATAATAATAATAATAATAATAATTTCTTTATTCAGGAAAAAATTTAACAATATATATTTGCATCTGCGCCTGAACTAAGCAATAAGCTTGTATCTCAGGCAACAGTGCTCTTTCTTATGGGACAATTCAACAGAATCTTTCTGATTAAGAAACTTACGTAAACATATTATATCAAACAATAATATTATATAAAGTATGAAAATTAAACCTACATATATAACTAAATATATTTTTGTGTGTAAATTGTTCCTCTCGTATGTGGGTGCGTAGGGTTTTTTTACATTGATTCTTATTTAAAATGTATAAATTTAGTTGCTTATTTATATTATTGTACAAGAATGGACCAAGAAAACAAAAATATTTATGTGCATACCAATGTTTAAAGGTAGTAAGTAAGGCACACTTTGTCGGATCTTCTCTTTATTAATTGAATACAAATATAATATATTATATTTGTACTTTATATTTATGTATATATATGTAAATATATATATATATATATATATATATATATATATATATATATATATATATATATATATATATATATATATATATATATATATATATGTGTATGTGTGTCTGTAAGTGTATGTGTATGTATGTATGTATGTGCATATATATGGAGGTTTGTATATTTGTATTTGTATTGTTTTGTATATTTCAATAAAGTACACAATTGGAATGGAATAAGCAGTGCCTTTGTACATAATTTTGTTTTTACAATTTTCCTATCAAAGTATTTGTGTACATAAACTGTTTAATAAATAAATAAATAAATAATATTATCTAAACTTGACCTATGTGTATAGTTTTTGATTACGTATCATGTGAACTCCAACTATAACTAGAGATAAAAATAAAAATATTAATTAATTTGCAACCTTCCGCTAACTAAATACAATGATGTGTCTTACCTGGATTGAAGAGCACCTCCCGCTCTCCCTCAATTACGTGCACTAACTCCGCCACCACTAGTCCCAGCACTCTACTCCCAACACCACTACTCCCGGCACCACTACTTCCAATACCACTATTCCAGGTGCCACACAACATCGACGATAATACGACGTGTTTCGCCTCTACACGAGGCATCCTCAAATTATGTAGACTCTACGGCGGCTGACCGCTAAGTGACTTACCACTACACTTATTACACTTAGCGGTCAGCAGCCGTAGAGTCTACATCACCTGAGGATGCCTCGTGTAGAGGTATACACTATAAAGATTTTTACAATAGAAGAGGATAGCTGGAAAATATTTAGAAGATAAAACCAATTAAGAAATGTACAAAAACTACCACATTTACAAGCAGAAACGTCTTCAGTAATCATTTTGGTCGACAGACCACCCCACATATCGGTCACATGCGTGAGTCAGGTCCAGATATTATGTTTGCGTATCTCTTTCCGTTTTCACGAGGTTCTCGTCATACGCAAGATAGTCCTATCTGTGATAATAACCCGGTCCCAGTGGAGCCTGGCGTGGTCATTTTAGAGCACGGCTTGCGGCAAGCACTTATAATAAAACAGTTTTCGATCCACGACACCGTATTTCAGAGCGAGTACCCGCGTCGTGTGATAAAAACATGCGACAAATCACCACCTGACGTACGCAGCTGTATGCTGTAAAATAATAAACAACAAACCGCTGCAAAACTTTCACCTGCCCTCTAACTGTTCCAGCACACTCACTCACAGCCTTATATTACAAGTATGTAAGACTTTAAAGGGGTGGTCGTTGGTTAGGTTGTGTCCAGTGGCCAAGAGATGTTTAGCAAAATGGGATCAATCAGGATTGCAATTTCTGTACGCGGTTTAATGCTCTTTATAGCTGTGTAGCGTTGCGACCAGTCTGACCCACGTAAAGGGCGTAGCATTCGTCACAAGTTTATAAATACCCGATTTTTGAATAATATCCAACTTATCTTTATTATTATAGATATTTCTAAGAGTGTTATTTGTTTTGAGTGCCACGTTAACGCCGTTTTGTCTAAGGGTATTTGCTATTTTTTCAGATATGGAGCCTAAGTGGGTCAAACTGATCACATATCGCCGTAAATAGTTAACCACTTTTTATTGTTGCATTATTCGTCTGTCTGCCCCATTAAGTAAAGAAAATTATTTAAAAGAGCTTAATATAATTTATTTAAATGCAGCCTCTAACGGTTTTTCGAAAAATCTCATTAAAAAATTATTTTAACGTAGCATTCAAAACAAACACAGTCTGAGCTTCAGGCAGTTTATTTAAACGCAGATTAACCATATTCACAGTTCATTTTGCGAATAATTTAACAGTTAAAATATGATTAATTTTGTGCGATTGTACAAAATTTTATACCTAATTTACTATTATAAAATGTTCTATAATTTCCTCAAAATTATTCGCATATTTTGTTAATCTGGCCTTGTGGTAGTTTTGTAAGTAATGTTGCGTGAATAAGTCAACTAGCGCCATCTAGTGTCAGGAACGAGAGCGAGGGGAGCTTTGCAGAGAATGACATCACAAATCCCTCAACCGACAGCGACATCCGAAGAACTAAGTTTCTGGAAAGTCTGCACTCGCACACTCGTCCCTTTGCGCGCATTTGGTTGAATGTTCGGGATGCTTCTTTGCTAATTTAAATAAATAGGCGCTGCAAGATGCGATCGAGGCAGTATTGAATCGGCGATACGAGCGAAGCTTCGGAGCGGAATTAAGTGAATTAGTGTGTTTAATTATTAGCGTTTTAAGTTTTAATTTGTGTAAAGTAAATTAAAGTGTTAATTTAGGTAATTTTATCGGCAATTTTTATTGTCACGAACCTCAAGCTCGTAACAGTAATGTATTATTTATTTATTTATTAGTTCTACTAAGACAAATCCTCCATTTAAAATACACGAAGATCATGTTCAACAGTAGAATTTTAAGAGCTGATGACAAAGACAAAAAAATTCTAGTACGGCTAAGCGCTCGCTGTAAATTTCACAGAACACGAGTATTCCGTGTTTGATCCCCGCAGACACCTATAAATAGTTAATTGCAATTTAAATACTGATTTACCACGTGCTCGGCGGTGAAGGTAAACATCGTGAGCAAACCTGCATTTCTTAGGAATGAGAGAAAATGAAATATTTTGAAAATATGTGAAGTTCGCCAACACGCATGGGAGCATCACTGCGAACATTTCTTTACCCTACAAAAACCCCTCTCAGAAACGAGAAGAGGCCTGTGCCCAGCAGTGGGACATATAAAGACAGTAACTTTTTTGTAGGATAGGGTGACAAACAAGCACACAGTCCACCTGAAGGTAAGTTGTTGCTCGGCCTATAGACATCTACACATATCCTTGATTACGAATCAAAATGCAGATGCGTTGTCACCCGTGAGAACTAAGATGGAATACCTAGTTTCCAGTAAAAAGGGTCTCGGTTCTCTACACTCACCATACAAAACACAGCAGCGTTAGGCTACTATTTTACGTTGGTATACTGTGAGAGCGTGGTCCTTCCCCTGTCGGGCCAACCCATTCGTGCTACAACCACACTACTAATATAACTGTAGCATGGCTCTACCACGTATAATTTATCTTTGGTAAAATATTGCCTGTCAAGCTTAAGTTTTCTTCCGGACTAAGGTCGTTATCGTCTGCATCATGTTTTGCATCACGTGTTAAGTAGAAGTAAGTTTGATGAAATTAGTAAGCTATTGAGTGTTTATAATATTAGATAATTAAATTAGACAATTCTTTTGTCCTCTATTATTATTTTAACCGGCTTCACCTCCCAGAAAGTTTATAAGTTAGGTCTATGTTTTTTTTTGTACATTCTACGCAACATCTTCGTCAATAGTCCACCAAACAAGTGATATTTTTCAATTAATACTATAAGAAATGTTTCAACCCTTGTGTAGTTGATTGTTCTTAGTAGAACGGATTTTTTCACAGTATACCAAAAATATATATTTATAATATTTATTAAAAATTTAATAAAAGTTGACTTCAAAGTTGCTGATTTATTATTTTCACATTTTTTAGTCGGTGCTTTAATTCGCGCTATATCTTAGCACATTAAAAGTTAATTTTTAAAATAGTACTTTATTCCAAAACAATAGTTTTCTTTAAAAATTGGTCGAAAACGCAACAAATTAAACTGTGGTGTAATTAGACGAATGTCCTTGTATTACTCGTTCGATACGCTTAAAACGAGTTTTATGTACAAAAATGAGAAGATGCTTAAGTATCAAACTTCTATAGTTCATAAAGATCAAAATAATGTACAACGCAGTCTGCTGAAGCTTTCTATAAAAGCAACTATATATATTTTAAGTAACAACACCCTTGGGAAGCCTTAGGCCACTTGAGGAGTTTGGTCTCCACGGACTTTCATGTAAGAAAACATATTATCAAAGCCGTAGTGCCAGGATACAGCTGTATTACCACCACCATCCCGCTCGACCATCACCGGAGAATCACTTCGTTCTTACAGAATAACAGCTTAATGCAACTGTGTTTCATACTGCGAAGGCAGAAAACTGAGTACCCTTTTTACTGGTAACGTGGCCCATTTTTAGCCCTCAAGGGTAACAAAGCATTGATTGTTAATCGGGATAAATGTAGGTGTATATGGAGTACATCATTAATTTACCATCAGTTTGACTGAGTGATCGTTTTTTCAAGTTCGATATAAATATGCCAACACATTAAGGTAGGTAAAAACAGTTTAAAGAAATGTTCGCTCTGAATATTCCATCGTTATGGCGTAAAATCGTGTACAAATAGAAAGCTTTAGGTTTAAAAGTTATTAGGGTATAAAAATGAGTATGAGTATTGACTTATTTGTTGTAATATACCAAAGTGCTGAAAATCATCAGATTTTGTTCAAAAAAGCTTTTATGTTTATCCACAAGAATTTTGAATCTTGTAAAGAAATTACGGTTTTAAGGAGGAAGTGATAATTCCTTTGTCAATCATTATTATTTTACTTACTAAAAGAATATATTTTTTAAGTTTAATTAAGTCAGATGGGATTATCAAGCAGTTACTCTATAAAGTAGATAGTTTAAGAAAAATATTGAATGAATTTTTCGCTTTCTCTATTGCCAAAGCCTCGTCTATAAGTCGGCGGGTTTCACCGATTACAGCTGAGAAAATCTTAACATTTGGTGAAAATATTCTTATTTTCCCTATAAAACGAAGTTTTTTCGCATAGATACCATTTTTCGCATTACTGCAATTACATACGTTCAGCAAATTTATTTCCTTATAAATGAAATTTTAATGGAAATGCAATCATCATCATCATAAATTAAGCCTGTCAAAAATCTTTTTGTGTACTTCTGACCTGTTTGTTCTGTAGTTCATGGACACCTGAGCCAACTTAAAACAAAAACGCTTTTAGCTTTTTAATTCTTTTTTATGGTCTATGGTCTATGGTTAAAAAGCTGAAGGTACTCCGGGTTAACACTGAAATAGGGACGTCAGTCATCTCGGTCCCTCCCGTGACCATGGGTGCTGTAAAACAAAATGTCGGGAATTTAAAAATAAGTTAAAGTAGGAAATTAAACGTGATAAAATCCGTAAATATAGTTTTATTCAGTGTGTAGTATTCGCATTCATTTAAGAAATTATTATGCTCCGGATATTACTTAACTTGTGACTTTGATTTATGGTTTTAAGTTATATTTAATTAATAAATCACAAATATACCATTTTTATTCACCATATGCATACAGTACCATATAGTAATAAATCCCATAATAAAACTTGAGATAATTTGACTAAAGAAAGAATCCGTATGAATTTAGCAAGTAGCTTTTTAGTGAACTTTTCACGATAATGCTGAATTCTACGCACATGACTCGGTAACGTTTTTGGCGCAAGATGTTTCTAACCTTTATTCAGGTTTAAAATATTAATATATAATATAGTAATCGGCTTCGGTTACCAAAGCCTTAAATTTTGCTAAGTCATAAGCAACATGATGAATCAACTAGATAGAGTAAGGACGTTGTAAAGGAACAGGAAATCGATAGATATAGGTAGCCTAGGACCGTGCTTTGAGGCTTTCTTTGGGAGAGGTCTATGTTTAGCAGTGGATTTGTAATGAGCTGTAGTGACGATGAAAAAACATGAATTAATCGAACACAGGACGTGTTCGAATTTTGAAAATATAGTAAAAATTCATTTCAACCGCCGCCTTTTTTGTTTTTAAGAGTTAGGTCTTATTATGTATGTTTAGGTGGTTATTGATGTAAATCCTGTTTTGCACACAAATCCTATGTTACTTGATAGAAGATTACTAGTCTTCGATACATATCTGGCTGCTACCACGAAACCTTCCTTCATTCGTTATACTCTTTCTTACGGTTCGGTACTCTTCTCACGAAATTTATGTGACTCTGTAATGGGATATTGTATCTTAGACTTAATTTCGGATATGACTTCAAACAAATTTCCTCCGCTTGTCTATGGTACTCCCTTTATTTTGACATTAAACATTCTCAACCATTGCTCCGCAGAGTTCGACTACTGCTCCAGTTTTTCTAACTGGGTCTAAATTAAGTTAGCATGTTTTTGTACTTTTGCATCGAATTTAAATACTAGTGATAAAGGACACTGGATAGAGTGAGTTTGTTTACACTCAGAACATCGCGCGGTAGATTTTCTATTTCCCAGCTTACGACAGCCAGCTTAAGTTATTCCAGCACAGTAGAAATATAACTCTTGATTACAAATCAAAACGTGCCAGATATTACTTCACTTATGACTTTGATTTATTGTTTTAAGGTAAATTTAATTAATTTTCATAATGTACAAAATCATGAAATAATTTTTAATTTTCATCGTTGGAAGCCGGGTAGAAAAAAAATTGAGTCCGTCTCGCTGGTCCCGACCTTTGCGAGACGGTCTAAATTCTTATTGGCGCCACGCTTGCAGTCTGACGTATTATAGGCGCCAAGGTTTCCACGGCTGGCCGCGCTACTGGCCAACGAAGCGCTATTCCAGCCTGGAGAAGAAGAATTGAGGAGCGTATCGTAAAGGCTAGAGCTCTCATCGGCAGACTGATATGCTTCAGATCAGGCAATAACAGGTCAAGAATTGTACGCACCGCCAAGATGGCTTTTGCTGGAACAAATGTCAGTTTGTCCCAGCCGGATAAACCGCAAAAACTGACGGAGCGCATAGATGATCTGAAGCAGAGAATCGCTGCTTGGGGAAAGCGGATTCGGCCATATACCGAAGTCGACTCGGTTTGACCAGATTCGTCTCATCCAAAGTAATCAGAAGAGGCTCTATAAATCATTGGAACAACAAATGGTAAGTGGAACGGGCCCAGCACCGAATGAGGCCGACAATGAAGCATTCTAGCGCGGCCTGTGGCCAGAGCCCGTAAACCACAGCGAGAGTTCTTGGGCGGAAGTTGTGGTGAGTCAGTGTGCTCGAAAGGCTGCACCACTACTGGCAGAAGGGTTTCGTGGTGTGGCATGTTTTTTTTTTGTTATCAAAATACAATAAAATCATTTTGTAATGAAGTAAAACCTGCTTTCGTTTAGACCACAAGATAGAGAATTTTAAATAGATTTTATAATGCCAAACTTCTTCATAGAAAAGTAGTCTCTAAATATAGGTTTTAATGGTTTTAAGTGCTGTGGGTGTATGCCGTCGCGTGCGATCGCTCGGGATTTGCCAGGCGCATGCGACTGCATGGAAATTTTATGGGGATTGAATGGTTAAGCTAGCTTTTTTTTCTTTGTTGCTTGGTTGGGAGAACCTGATGGTTTTCTCCCTCTTTTTTCTCTACTATCGTCCTCCTGTTTTATCATTATGAGTTTGTCATGTTTTAAATAGGCAATGTTTTCATTACTTTTTTTCTTTCACTTGGGATTTTAGTTGCTTACGCTTTTACTGTGTAGAGTGTAGAGTTTTCTTGGAGTAGTCCTTATTAATTTATATATTTGATGGACGATTCGAGTTGTACTTGGGAACAAGATGTTTCTTCCATTGGGTTGTATAGGAAACAACAACTGGTCGGTTTTTGCTTTCCGTCTTTATTCCAATTCTGTACACGTTACTAATCTCTTGGCTATTTATTTGCACTCCTAGCTCTTCTATTGTATCTTTTATATAGTCTACCAATTTTCGCTCAGATTTTTCTATTTTCTCTACTCCGAAGAAGACGAGTTGTTTTTTTTGTTTCTCTTTTTCTAATTATATATTATTGAGGATTTTGTTTTCTTCTATCGTTGCATTCATTTTCTCGTCTACTGCTTCCGTAATGTTATTGGTTACCGCCTGTGTTATCTGGTCGGCATGTTTATCCAATTTATCGTCGAGTGTTCGTGTAAGTATTTCCACATTTTTATCCATAGTGGTTTATTACTCTGGTAAATTTATATTTTAGTGTGGTATCACAGCTTTTTGTATGATTTTTAATTATTTTACTGGCAACCCCAATGATGATGTAAACTATAGTTCATAAAAGATAGCTTGATCTCTGCGACAGCTGTCAGTAAAATCACGCCTATGAAGTCCTGAATTTCTTAGTAGTACGGACACTTTGACTAGAGAAAAAAGAAAGGACATGACATACCTATGAAAAAAACGTGTATACCTAAATTGAGTCTGGCACAAAGATGGCGGCTTGACGTAATGTTGGGTATGTGATTGCGTAGTGTGACGTATTACATTGCACCTGCCCATGATAAATGTAGTCCTCTACTAGTTTTGAAATGCTCAATTTTCGCATAAAACGCATAAAAACATAAAATTTTCTTAAAAATTTGAAAACAAACAAGTCGCTATGACAACTGATATACTTGTCATTGACTGTTACAAAACATGGCGACCGGCCGCAGCGAAAAAATTGTTGTCATATTCGGTAATGATAAAAGTAATGTTGTCCTTTTTACATACGAATATACTCATGAGCTAAAAAAGACGCCGATATTTCGTTACATTCCTACAACTAACGATCTTTATGTCATGTCCTTTCTTTTTTCTCCAGTCAAAGTACAGACAGTACCCGTCAATTTCATACTTTATGGGCATGCCGACCTAATTAGTGATGTTGTAGTTATTAAAAAGTGCGGTCGACAATGTATCTGCAGAAGACTGTAAGAAGGTGGTAACTAAATGCAGAAAACTAATGGAAGAAGATTGGGAGCGGATAGTCCGATTTGATAATATTTGCGAACAAGAGTTTATAATAAATTTACAAGATTTTTCTAGCGATTCAGAAACTGATTCAGATATGGATTTGGGGTGTACTCCTTTAACGGCCGGTCTCAATTCCCTACAATCAGTTATAAGTAGATAGCTAACCAAGGTAAACAGTTAAGTTTAAACTATCTGTTACTGTTGTCTCAATATCGTAATGTTCGAAAGCTTACTAGAGATAAAAGGCAGATAGTTCATGATAACTTTGGTTAATGCGTCCCTCCTAAGCGTTTTGTTTTTGCTTCGAAGTGAATTGCGTCGCATTCTACAATAAAATATAAATGATGTATTTAAAATATTATGATTAATATATAATGTTTTTAATTATTTTTGTTATTAATTTTTAATATAATATTGACAATTATCCTTTATACACATTTCTAAATTAAGGCTTTCTTCAAATAATGATAAACTTTTATCTTAAAATACGAAGCAACAAAACGCAGCGCTTGGCGTTGCTTGACTTGACAATTGACATTGATCATTGACAGTTTGTGTACACCACCACAACCAAACCTCAACAAGCTCAGCAGAAATATACTACACATAATATAATTGTTTATGTATAGCATTAATTTATTAGCGATAAACATTAACATGGCTCAACAAAATACTGTAAGTATTGTGAACTCTTTGCCGTGATATATAAATTTACAGTAATGTTACAAAAGCTTGGGTCTTTGTCTCAAAGTCGCGCCAAAAATGTAAGGCACCTATAAAATTTTGTTTCAGATGAAGACAAGGGCCCTTGTTAAGGACGAAATACTCTTTCTGCTTGACTTGATTTCCAAGCAAAAAGTAATTACTACTAAAGCAACGAATGCCACAAATAATAAATTAAAGGAAGAGGCTTGGAAATCCATAGCGCAGGAGTTTAGTGCGATGGCGGGAGAATTGCGGCGTCCTGAGCAACTACGCTTAAAGTGAGAAAACTTAAAGAAGTCATCAAGAACACGCAATGCATTGATAAGACAAAATAATTTAAAGGTTTGTAATAAGTACATACATTAAATATTTTGTGACATTTTGTTAGATATACCTAATCATCTTAGAATTTTTTTTTATGTAATATTTCTATTGAAACATTTTTATTTGCAGACTGGTGGTGGAAAGATGTACATCCCTCCCGATGAAGCACTAGATCGTGTAACATCTATGTTAGGTGCAACATGCACCGGGTTCACTGTGGAGTTTGGTGGTGATGGGGAAAGTGAAATGATTCCACCAGATGCAGTGGTGGAACTCATGGATTTACAACCTTTACCGGAGCATTCAGAGGCTGTAACTAGTGATTTGGTGATGGGAGGTGGTGGTAGTGCTGAGTGTGGTAGTAGAAAATTTTCACACCAAAAAGATTTACTTTTAATAATCCTTACAAACCCTGTAAGTTGTAGCTGTAATATTTTACCTCAGTTGTTACTAGATAATTTATAATTTTGTACAACCAACTTCGATATAAATTATTAAGAATAACTCAAAAACTTTTGGTCAGACCTTGATCAAATTTATATTAGACCACATGTGAAGCACCAGCTTTCAAATAAAAACAGAATCATAGAAATCAGTTCACCCAGTAAAAAGTTATGAAGTAACACACATAAAAAAAACATACAGTCGAATTGAGTACTGGCTCCTTTTTAAAGTCGGTAGACAAAACAGACCGCCTCTCTATGGCCTAATAGTGTGATTGTTTGTTGCAGGTTTTGTTACAACTTTGTGTATTTTTTTCTGGTTAATGAGGAAAATCTAAAGGCTGACCACTCAATTGTCTGACAAACAAGACAAATTGTGAAATAGGCTATAGTAGTTGGTTCTGGGTAATCTCTAATGTAGTTTGGATAGTAGTTGTTACTAATGTTTTTTATGTCATCTCCTATGCCCGATCTCTGTGGTCATCAGTCATCAATTCTATCAAGCTAGGAGAGTGTAAAATATGAGAATTTAACTATGTTTTTTTATTTTCACAGTAAAGAAACGCCAAAAATCCTCTGATGAACTATTACGGGCTCAGATAAGCAAGGAATTAGCCATGGCTGCTTATTTTGAAGCCAAAACTGAAGTGGTTAAACTTGAAAAAGTTAAACTGCAGCTAGAAATAGAAAAATTAAATAAGTGACTTGTGATTATTATAGTACTAATATTAAGATTTAGTAAATAGTGATAATAAGGTGTATTTTTTATAAGTTATGTAATGTTTTTGTTAAGTTCATTCTAAAATAAAATCTATTTTATACATTGATTTTTATTTGACATTTTTGAAATAAAATATATATTGAAATAAAGAACATTTATTCTAGTATAATTTAACATTATTTACACATTAAAATTCTCATATAATTAAACATAATTTAAACACTAAAATAATTATTAATTAGCTGTTGTCTGACACTGTGATTTTGTTGACCTATCCCTTCAGCATAGGTAATGTCACCTGATTCTTGCGGCATTGCAACTTCTGGATCTACATCCCTAATATTATTTAATCTGCAGATGTTGTGTAATACAGAAGTGGCAATAATAATGGCCTGTGTTGTCTGCGTAGCTACACGGATTTTTAGCGAGAGTATTGGAAAGCGCCTTTTCCACACACCAAAACATCTGAAAAGTTACAAAGTATTTTATATTATATTCATGAAATTTTAAAAAAAATATTAATAAAATAATATTTACCTTTCAATAGTATTTCTAGTCTTTATATGTGCTTCATTGTAACGATTCTCTGCAACAGATGTGGCGTTGAGCAGTGGTGTCAAAAGATATGAAGTACAGGGATATGCACTGTCTCCAATAAGCCATCTATTGCCAAACAATCCCTCTTCACATTGCACTGAAAATAAATAACAAAGAAATATTAATCATGTTTATGTGATGACCTATTATTATAATCTTCTAGATAACTAAGTACCTACTTACTTTTCAGCGTAGAGTTGTTAAATATAGTAGCATCATGAGCAGACCCAGGCCAACGGGCAACAACATTCATAAATAACAAGTCTGCATTACAGACTCCTTGGACATTCATTGAAAATATGCCTTTTCTATTTCTGAATTCTTCTCTTATATCTGAATCTGCAAAAATGATGACTGTTATTAGGTATAATCTATATAAATAAATGAATCTATACTTAATAATATTATAATAAAGAATTGTATGCATGTTTGTAGAAGTTGATCCAATTCTGGCCAAACTTGGATTAAGTTCTACGTTTGAGTTTCAGGTCACTAGATGGCCTACGAAAAAGATTCTGCCTAGATCTACTTAATATAAATATTTATTTATTTGATACTACTAACCAGGTGACTGTATGGGAACATGCGTGCAGTCAATTGCGCCAAGAATTCTTGGAAATCCTGCGATTTCATGAAAGGCATTCTGGGTATTGCTTAATGTCTTCACATATTGAGGGTATAAGCCAGCTATAGCCCGAGATACATGATGCACAATTCGGCTGGCTGAAGCTTTCCATACACCAATAAAGTCCGCTACTGATAAAAGCATTGTTCCCAGTGCATAAAATCTCAAGGTCAGCAACAACTGATGTAACGGCGATATTCCTTTATTCCTAAAATGTTAAATATAAGTAAAAAAAAATCACAATAACTGTCATTCATATTATGTTGGGTGGCATATTTCGACGATACATATAATGTAACCAAATTTTGTTCACAAGTTTCTTTACTCACCTTGAAGAAATTACTTTTAAAGATGGTGTTATTTTCAATAATAACTCATCCACGGACGTTTTATTTAATCTAAATCTATATGTAAATTCAGAGTCAGAAAATTCACTTCTGTAATTTATTCGATTATAAAGTCGGCGATTTTCAGTATCTACAATACCTCCGGAATCAAAAACACCTATCTCATACATTTCATTATCACTTTCATCACTGAACAAATCCATTTTTTAGATATTAAATAGGTTTTATTTATTTAAAATCACGACAAATATTTGCTAACTCTCAAAATTGGGCGATAGACAAAACTCTAACATCTGGTAATTTGAACTATCGCCAGTTAACTGCCAATACGTTATTGAAACAGTCAGATGTTTTTTTTCTATGAACCCACTTAACTCAGGTAGTCGGTAAGTCCTCCGAAGGGTAGATCAATGTGATGGTTAAACATTTCTATCTATCTTTGATTATTGAAACGGAAAAATGTAACTATAGATACCAATGGTAGCCATTTTAACTTCCAGTAAGAGATAGATAAGTTATTGAGACCGGCCGTAAGAGAATAAATGCATTCTATATTAAAAATATTCGTTTAATTTAGTAACTAAAAAGTAGTAACTAAAAAACTTAAATTAAACCCAATTATTATATCTTACATTATCATCGATAATAGTAAGAAACATCGATAATTTCTGTCGACAATTTTTTATATCCTGACAACCCTAGGAATGTCAGTTTGACATATGTCGCAGAGATCTTTTATCGTCTATAGCATCTCCGTCACTAACGGTGTCAGATATTGTAAGGTTGGCACTATGTATGTGATGAGTCTATTTCTTAACTAACGCCTTTTAGGTTAGACTTCAATGACGAATAATAAATTTAGTTTATTCGTGAAATTATTAACGCTCGCACTATGATTATTGCATACACTTATTTAATAATATTTGTTTTGTTACAATATTACTCGAATATTGTTGTTTTCACTGCTCTGCATTGTTTATGTATTAATTCACATGGAGATCGTTAGCTTACATGTTGAAACTTTAGCCGCCGGAACCGGAAAAATAATGTATTTATTTAAATATGATCATTTGTATGTTTATTCATTTATTTATATATTTGTATATATGCATAAATAGGTGACATATGTGTAGTTTATTTGTAAGTAAAATAAACATATACATTACGTAGTTAATTAACTTTAGTTTTGTGTTCTCTTATTCTATATTGCCCCACCTACGTCAAATTCTCACCACTCCATGGGTTGACTGGTAGAAAACACCTCAAGGCGTTAAGTCCACGCTTTGTATTCTTTTGTTTTAGGGTAGGCAATTAAGGACAAATAAATAAATAAATAATATTTTGTGTCTTGAACAAAAAAACTGATAGAAAATTGTTAAAAAGTTCGTGCATGTTGTTTATATTTGTTGCGTAATTGTGTTTTGAACGCTTTAGTAGCTCAGGTTTACATCACAAAACATAAAACTATTTTTTACATGATAGGATTGACACACGAGTACACATTCTACCTAATGGTAAATGGATCATGAGGTCCATAGATATTTACATTTATCCTCGATTGATTATCTAAATGCAGCTGCGTTATCATTCCTGAGGACTTTGATGGAATGCCTCATTCCCAGTAAAAAAGGTCTCCGGTTCTCTACACTCACCATACAAAACACTGCAGCATTAAGCTGCTATTTTACGCTAGTATTCCCTGAGAACGTGGTCCCACTCCGGTCGAGCCGATCCATTCGTGCTACAGCCATAATAACATAGTTGCAGCATGGCTCTACCACGTTAATTTGCAATTGCTACTAATATAAGTCAATAAACAAATTCGAAAAATAAATAAATAAGTATTTTTTATTAATATCCCTCGAACCTAATACATTCATACGGAGTTAATAAAAAAGTAAATAAATAACGGGTGGCATACAAATTTTTTTTAATTACTCAACAGCATAAAAGTCTATATGTTTACAGAAATGGTGAAAGTATAGCGAGTGGATGATTCATAATTAATTATTCCTATCTTGTATTTATTTGTTATATTTGCAATGACGAAATTGAGGTTAGAATAAAAATATTTATTATATGTACATAAGGATATATGACAAAAATTTTGAAAACTTTCTTTCTTGATATGATATAACAGAGCATGCATGATATGTTTTTTAATAACAAGCAAATTTAAGAAAAATAAAAACATCTAAGTAAGTCTGCTTTCACTTAACTTGCCGATGCCGGACAAAATTTGAAAATTCCAGGATTTTGGTTGAAATCTAGTTTTTTTTCCCTATACAACCTGGAAATCTTTTTCCAGCATTGAAGGAAGCTGATGATACGTGATATTCATTTCCTCTTCCTTCTTTACTAATTTCAATAGACGACGCCAATTAACTTGTGCGACTAATGTAATGTGTACTTTAACGTAGAGTATCCTCGTACTTCATCAAGGAGACCTATAATTCGACTAGTGCGCAGATCAAGCTAGTGCTCACAATTCATGCTGCATGTACGTAGCTTGAAGAGAAGTGCCAGCCTGAGGAGGCTGCTACAAATGGGCTTGGCAAACCTACTCCTGAATCGAGTTGGTGGACTGGCAGCCCGTTCCAAGCGAGTTATAGTCGCAGGGGAAGAGTAGTCTTGCCATGGCATTGGATCATTTGAGCTATCATCCATGACTCATGAAATGCTACACCACTGAACGATAAGGTGGAGACGCGGAAGTAGAGTAGTGTTGGTATTAACGAGGAGCCGCGCTCGCAATCGTGTTCAGTCTCTGAGGTATTTGGCCAAGACTGCTCCTTTTTCCAGACCTATAGGCTCTTCGAACGAACTTCTAGGCATCTGTTGCGCAAGGTGGACATTAGCGCCGTGAACAAAAGCGCATGTTCTGGGTTTTTCCTGAGGAGAATGAGACAGTTGAGTTTTTAAAGTTGCCCCTTCCCATAAAACAAAAGGAGCTAAATATCAATCGTCACCTATACTTCGGAATGTTCAGCTCAAAACATATTTGTGAATAAAATCTCAAATTTGTCTTTTAAGGGGTCTATAGATACTGCGTATATCAAAGAATTCTGACATTATATTCATTTTAAGTGATTATTTGGAATGTTAATTCTACGAGATGTATTTGTAGAATAGACTAGAAATGTGGTGAAATACACATTAAGAGCAAGGACAGTATATTAAAAAAAGTGCACGTAATGCAAGTATATTTAAACCTATTTTAAAATGCTGGCCCTTTTAAAGAACTATTTTAACAAATATATATTATGAAATTATATTTGAAGCAATGAACATACGCGCGGAGTTTCAGATGGTCTGATTTTTAATATTGACTACGCGAATGTGTAAAGTTTGGACTTGTATAATGTCTTTGGCAGAGCAAAATTCTACTAAAAACGGAAGTTACATAAGATGAAAAACTAAACCAGTATTTTAAAATGTAATATTTAAAAATTTATGTAAGTAAAATGCATTTATTTTACCTATATATATATTATTTTTATTTGGATTATGAAAATAACTGATAAATTATTTAAATTGGTTTTAATTAATGTTAAGATTATTTTAATGATTGAGATTTTAAAATATGTTATCACGTAATAAAAATAGAACCAAACTTGAAAAGAAATTCTACGCAACTGGGAAAAGTATATTTCTAGATAGAAACTACATAAAACGCTATCTTATTAGCTCTTCTACTACTATATCCTAGCAATATTAAGGCAAAATTAGCAAAGGAAAGGAAAAGTTAGTAAAAAAATACATTATTTCGATACACCGTTAATGCTAGTAAAACTGCACAATAATATAATTAATGTATAATTATATTTTCAATAGTAAAAATTCATGTATATTCTCTATCACACGAAAATACAAACACACTTATTAATTGCTGTGGTCACTATCTACACGTTAAGTTTCCTTTTTTTTGGTTACTCTTCTGGCAACAAAACAAGTTGTTTTTCGTATCTTTCTATTTTTTCTCGCACACATCGTAGACTACCTTCCCCTCTTAAAAATCTAATTGCAAGCAGCCCTCATTCTAATTTTTGGCAATCTAATTTTTTTTTTGGATAAAGTTGATGCACTACTACGAATTAACCCATTTGATAAGATCCGTCCGAGGCGTATGATGCGAGTCTGTAGACGAAATATGAGTACGTAAAATCATTTGAATTAAAAAAGATATTTCGATTTCACGTCACAGACCAGACTAAATTTTTAATAGCATTAAATCTTTAAAAATAAATTTAAGTTACTCTGCGTAATGTTATTTCAATCTAGTCAGTAGAAAACATAAATAAAAAAGCAATCAGAGCCTGGGAAGAAATTTCGCGATATTAAAACTGGGTGGAATATGAGGACGTGAATTTATGTGCAATAAAACAAAATGGTTATTCCGTTGCAAAAGTGATCTGGTATGGTTTCATTTATATTACTCAAGATAAAACAAACTTCTTTGAGCTTAAATCATCAAGTTAAAACCATTTTTTTATTTTATGGGACTAATAATTTCATTTTGTCATTACGTTCTTTCTTTAATAATTCCTCTAAAACCATTGGAAGATATGGGATTACGCCACTACTCTACCGCATCTTATAATTACAAGATATTATATATATACTATACTTTTGAAAGCAGTGGTTTAATATAAAACTTTTGTATAAATTCTTTTTAAATAAAATGGTCGTTATTGAAAACTCTTTATCGGTCGTGATGATTAATAATGCTTCTCATGGTCTTTAATATTACAAACTGCACCGAAACGGGTTATCCCGTTTATCCACCCTAGAAAATCCATCATAGGGTGAATACTCAGAAAAACGTGTTCATCTGTCCACCCCAGATTAGGTGAATAATCGGAATTCACTTTAAATTATGCTTCCGATTTTTTACTCCAAGTACAGTTGAACCCATACACTTTAATTATTAATTAATTTTTAATAACCACAAAACTAAACAACATAACAAACTGCAACTGTTACCGTTACAATCTATTAGAGTCCATGCATTACGTATTGCAATTGAATCATATTCAACTTCCTCGTTTTAACAAATATTATTACGTAATTTATAAATTCTGAAATATGTCCAGGTAACTATAAACTAATTACATTATTCAGTAGATGTAATTTGCTTTTTCAAAATTTTAAAGTTGAAGAATGCGGATTAAGAATGGGTGAGTTTACCGTCAAATGCCTTTTGTACGCCGATGATCAAATTTATCTTGCGTCGTCAGCGGCCGAGTTACAAATAATAGTTACATTAACGAATAGGTCATTAAAATAAAGGGATGTGAATTGAACGCAAGTAAGATGAAAATTAAGATTTTTGAAAGAGAAGAATGTAAAACGGTATGTGAAATAAGAATAGAAGGGGTGTTGATCGAGCATGTAGATGAGTTTGTATATTTGGAATGCGTATTTATCAAGGATCGTAAATGATAAGGATATAGAACGACGACAAATGGGGCCCTACATTCTATTGTGAAAAGTCAGAATGTGTCGAAGAAGGCACGTATAACAATTCACAATGCTGTGTTGTTCCCTACTTTAACGTATGGTAGAGATAAATGCGGTAGAAATGCGGTCGTTAAGGAGTATGTTAGGGCTGAACCTGAATGACAGGGTGAGAAATTCTGTGATAAGAGAAGAGTGTGGTTTGCAAGATGATGTTGTGATCAGGATTAAAAAAGAAATGCTCTGGTGGTTTGGTCATGTGGAAAGAATGAACGAGCAAAGAATGATAAAGCAAATTTATGTTGCAGAAGTCAACGGCAGAGTCGGAAAAGGCGACCAAATTAGCGATATATTGAAAGCATTCCAAAAACTTTACTATTGGCTGTTTGTCTTTAATTAAAATTAACATAATTTTATTTCAAGATACCAATGAATCAGTAATCCTGTGAATAATTCCTTTTATTTCAACGTTGACCTTTCAAACAAAAGGTATATTTATAAGTAGTGGTTAGAGGTATAGTTAATGTCTAGTTAGTGTTCGGTTTTTCATGATCATGGCGCTATAAATGACTGCACATAGCCAAGGGAGAAAAATCGGAAGAAAAATAATACAGGTTGTCCGAGAAATCAACGACAATAGGCTAAGTTGTGAGAGTTATTAGGCAAACATAAAAAAAATCACCGTCATGTCCTTTTCAAATTATAAGGATTGAAAAATAAGTTTCAAAAACTAACATCCTGTGATGATTATTCATGTCCTGTGATTACAAATGTTAATTTTTTCTGTAAATTAACACTTAATAGCCTTTTTGTAAATTCAAGTTAAAAGTTAAAACAAAACTGTGTTAGTTTTAAATAAAACATTTGATTTTCGCCAAAGACTGAATTCAAAATAATTACAGCACCAAACATTAACCGACTGTGCTGTGAAAAAAAAACTACTACAATATTTTGATAAGTAACCTTAAAAGATGGCGCGTTCAGTCGCAATTCTGAAACGGTATGACACTAACTCTTTCTTCTTTATTGAGAGAAAAAAGTAATTTGTAAGTTTTAGGTGTACTTAAATTAAAATCCAGTTGTTGAATTTCTTTAGTTATGATTTTAGTGGTCAAATACAATGCCATTTTGGTAGGTGAGTGTCTAATACAATCTGACCTGACAGAGAGCTATGATGCATGCTAAATGATTCAAGTGAATCAACGCATAGTTTTACTATTGCGACCGAGTCACTTACGCTTGGAGTCACAATGCAAAGCTATTAGTCACCAATTGATAATCTGAGCGTTGTGTTCGCTTGGTGTACGATCAGATACTTCTTTATGTCTATCCAATAAATATAACAAGCTTTCAAATGACTAGTAGATAAAAATTATAATCTAACAGCTAGTACGCCACCCTGCAATCTCTGAGCTACACTACTTTGCAAAACGCATGCTACTAATTGAAGCTCATGCCTGTGCAGCGGAATTTAAATGTTTTTGATATTATTCAAATTGCACAAAATTAATTAAAACGACTTGGTTCTACTTGTATTTTTTATTTATTTAACTTTTAAAATACTTTATACAAAAACACAATACCCGTAAACAACAAATCGACGTTTCAGTAAGGATCTAACAGAAAAGTTACGTACAATGTGTTTATTAACTGTAGTTTTTTTAATATACATACGTTAATGTATTACATATGTAAAAATCATGGATAATTATGAAATAATTTTATTTAGTTCTACATCTAAGTTGGGTTTATTAAATAGAATTAGATTGGTAAATAAACTAAATTTGTTATGTTTTGGTTCTGAGTATCATCAGTGTATAAAGATATGTACCTACAAACTCACAGCACAATATTGTAAATGTTTGACGTAAACAAATATAAGATTTCTAAAATAAACGACACGGCAAGATACGGCTACTAAGTAAACATATTTTTTACTAATTAAAGAGATCTTAGAATTATTTCAATGTCATCAAATTTGATGAATTTAAAATAATTGTAAGATCTCTAGATAATTTGAGTAGGAGAGAAAAATGTGACGGGGAAAACAAAATAAAAAAACGCTCAAGTCAAATAAAAAAAGAACAAAAAACACACTTACCGAGGTGGAGCCCCTTCTGGTGCCGCGGACGACGCTTCTGGTCTGGTAGTGCGTTTGAAGAAAGTGGTGCGCGACGATAACTCGCACTATGCGAGGCGGTTACTTCTAGCGGTTCTTTTGTGGTACGACTGCCATAGAAGTGCGATCACAACTAGCGGAGTCGTTGAACTACGATGCAAGAAGTACGAGCGACGGCAGTGGGCGTCCTTATATGGACAGGCCAGTTCTAGCACTTCCATCACGGCGGGGTGCGCTTTTGATTGGCCTAAAAGATGGCACCACATTCTAAACCCTCCTCCTTCTTCAGTGCGTGCGAAAGGAATGTGTGGATACAGGAAGGGAAGACACTGGCGAGCAATAATCATCATCATCATCATTACAGCCCTTCACAAGTCCACTGCTGAACATAGGCTTCCCCCAAGTAATGCCACAAAGCACGGTCCTGAGCCACCTGCATCCATCGACTTCCTGCAGATCTTACCAGGTCGTCACTCCATCTAGTGGGGGGTCGCCCTACACAACGCCTACCGGTACGAGGCTGCCACTCGAGAACCTTTCTTCCCCATCGGTTATCGGTTCTTCGAGCTCTATGGCCGGCCCATTGCCACTTCAGCTTACTAATCCGTTACCGGTTGACCGGGCTATGCCGGTCACTCCGGTTTTACTGCGGATATCCTCATTTCTGAGTCTATCACGCAGAGAAACTCCGAGCATAGCCCTCTCTATAGCTCGCTGAGCGACCTTGAGCGTCCTCATACGGCCAGCAGTGAAGGACCACGTCTCAGATCCGTAAGTCATCACTGGCAACACGCACTGGTTGTACAATCTAGTTTTTAGAGATTGAGGTATACCTGACGAGAAGATATGTCGTAATTTCCGAACGCTGCCCAGCCGAGTTGAATCCGTCGATTGACCTCTCGGTCGAAGTTGGACTTACCTAGTCGGACTATTTGTCCCAGGTAAACGTACTCGTCAACAACTTCGAGCATAGTGCTCCCAACAACTACCGACATAGGTGTGACATGGACGTTAAACATGATCTTTGTTTTGTCCATGTTCATCTTAAGACCTATCCGTTGGGAGGCACTATTGAGGTCATTGAGCATAGTGCTTAAGTCCTCCAGCGATTCTGCCATAAAGACTATATCGTCGGCAAATCGAAGGTGAGTAATGTACTCGCCATTGACGTTAATACCGTATCCTTTCCAGTCCAGTAGCTTGAAAACGTCTTCCAATGCAGCGGTGAAGAATTTTGGGGATATAACGTCACCCTGTCTTACACCTCTCTGCAGTTGGATAGGTTTCGAGCTCTGGTTCTGTATTCGGATAGCCATCGTAGCCCTTCTGTACAAACACTTCAGCACTTCGATATACGGACAGTCATTTCAATGTCGCGTTTAATTCCATTGTATTATTTATACACAGTTTTGTACTTGCTTTATTAATTACTGATATTAATTTTACCAGAAAGTGCCATACAAAATAATTCTTGTTTAAAATCACCGCAAAATAATTGTAAAGATTAGAAGACACAGGATTGCACGTTAAACGCTAAAAGGATCCATTTATCGTATTTCCTCAGTTTGAAGGCACTCCCCTTTGCTGCCTCAGCTAGCATCGGAATCCTCATCGTCAACATATAGAATAGTGTTCAGTTTCATGGTCACTTGAAAGCGAAGGCCAAATTGGACTCTAAAAAGATTGGCGTGCTCAGCAAAGCAAGACAGTATTTCATGCCGGCACACCGCTTGCAACTATACAAACCGCAAGTTCGGTCTCACATGGAATACTGTTATCATCACTAGGTCAGGGAACCCCAGTGCCAGCTCCTTTCACCTGACCGCATCCAGTAGAGAGCGATTCGAATTGTCGACGAGCGAGTTCTTTCAGATCGGCTCAATTCACTGGCGGTGCGGGATGCGGGGCTGTAGGGATGTTGCATCCCATTGCGTTTTCTAATGTATCTACCGTGGGGATCGATCTAAGGAATTGTTCGGATTAGTTCCAGCCGCCAAATTTCACGAACGCACATCTCGTCAAAATTCACGATACCATCCTCACCATTTGACTTATACGTACATTTTTATGGCACTATGCGTGCTACAAGCTTTTGTCAAAGATGTTTATTTTATTAATATAAAATATATCGATAAAATAATGACTTCAGCGAAATCATTATTTCATCGGTTTATTTTATATTGATAAAATAAACATATATAATTCTTGTATGAACCATTAATATAAAAAGGTTGGTCTTCCACGTACGAGCCTGCGTATGTGTCAGCAAATAATTTTTAAGACTAATTATTTAAATAGTGTTGTTTTTTTATTGTTTAATTTAAATAACATTGCTTTAAACACTATTTATGGCTTTGAAATGCACGTATTTAGCCTTTTATTATATTGTCCGTCTAAATGCTGTCATACTAACTGTATAAAATATTATATATTAATTTCTTTTAAGCAAAGTTACGCCTGATTTCCTTCCCAGGACATAGGCTTTTTCCGAACCACTGGTAAACCTTAAATTACCTTCAATAAGAATCCTTATAGGGTAAAACACCCATTTATTGGCACTTTAAGTGGCTATCCTACAAACACTTTTAATTTTGCTCATATAATATAAATATTAAACAAAGAAAAGGGGTTTAAACTCTTCTAATATCATTAAAGAACGTTTTTCAGTACACATTATTTTAGATTACGCAGTTTGATTTAATTTTTTTAAATTAAATGATGTTGAGTGGAAAGACCAATCATTAGCATAGAAAATCGCAGGATTATAATTCTTGTTTAAAATCACCGCAAAATAATTGTAAAAGATTTAGCAACTTCACAGTGGCAGTAAACGGAACCTAATTTAAATGA
The DNA here is from genome assembly GCA_036936625.1 of Parnassius smintheus behrii. Classification (NCBI taxonomy): domain Eukaryota; kingdom Metazoa; phylum Arthropoda; class Insecta; order Lepidoptera; family Papilionidae; genus Parnassius; species Parnassius smintheus. Next base: position 31,803,175 of record JAUPFT010000014.1, on the reverse strand, counting down.
AAAGTTTCAAATGTTAATGTTATACTTATTCGTTATTATAATTTACTTTAAGTGCCAGGAATTAAGTTGACGACGGTTAGTTACGGAAAGGCCTAGACATCCACTTAACCCTCGTACTTCGTAGTTTTTAAAGAACAACAATGAAATTAATTACATCAAAATATTTGATTAAAACTACTTTTACGGATTTTATCGCGTTTATTTTTACTTTTTATTTTTAATTCCCGACGTTTCGGGCGCTTTCCAGCACCCATGGTCACGGGGGACTGAGATGACTGACGTCCCGATGTCATTGTTAAACCCGGAGTACCTTCAGCTTTTTTAATTATTGTTTATGGTCCGATCTATGCAAAATGAACTAACTCTGTCTTGAGGTCTTGCAGTGGTATGCTTGGGTTTAGTTTTAATTTTATTGATTATAGGATCCCAAGCAGGTGGTAGTACCCAGCCTCCTTCTCTATTGAAATTAGGATGTTTTTTAATTTCAATAGCCTCACGTATCATCCTTGGTAGGAATCGGTGTTCTTTCGCGAGGATTTGTGGTCTATCAAATCTGATGTAATGGTTGGGGCCGTCTAGGATATGATCACAAACTGCAGACTTCCCGGAACGTTGATGCTTCACATCAGCTATATGTTCTTTTACGCGGGTCCTAATTGATCTTTTGTTTTGTCCTATATAAGAGAGACCACATTCACAATCAAGCTTGTACACTCCTGCATCTTGTAGAGGAATATGACACTTGACGGATGGTAGGATCTGACTAATCTTCTTCGGCGGCTTGTAGAATGTTCTAATAGAAGCTCGCTTCAAGATATAGCCAATCTTGTCTGTGACACCTCTGACATATGGTAGTACAGCAGGCACACGCTCGACTGTGGCTGGCTTCACTCGGTCACTGTGACGTAGGCGCGGGACCCGAAGCTTGTTGTCGTGCAGAACTTGCTTGACGTGCTGAAGCTCGGCGGCCAGGTGTTTGCTGTCACAGATCCCTCGTGCTCTCTGTAACAAAGATTTGCCCACGGTAGCTAACTGTGAAGAATGGTGGTGAGATTCACCGTTTAAATATCGGTTTGTATGGGTCTTTTTCCTATACACAGTGTGACCAATGGTGTTATTAGGATTTCTGATGACTAACACATCTAGGAAAGGTAAGGAATTATTTGCCTCTAACTCCATAGTAAATTGAATTTTAGAGTTTATGGAATTAAGATGTTCTAAAAATGCAGTTACTTTGTCTGATGGTAAAATTGTGAAAGTATCGTCTACGTACCGCTTGTAGATCCTTGGTGTAACAGGTGCAGTAAGGAGGGCTTTCTCCTCAAAGTCTTCCATGAATATATCGGCGACAATGGGAGATACAGGTGAGCCCATCGCCACACCATCTACTTGCTTGTAAAACTCTTCCTTCCACAATAGATAGCCAGATGTAAGGCAATGTCTTAGTAATACTGCATATTCTGCTGGCATGTTATTTTCCTCTAGTTTCCTAGTTATAATTGAGATGCAGTCTTCAACAGGTAGGGATGTAAATAGAGACTGAACATCAAAACTGACCATGGTTTCATTGTCAGTAAGATGTAGGTCTTTTATCTCACTGACAAAATGGTATGAATCCTTAGTGTGTGCTCTTGTGTGTCCTCTGAGTGGTGATAATATTTTAGCTAAGTATTGAGCCAATCTGTAAGTTGGCGAATCAATCTGACTCACTATTGGATTGAAATCCGTAAAAGTGGTTTTAATCATGTGTATTGTTCGCGTAAATATAAGAAATCATTATGTTAACCAGTACGGACTGAAAATAGCAAATAAAATACGCCGATTAGAAGATCTAAAGACCAAGCGCGCAAGATATATAACAGCTTTAAATTTCTTGAAAAGATGCAGAGATCATAATCTCATTCCTACGTGTGTCAAGATATCCACTAAAAAAGACATTCGAGGAAGCGCTAAGATCTTAAATCAGGCTAGTAAAAAGTTGTTAATAACGGTGATTCAGCAAAAGCGTACCGATCTATATTTCATAAACAAAACCATAGACAATTCGTCCAGTGAATTAAAGACAGTTTTATCGACATTTGATTATAAAAATTGCATGGAAACTTTAGACAAACGCGAAACAACTAAATACAATGAATGCAAAAATAAACATATTGATAAATACCATAAATTAACAACTAAATCAAATGTCCAACATACGAAATCGTTGACCACAGACACGAATCATAAACAACGCGCTGTCTACAACTTATCAAAACAAACACTGGACGACGCCACAATAAAAGTTTTAGAAAAAGGTATTAATTTCGCAATTACACCGCGAAAAATACCGTATGAGGACATTATATGTAGTGTTGAGGACTGTCTGTATAAAAATAATATTGGTAATGAAGATTTAGAGGCCATACATCAAGACATCTCGTCTATGTTACGTCGAAGTTCAGCGCCGAAATTAAATCTCCCCAAAAATGAATTTAACGCGTTGAAAAACTTACGCAACAGACCAGAGCTTACGATTCTCCGCGCAGATAAAGGTAAATCTACGGTTATAATGGATACGTCAGATTACAATTTTAAAATACAACAACTTTTGTCGGATGAAACTACTTATCGAAAGGTCAAAACAGACCCTACAACTAATACGCTTAAAACAACTAGCGATCTAATTAAGAAATACTCCGAAAATTGAATTGAATTGAATCTGGACGTTAATTCGATAATACCTTCATGTGCCAAACCACCGAAGTTGTATGGGTTACCAAAGATACACAAACCGAATGCTCCTTTACGTCCAATAGTGAGTCAGATTGATTCGCCAACTTACAGATTGGCTCAATACTTAGCTAAAATATTATCACCACTCAGAGGACACACAAGAGCACACACTAAGGATTCATACCATTTTGTCAGTGAGATAAAAGACCTACATCTTACTGACAATGAAACCATGGTCAGTTTTGATGTTCAGTCTCTATTTACATCCCTACCTGTTGAAGACTGCATCTCAATTATAACTAGGAAACTAGAGGAAAATAACATGCCAGCAGAATATGCAGTTTTACTAAGACATTGCCTTACATCTGGCTATCTATTGTGGAAAGAAGAGTTTTACAAGCAAGTAGATGGTGTGGCGATGGGCTCACCTGTATCTCCCATTGTCGCCGATATATTCATGGAAGACTTTGAGGAGAAAGCCCTCCTTACTGCACCTGTTACACCAAGGATTTACAAGCGGTACGTAGACGATACTTTCACAATTTTACCATCAGACAAAGTAACTGCATTTTTAGAACATCTTAATTCCATAAACTCTAAAATTCAATTTACTATGGAGTTAGAGGCAAATAATTCCTTACCTTTCCTAGATGTGTTAGTCATCAGAAATCCTAATAACACCATTGGTCACACTGTGTATAGGAAAAAGACCCATACAAACCGATATTTAAACGGTGAATCTCACCACCATCCTTCACAGTTAGCTACCGTGGGCAAATCTTTGTTACAGAGAGCACGAGGGATCTGTGACAGCAAACACCTGGCCGCCGAGCTTCAGCACGTCAAGCAAGTTCTGCACGACAACAAGCTTCGGGTCCCGCGCCTACGTCACAGTGACCGAGTGAAGCCAGCCACAGTCGAGCGTGTGCCTGCTGTACTACCATATGTCAGAGGTGTCACAGACAAGATTGGCTATATCTTGAAGCGAGCTTCTATTAGAACATTCTACAAGCCGCCGAAGAAGATTAGTCAGATCCTACCATCCGTCAAGTGTCATATTCCTCTACAAGATGCAGGAGTGTACAAGCTTGATTGTGAATGTGGTCTCTCTTATATAGGACAAACCAAAAGATCAATTAGGACCCGCGTAAAAGAACATATAGCTGATGTGAAGCATCAACGTTCCGGGAAGTCTGCAGTTTGTGATCATATCCTAGACGGCCCCAACCATTACATCAGATTTGATAGACCACAAATTCTCGCGAAAGAACACCGATTCCTACCAAGGATGATACGTGAGGCTATTGAAATTAAAAAACATCCTAATTTCAATAGAGAAGGAGGCTGGGTACTACCACCTGCTTGGGATCCTATAATCAATAAAATTAAAACTAAACCCAAGCATACCACTGCAAGACCTCAAGACAGAGTTAGTTCATTTTGCATAGATCGGACCATAAACAATAATTAAAAAAGCTGAAGGTACTCCGGGTTTAACAATGACATCGGGACGTCAGTCATCTCGGTCCCCCGTGACCATGGGTGCTGGAAAGCGCCCGAAACGTCGGGAATTAAAAATAAAAAGTAAAAATAAACGCGATAAAATCCGTAAAAGTAGTTTTAATCATGTGTAGTGTTCGCGTAAATATAAGAAATCATTATACATCAAAATATTGTTTAGGATGTTCAAGTTTTTTTTTGACAGCGCTGCAATTACAAACCGTGAAAGGCATTTTTTTGATTATAATATTTCCTCCCAGAAAACACCTGATCATTGCATGTATAAATTTTTTTAGTTATTTTGATTCGTAAAATTTGTCCATATTCGCTTTCGCTTCACTAGAACATAAAATAATTTGTGATAACTTCTCCTCTCATTTTTGAGAGTACTTCTAATAAATTCTAAATTTTATATTATAATTAACCATATCATCTTAGTCAATGGTACTAAGGGGGATCGAACCTAGCTCTTGCTCGCATAAAGTTTGTGGTAAGCGTTTAGTTCACGAGCTACATCGTCTCTATACGGCATTTATTAAAATCGATATATTATTTACCTCAACACACTTCATTTAACGCGAGCTTTGTTTGAAATAGCACTTAGAATTTTCGAACGCTTTGAATTCCAAATTTTATTGAAAAGTTTAGAGTTTGTAGAAAAATTCTTTTGCAATTTAATATTTTTAACATTGTTTTGAAATTGGATTTAATAAAGCAATTAATTAGTCAATGGAAAATACGAAAATATATTTACTTTATTAACTTGTAATCACGTTCTTGAAAACGGCTTTCACAATTTTGATGGTATTTACATAAAGTTTACGTGAGTGAAAAATCGACCTAGCCTAGTCTAATTTTTGGGAAAATTCGTTTGTTTACGTATTTTCAAGCAAAAGCTACCAGCTTGACTTTACCGCTCAGTAATAAGATTGGTAATTTCGTCACAGAGATCATCTTCTCAAACGGCTGATGAATGATACGATAGTGGTAGAGCCACGCGGAAGCTTTTGCTGTCGCACGGAAGGGCCGGCTCAAACTGCAGTGGTATCATGACCTCAGGGAAGAACAACGTGAAGTAGAAATTTCTGCATTTCGCTTGTTTAGTGCAGGTGGACGGAGGCCCCATTCCCCCCCCCCCCCCCCTTAACGTGGTAGTGGAATTAAGTGAAGAACTACCCAATTTTTGCAACATCAGGGGACTTCATTCCAACCTCAACGCTGTCCACTACTATCTGGAGGAGGCGAAGCCGGCCTTGCTCTTTTAAACCGAGACTCAGGTGTCCTCTTCAACAAATACTTCATATCTCTCCTGTCCAGGGTACAAATAAGAACATTCTCTTGTGACCCAGACTGGAGTTTGCGTATACGTCAGAGAAGACATCTGTTTTTGGCGCCTCGGCAAAAACAGATGTCTTCTCTGACGGCTGCGCGTAGACAGCGACGACCATCCCCACATGCCTGTATTGGTCCTATAGCGATAATACTGAAACAGAGCGACTCATCGACTATGTCCAAATAACTACGATTCCGTGCTACAGCAGATACCACCCGCAGAGATCGTGATCCTTGGTGATTTTATCGCCCACAACGCCAAATGCTCGGTTCACGTTCAAGGTTTGGTCGCTCTTGTAAAATAGCATCAAGCTATAAGCATATCAAATATATCCGGGCTTGGCCTGATGCATCAACGTCTCTGGATGTAAGCACCAGCGCTCTTAAAAAGAAGTATTATTCCGCTTCAAGTTCTTTAATCATTGCCAAGGCAAGGTCCGGGCACATCGGTAGGGTTGGCGAGAAGCTGGTTTACTATCCTTCGAGAACCCGTGCATATTGGTCTCTCGCCATGGCTGTCAAAGGGAATTTCCGTCAGTCATATCTTCCATAACTGCACAGAGAGGACGACTCACTGGCGCATACCGCAAAGGAGAAAGCCCATCTGTTAAGCTTCATATTTGTGTCAAACTTGAGTCTCGATGATAGAGGGAATACACCGCCGATTATCCGACGGTGTGAGTGCTCCATGCTGGATGTGCGTTTTACACAGCACTCGGTTCGCAAAGCATCCTTTTCCTGGATGTTGCATCCCATTGCGTTTTCTAATGTATCTACCGTGGGGATCGATCTGAGGAATTGTTCGGATTAGTTCCAGCCGCCAAATTTCACGAACGCACATCTCGTCAAAATTCACGATACCATCCTCACCATTTGACTTATACGTACATTTTTATGGCACTATGCGTGCTACAAGCTTTTGTCAAAGATGTTTATTTTATTAATATAAAATATATCGATAAAATAATGACTTCAGCGAAATCATTATTTCATCGGTATATTTTATATTGATAAAATAAACATATATAATTCTTGTATGAACCATTAATATAAAAAAGGTTTGTCTTCCACGTACGAGCCTGCGTACGTGTCAGCAAATAATTTTTAAGACTAATTATTTAAATAGTGTTGTTTTTTTTATTGTTTAATTTAAATAACATTGCTTTAAACACTATTTATGACTTTGAAATGCACGTATTTAGCCTTTTATTATATTGTCCGTCTAAATGCCGTCATACTAACTGTATAAAATATTATATATTAATTCCTTTTAAGCAAAGTTACGCCTGATTTTCTTCCCAGGACATAGGCTTTTTCCGATCCACTGGTAAACCTTAAATTACTTTCAATAAGAATCCTTATACCTATCTATATTGAATTAACATGATTCTATTCTATTATATTATATTGTGTTGAAAAAGCACATATCCATCCCGGAACTTAACAACTCAAAGATGTTTCGGTTCTGTTCCATAACGGAAGAGTGCCTCTGTACATTTTAACTGATTGCGAAACCTGAATGCGCAAACGTAACACTTATCTGGGAAATGATGATATATGAAAAACTATGTACTCCACCCAGAACAAGTGAAATTGCTCACAGCTTCTACTCATTGAAGACATAGGACTTAGCAGTGAACTATAGCCATAGCAGCTATCATAATAGATCTTTTAGGTCGCAGTGATACTTGTCTCTTTCCCTAGACCGGCATAGCTGCCCGCGTATAATAAAAATAACTTGAAGGTAGTGGGGCAACTGATGATGTATCAGTGCCCTCCTGATTGGATCCCGGGGTATGGAGTTAAAGGCGTTGGTGATAAATCCTGATATCATATACACATTACTCCGACACGGAGCGGACGCGCATAATCGTATCTATAGTAGAATGCCCCCGTCGAAACACAAACTGGCTCTCAGCTTAATAGAGAACGACGCATGACAGATGTCTATCGAGCCGACTGGCAACTATTCTTTCTAATAATTTATTAATCGCGTCCAACAGGCATATGGGTCGGTGGTAGGCAGAGGAATAATCAGCGGCCCAGCCATTCTTCTACAAGAGGAACAACCTTGCCTATTTCCACTTGTGGGGAACGTGGCACACAGCAGACAGCTGGTGAACAACTGTCTAAGCCTGTCTGCTCTGCACTTAGGAAGACTGGTTCTGGGCATTTACAGGTCTGAAATTTGCACCATCGTACCCAGAAATCAGTTCGCTTCCACTTCAGGATCTGACTAAAACTTTTCGGCGTTTTTTGTCCAGTTTCTTGGGTCAAGGTATCTATCTATACTATATCCTATTCAAATATTAAGAATATAGGAGAGATCAGACCCATATTCATGTAGTTTATCCGAGAGTAACAACAATTTATGGAAAATTCGTCAAGGTTTTCAAATAGCGTTCAGGACTTTCATTACTTAAGGGATTCAGTGAACCAACTTATATAACTCCGATAACAGGTTTTTCGATCTTTTGATAGATTTGTCAACAGTTCATAAATTTGAAACGACAAAAAGGTTTTCCAAAGTAAAATTATATTGATGAGTTGTATAAATAATATAAAAAGTGTTTTAAATGACATTTAAATATTTTTAATTTCGTCTTACATTTGTTTTTATATCATTTATTCTGTTTTTGTTTGTTTTATTTATTTAAATCAAATGCTAAAATTTGATACAATATAATGACAAACACGGGATAATATCGGGGCCATGAATTTTGATATTTAATGGAGTAAACAGATTGTTGTTCTGGTTGAATTTTTACGGCTATATGAACTGTGAATTTTCTATTTCTTTTTCTATTTTAGAACCATTTTCGCTGAGGACAGAATCTTCAAACAATCTCGTTATTAAAAGTCGTGTCATAGAAATAGGGAGAGTGCCACCGGCTTCAGTGAAAGAGATTATATTAAGGGAATCTGCGTACTGCGTACTTCGATTACTTTACAAGAATGCCAACATGCACTTTAATTTAAACCCTGTTAGATATTGGAGATGGGCGTTGTCCAGAAGTAGAACATAGGAAGGTGGGACGATATGTCCCTTATTTTTAGGCTTAAAATATTTTTGTTCTATAATAACTTATGTGCTTAGTATCAAAAGTAAGCCATTGTATTGTGCCACATCTACACCTAAAGTTACAAAGAGTGGAATTAGTTTTCTCATAGCTCTTTTATATCTAGTTTGTTTTAAGTATTATAGTTGCAATGTATGGTGTGGTAGAAGGTGTCCTAGAGTTACAGAATCTACATGCCACATTACGTTCACGCTACACAGGAAACACTATGTGTTGTTATTGAGCTAAGTTTTCAATATTTAATTTGGTTTTAACTGTTTTAAAACAACTTTTCTTATGAAATTTATAATTCATGTGTATGCACACTTTAAACACATACGGTGATTAAAATTAAATTGTGCACATTATGTGAAGGTAGATATAATATTCTATTTACGGTAAAATAGAATTATTATATCTACCTTCACATCAGAAGAGGTTTTTCGAACAAGAACTTTTAAAGTGCCTAAGTAACTTGAGTTTAAATTTAAAGTAGCAATACGTATATATATTTATATATATATATATATATATATATATATATATATATATATATATATATATATATATATATATATATATATATATATATATATATAGAAAAGTTGTTTTAAAACAGTTAAAACCAAATTAAATATTGAAAACTTAGCTCAATAATAACACATAGTGTTTCCTGTGTAGCGTGAACGTAATGTGGCATGTAGATTCTGTAACTCTAGGACACCTTCTACCACACCATACATTGCAACTATAATACTTAAAACAAACTAGATATAAAAGAGCTATGAGAAAACTAATTCCACTCTTTGTAACTTTAGGTGTAGATGTGGCACAATACAATGGCTTACTTTTGATACTAAGCACATAAGTTATTATAGAACAAAAATATTTTAAGCCTAAAAATAAGGGACATATCGTCCCACCTTCCTATGTTCTACTTCTGGACAACGCCCATCTCCAATATCTAACAGGGTTTAAATTAAAGTGCATGTTGGCATTCTTGTAAAGTAATCGAAGTACGCAGTACGCAGATTCCCTTAATATAATCTCTTTCACTGAAGCCGGTGGCACTCTCCCTATTTCTATGACACGACTTTTAATAACGAGATTGTTTGAAGATTCTGTCCTCAGCGAAAATGGTTCTAAAATAGAAAAAGAAATAGAAAATTCACAGTTCATATAGCCGTAAAAATTCAACCAGAACAACAATCTGTTTACTCCATTAAATATCAAAATTCATGGCCCCGATATTATCCCGTGTTTGTCATTATATTGTATCAAATTTTAGCATTTGATTTAAATAAATAAAACAAACAAAAACAGAATAAATGATATAAAAACAAATGTAAGACGAAATTAAAAATATTTAAATGTCATTTAAAACACTTTTTATATTATTTATACAACTCATCAATATAATTTTACTTTGGAAAACCTTTTTGTCGTTTCAAATTTATGAACTGTTGACAAATCTATCAAAAGATCGAAAAACCTGTTATCGGAGTTATATAAGTTGGTTCACTGAATCCCTTAAGTAATGAAAGTCCTGAACGCTATTTGAAAACCTTGACGAATTTTCCATAAATTTTTGTTACTCTCGGATAAACTACATGAATATGGGTCTGATCTCTCCTATATTCTTAATATTTGAATAGGATATAGTATAGATAGATACCTTGACCCAAGAAACTGGACAAAAAACGCCGAAAAGTTTTAGTCGGATCCTGAAGTGGAAGCGAACTGATTTCTGGGTACGATGGTGCAAATTTCAGACCTGTAAATGCCCAGAACCAGTCTTCCTAAGTGCAGAGCAGACAGGCTTAGACAGTTGTTCACCAGCTGTCTGCTGTGTGCCACGTTCCCCACAAGTGGAAATAGGCAAGGTTGTTCCTCTTGTAGAAGAATGGCTGGGCCGCTGATTATTCCTCTGCCTACCACCGACCCATATGCCTGTTGGACGCGATTAATAAATTATTAGAAAGAATAGTTGCCAGTCGGCTCGATAGACATCTGTCATGCATCGTTCTCTATTAAGCTGAGAGCCAGTTTGTGTTTCGACGGGGGCATTCTACTATAGATACGATTATGCGCGTCCGCTCCGTGTCGGAGTAATGTGTATATGATATCAGGATTTATCACCAACGCCTTTAACTCCATACCCCGGGATCCAATCAGGAGGGCACTGATACATCATCAGTTGCCCCACTACCTTCAAGTTATTTTTATTATATGCGGGCAGCTATGCCGGTCTAGGGAAAGAGACAAGTATCACTGCGACCTAAAAGATCTATTATGATAGCTGCTATGGCTATAGTTCACTGCTAAGTCCTATGTCTTCAATGAGTAGAAGCTGTGAGCAATTTCACTTGTTCTGGGTGGAGTACATAGTTTTTCATATATCATCATTTCCCAGATAAGTGTTACGTTTGCGCATTCAGGTTTCGCAATCAGTTAAAATGTACAGAGGCACTCTTCCGTTATGGAACAGAACCGAAACATCTTTGAGTTGTTAAGTTCCGGGATGGATATGTGCTTTTTCAACACAATATAATATAATAGAATAGAATCATGTTAATTCAATATAGATAGGTATAAGGATTCTTATTGAAAGTAATTTAAGGTTTACCAGTGGATCGGAAAAAGCCTATGTCCTGGGAAGAAAATCAGGCGTAACTTTGCTTAAAAGAAATTAATATATAATATTTTATACAGTTAGTATGACGGCATTTAGACGGACAATATAATAAAAGGCTAAATACGTGCATTTCAAAGTCATAAATAGTGTTTAAAGCAATGTTATTTAAATTAAACAATAAAAAAACAACACTATTTAAATAATTAGTCTTAAAAATTATTTGCTGACACGTACGCAGGCTCGTACGTGGAAGACCAACCTTTTTTATATTAATGGTTCATACAAGAATTATATATGTTTATTTTATCAATATAAAATATACCGATGAAATAATGATTTCGCTGAAGTCATTATTTTATCGATATATTTTATATTAATAAAATAAACATCTTTGACAAAAGCTTGTAGCACGCATAGTGCCATAAAAATGTACGTATAAGTCAAATGGTGAGGATGGTATCGTGAATTTTGACGAGATGTGCGTTCGTGAAATTTGGCGGCTGGAACTAATCCGAACAATTCCTCAGATCGATCCCCACGGTAGATACATTAGAAAACGCAATGGGATGCAACATCCAGGAAAAGGATGCTTTGCGAACCGAGTGCTGTGTAAAACGCACATCCAGCATGGAGACTCAAGTTTGACACAAATATGAAGCTTAACAGATGGGCTTTCTCCTTTGCGGTATGCGCCAGTGAGTCGTCCTCTCTGTGCAGTTATGGAAGATATGACTGACGGAAATTCCCTTTGACAGCCATGGCGAGAGACCAATATGCACGGGTTCTCGAAGGATAGTAAACCAGCTTCTCGCCAACCCTACCGATGTGCCCGGACCTTGCCTTGGCAATGATTAAAGAACTTGAAGCGGAATAATACTTCTTTTTAAGAGCGCTGGTGCTTACATCCAGAGACGTTGATGCATCAGGCCAAGCCCGGATATATTTGATATGCTTATAGCTTGATGCTATTTTACAAGAGCGACCAAACCTTGAACGTGAACCGAGCATTTGGCGTTGTGGGCGATAAAATCACCAAGGATCACGATCTCTGCGGGTGGTATCTGCTGTAGCACGGAATCGTAGTTATTTGGACATAGTCGATGAGTCGCTCTGTTTCAGTATTATCGCTATAGGACCAATACAGGCATGTGGGGATGGTCGTCGCTGTCTACGCGCAGCCGTCAAACAAAACAACTTTTCTTATGAAATTTATAATTCATGTTTAAATTGTGCACGTTATGTGAAGGTAGATATAATATTCTATTTACGGTAAAATAGAATTATTATATCTACCTTCACATCAGAAGAGGTTTTTCGAACAAGAACTTTTAAAGTGCCTAAGTAACTTGAGTTTAACATTAAAATAGCAATACGTACATATATATATATATATATATATATATATATATATATATATATATATATATATATATATATATATATATATATATATTACCATTATAAAATTATACAAAACGGAAAACTAAAATTATCATGAAATGTTACTCACAGCCGCAAAATGCCAAGAACGCTGGCTGTGTTTTGTTGGTTGGCTATACTTAGCCTATGAGCGAGCAAATAACTGGCTCTCCTATCACAGGTGAGACTGAATAGGATTTTGAAGAAGATTCCATAGTGAAGTAGAAAGTTTAATACTACACTACACTAGAGTATTACACCTCGTCTTGTTATTATTAATATCGGTATCGTCATCAGTCTTCTTTAAGTCCACACCTACCCTTTTGACACTGCTGTGTTTCGTATGGTGAGTGTAGAGAACTGGATACTCTTTTTTCAAGAAACGAGGCATTTCATCTTAGTCCTCAGTGGTGACAATACATCCGAATTCCGATTCTTAAAAGAGGATAGCTGAAGATGTCTATAGCTCACACATATAATTAAAATCAGGTAGACTGTGGACTGGTTTGTCACTCTTACTCTATAAAAAACACTTGGACAACAGACTTTTCAAGTAAAAACCAATAACAGCAGGAAGTTTTGTTTAAACTTAAAGTTTATTTACGATGTATTCAGTGGTGAACAAAAGCGATTTAATCAAACCTGCAAGTTTTAAAAATTATAAGAATACTAATTAATGGTTGTGTAAGTGGTATCTTCTATAATATTCTTATCAATTATAATATATTGCCCTGCCTTAAATTAAAGGTATCGCAGCATATTGATTAAAAGTATCTCATTTTATTTAGATAGAAGAGGGAATATTATAAAAACACACAAACGAACGCTCGAAGGCACGCACGCGAACGCACACGTACACACTTGTAAATATTGTTTAATTTACAACCTGAATGTTCAACCTTTAAAAGTTCATAAGTAAATATTTATGAACTATATGTGAATGACTACAAATGGTTTTAAATTTCAAATTTATTTTTAAATATAATAATTTATTAATAATGGAATTTCAGCACAGTATAATTTTTGTTTGTTTGTTTATTTTTTACAACAATCATTGCAAGTTTTGACTGTGATACTTTACTTTTACTTAAAATTTGCTTAAACCACAATTTAGTACTTAATTAAAAGGTTTATTACAGGCATATATTTAATTAATTCATTTAGAATTATTGTAACACCAAATAATATACTTCGTTTGTATTATAAACTTGCTGTAAGCTTTTGTAATATAGAGAAATCGTTAAATGAGGAGACGTGTTGCTGGTACTTGGTGTTTAATTAGACTTTAAAATATGGAGTCGTGTGAGCTACAGAGTAATATAATACCTAACACCCATAATAAAATCAAAATATTGAGACATTGGTTTTATATAAATATTGATTTAAATAGGAAACCCATCACAGATAAACCGATTTCAGAATTTATATAAATTATAATTCTATAAATTCTGGAATCGAATCGAAATAGATTAGTAGATAATAGAATAGATATTTTATTTTTCACTGCATTCTTTACTTTTTCGAATTTATTTGTTTTATTCTTATTACTATATTATATAGAATTTTTGATGTTTTATTCATTGGGCCATTTCTTGCATATACACGGTTCGTATACATGCATGCTGTATGCGTACGACATTCAATAGCATAATTTTTTAATCATCCCTCATTTCATCGCACCCTAAGAACCTAAACAAATTTACAAAATATTAGACTTTCCAAACCTTTAGCTAATTGGACTGATTTTATTGGATAATATGCTAACATGCCATGTCATATTTTTAACCTGCATATTATATTCCCAGAGGCAACAACGGATTGACTGTTGCGTTTATCAGATATGATTTAAATTGAAAGCGTGATTAATTATATAATTTAAATTAAAAGCGTGTTAATTTGTTTGCAAAAAAAAACACCATCAGGTCTTTTAATTTAACTAGTAAACACAATTAAAAATTAAGTCTGATTAAGAATTTACCTCTTCTTTAATTCTAAATTATTCTCATTATAGTACCTTAAAATATTAGAATACATATAAATAAAATTAAAGTGTCTGTAATATCGAACCTACGTGCCTTTTACAGACTAACGGTTTTTTTAACATATTATTAAGTCATGAATAATAATAATCATTAAAATCTTTGTCTGTCTTTTTGTATGTATGTCTATCTGTCCGTTCTAATCTTAAATAGCTGAATCGATTGTAATAAATCATAACGAATAGACAGAGAGTAAGGCGGGGAGTAATCTAGGGAACCTACTCATATATTTTATCCGCAAAACTTGGTGATATTTTATAAAACGAAAACAAAAACGTGATTAAATGAATGGTCCTTAATTATCTTAAACCCAAAATAACATCATATTGAAAGATCATAGCCAGAAGTTGCTGCTAGTATAGAATAATCATCAAAAATCGTAGATCTTGTTACTTTTTTATACGTCGTAGAGCCATGCTGCAGTTATATTAGTAGTATAGATGTAGCACGAATGGGTCGGCTCGACCAGGGAAGGACCACGCTCTCACAGAATACCAGTGTGAAATAGTAGGTTAATGCTGCTGTGTTTCGTATGATGAGTATAGAGAACAGGAGACCCTTTTTACTGGAAACGAGACATTCCATCTCAGTCCTTACGGGTGACGGCGCATCTGCATTTTGATTTGTAATCAAGGATAGATGTAGATGTCTATGGGTAGCAGCAAGCACTTACCATCAGTTTGACTATGTGCTCGTTTATCACCTTATCCTATAAAAATAAACTTATAATCAGCGTCCAAGTTTTTGTTAGGCTGTAATAGTATATAATCCTCATTACGAAAATCACGCAACTAATTCACCAGTTGTAGTGTACTACAAATGGATCAAGTTTTATTGAAATATCAACCCAGGCAACACGTTTCTTCCTTGTAACGGTGAGGTTATTCACAATTTAAAACAAAACGGAAGGAATATTTTTACCAAAATATACTCGAATATTTTTTTTCAGGTGATGTAGTTTAATATCTATATAAATCTCTGGATAAAACACAATAATGATAATTATTTTTGCGTACACGGTATACAGATATGCTGTATTAATGTAATATTTCATTATCATCTTACTTATTACAGCCCCACACAAGTACAAACGGAGGAGGAGCCCTTCCCCAAGGAAGGCCAATAAACACGGTCTTCTAAGTCTTTACCAGGTCGTCATGCCATGCACTAGATGCAGCCTTACAATTCACTTCCCTGAGTAATGCTGCCACTCGATAAACTTTTATCGCCATCAGCTGGTGATTCGTCGAGCTATACGGCCGACATATTGCCACTTCAGCGTAATGATAGTTTGGGCTTTGTTTGTTACTATGGCTATACTGTAGATATCCTTATTTCGAAATCTATCACGCAGAGAAACTCCGAGCATAACCCTCTCTTATGACTCGCTGAGTGAACCTACGTTTTCTCATACTGCGTCGTCCACGGCGTTTAAAAACTTTTCTTCCCCATCGGTTCCTAATTTTTTCGAACTATATTTATAGCCAGACCCATTCTTTATTGTGCTTCTCGAATTGCAAAGTTTCTTGACGATTTTATTCAACACGGTAGAACCATGCTGCAGCTATATTATTCTTGTAGCACGATTGGGTCAATTTGACTAGGGAAAGACAATGTTATCACAGAATACCAGTGTAAAATAGCAGGAAAATGTTGCGGTGTTTCGTATAGTCACTGTAAAGAGCCGCAGACTAATTTTACTGGAAACTAATCATTCCATCGTGCTTTTCAGGGTTGAAAACACATATGAATTTTGAGTCTATTAGACTATGAGGGCTCGGTGCTCGGAAAAAAATAGCAATTACAGTATTTCGAAGCACGAAGCTATAACGGTACTAGCGGTATAAATTATTCTTGTTATTATGTCGGTGGCTCAGAACCATGCTTTGTGGCATTCCTTGGGGGAGGCCTATGTTCAGCATTTGACTTGTGAAGGTCTGTAATGATGATGATAATGATGATGATATCACCTATACTGGATGTGGACTACAAGATTTTTCCTTTCGGCATCATAATATAGTATAATAATAATTAAAAAGTCGAAGATTTTGCATCGAAATATTATAATTTCCAAAAAACATGCGTGTACCTAAACCGTAAATTTTAATTAGTATAGCATCAAATTCAATGCGTAATATAATATATTGTTACGAGCTTGAGTTTCGGGACAATAAAAACTGCCGATTGAATTACCAAAATTTACACTTTTATTACCGAATACCAATTAAAACCTAAAATTTACTAACAATTAATCATACTGATTTACTTTGTTTCGCTCCGAAGCTTCGCTTGTCTCGCCAAATTCAATACTGCCCCGATCGCAGCTTTAAATACACCGTTTCCCCCGAACATCCAGAATGTTCCAGCAAATACCGGTACCGACCGATTAAATACAGAGCGTTCGAGAATGGACCCTTCTAGAAAGCTTAATTCTTCTGTTCGATACTGGATTGCGTTGTTGGTGGAAAGTTCAAGATTGACATTTTCTAGGAAGCCCTCCTCGCTCTGGTCCATGACACTAGATGGCGCTAGTGCCAGGTACCAGACGTTAACTTAGGCGCGTAACACTGCCCCCTCCTAAGAGATGCTCGTCCCGAGCATTATCGGCCCCATAATAACGCTCCAATCGATCCACATTGACGATATTAGGAGTACCTCTTGCAACTTTATGAAATGGCTCCGCAAAGTCAAGGAGTGTCCTCTCCCATGGTGCAGCAACATTGTACAATTTCAATGCACCTCTACTACGAGTTTGAGGTCCCTTCACCGCCGCACAACTTGTACATTTGCGACACCAATCCTCGACGTCGTCACGATAATGGACCCCGTAAAATTGTCCTCGAATCTTCAGTAGAGTTCGTTTAACTCCCAGATGGACTCCTGAACAACCATTATGGTACAGCTGCAGAACATCCGGCACTTTAGATTTAGGGACAACCATTTGAAAACAACAGCTGTCTCCTCTACCATTTTCCCATTTACGGCCCAGGACTCCATCCTGAATCAGCAAGCTGTCCCATTGGGCCCAATAGCTTTTAGTGGTCGAACTCATCGCTGAGACGTCGCTCCACTTGGGCTTGAGAGCACTGGCCTTCATACATTCCAGAATCGGCTTGATGTCCGGATTTTCCTGCTGTGCATGTTGTAAGCTGTCCTTCCACTCGTTGCTGAAGTGGTCTGTCCTGAGCATCCTCACGGATACCACTTCCTTACCCTCTTGCCTAGTATTGTTCTAGCAATTATCAGGAGAAGGACTTCTTGACAATGCATCTGTGTTGCCACGCCATGTCCCGCTGCAATGTCCGACAGTAAAGTCGTATTCCTGCTGCTGCTGGGCGGTGCTGTTAGCCGCACTACCCTTTCGAAATAGATCACTTTCCTTTTTTACAGACCGCTTAGGGCAGCTGGGTCTAAAATGGCCCTTTTCCCCACAGCCGTAGCACCTAGGGCTGTAACTTTTATTGTGGTCGCGAACTGTCCTCTCTAATGTGAGGAGAACGACAATCCTGCCGCTGCTGGGTGGTGCCGTTAGCTTAACTACCCTTTCGAAATAGATCACTTTCCCTTTCTATAGTTCGCTTAAGGCAGCTGGATTGAAGATGTCCCCTTTCTCCACAGCCATAGTACCTAGGGCTGTATACTTTATTGCGGTCACGAACTGTAGCTGCTGCGACCTACCTGACTCAATAAGATCGATGATCCTGCCGCACGGCTTTCACCTCCAGTGCATGGGCCAAGGCGACCTTTGCGTCTAGTGGTGCCCGAGCTTCACAGCAGCTGACTTCAAGGTTGCGGATGCCGTCGATGAATGTCTGCACCAGGTTCCCTTTAATGAGCGCAGTTACAGACCGGTATGCTTTTCACACCAGCTTCTCCACCTCTAGGACCCACTGCTTCAGGTTTTCGTCGATGCGCTGCACGCGATCTTTAAACTGCTCATGAAAGACGTGTTCCAGGTGAGCGTCACCGTATCTCACCTCCAATACCTCAAGGATCTGCTCATAAGTCACTTCCTTACCGAGAGCTTCTAGAGCAGTTAAGGCCTGGTCGCGCAAGCCTAGTGTGTGAGGAGTCATAGCCTGACTTTTATTCCAGCCGTTCGCTTTTATAACAGCCTCGAACTGAATTTTGTAGGCCGACCAGGAAGAAGTCCCGTCGAACGGTGGCACTTTGAATCCACGAGGTGAAGGCGTTGTAGGTACCACGGGAGCTGTTATTCCATCCCCAAGTTTGAGGTTGTCCAGCATTTTTTTCATGTCAGTCATCATTTTGTTCACTTGGTCTATTCGGGTCTCAGCTTCCGACAGACGTTTGTCATACTGAGCAACCTTATCCTTCAACTCCCTAATCTCTTTCCCGAAGGTAGCGTGAATGTCCCTCATGAGGAGCATTTGCTCTTCCTTATCGCGTTTGAGCTACCCTTCTAAGTGACGGGTCTGTTCTTCTTGTCCACCCCGCAGCTGCTTTTCCAATCGACGTGCCCGTTCCGTCTGGTGGCGGGCCTGTTTGTCCTGTCGGCGAGCATGTTCCTCCTGTCGGTGAGCCTGTTCCTGTAGCAGCATTATGATAGCACCTAAGTCAGGTGCTGCAGGTGTAGAAGCTGCTGACGGGCCAGCCTCCGTGGCTGGCAGTTAACGATTTCACTCAAAATTTAAATTCCGCTTCAAATAGAAATTCAATCTTTTGTATTTTAGTTTTATAAATTTTATGTGTTTCATTTTTATTTAGGTACATAATAAAATAAGTTTTCTGTAAATACATTATTTTTATCTTTTTCATGGAGTAGTTTGTGAAAATTTCATGTTATAATAATAAGAAAAAAAATTATCATGCGGGGTAATTGTACGATTATATTTAATGATTATAATACGTACCTTTCTGAACTGAACTGAAGCCTACAAGGTATTGTCACAAGCGTTTCTGCATCGTTCTACTTTCCACTAATTATAAAACCACAATTTTGATAACCTATTAGAAACAAACAATACTTGGAGCAGTTGTGACGTGGAATGATTTATGATGGTGTCTTAAATTGGAACTATTTGAAAATGCGAAATTGTCTTCCCAGTTGACAAACTAAACTCAAAGAGACAGTGAATCAATCGAGATAATTGAAGATCGTTGGCAAGTCACGATCGTTTGCAAATAGGCTGAGTTATCAAACTATTTTCACTAGGCATGTGTTAACTTTACGGTAAATCTAATTTTGCTTTAAAAAAGATACAGTCTATGGTACTAAACAATTTTCTTACCTTTGACCTTTTTAACTAGGATTGGGATACATTAAAGCCTAATTAAAAAGTGGCTTATTCGAAATCTATAACTATAACAATAAACGACGGTGACATTAACTAGCCTCGTTTTTCATGCTTATTGTCTATTTCCATTTACGTGGAATAAATTTGTTATAAGACATAATATTATAGTGATCTATTTATTTTATTTTGGCGTGATTATTATGCAGGATCACGCTGTGTAGACTCTCGAGGGATTCATCCTAAAGATTTTTTTATCGTAATAAATTCGAACTGTTATAAAATAATACTAGTAAATAAGCGTCATACTTCGGGTATGATGGCTCCGAGTTAATCAGAGTAATAAGTCAGATGAAGCTGTAAAGGCCGTAAAGGCGTACAGCACCAACGTCACACAAAACAAATGGTAATGGCTCCGTAGCACGGCAGCTTATTGAGTTGTAGCACTCAGAGCCGCGGGCACAAATCCCACTCGAGCAAGTATATTTATAACATATAAATATTTGTAACATTTGAAATTGTGTGTAAACTATCACCACGATACTGGTGAAAATCCTACAGGAAAAAGTGGTCAAGGTGTGACTCGAAAGGTCCACACGACTAACTTCCCACTGAAAAGAATAAAAAATACATGTTTTAATTTTTTATATAATTTTTCGTTCGTCACAAAAAACGACATGACCGATTTTGCTCAAAATTTAATGAGGTCTAGGTTACATAATTACACGTTAAATTAAACTGGAAACGTCACTCGATATGTCGACGCCGAGGATTCCGATACTGACTGAGGCAACAAGGGGAGTGCCTTGAAACTGAGGGGATACGACAAAGGGGTTCTTTTTGGCGGTTAACGCGCAAACTTTTGTCTTCTGGGGGTTAAACTGGACTAGATTTAGTCGTCCCCAATCCGAGACTCTGTTCAGCAAAGTCGCGACTTCAGACACAAGTTTGTCCCGGCACTCGGAGACGTTTTCCCGAGAAATATTGGCTCGGCCGGTGTAAAGAGCATCACCAGTGCTGTCATCTGCATAGCAATGAATGTTACGGGTTTGCAACACATCATTGATATGCAGAAGAAACAGCGTTGGCGATAGCACACAGCCTTGTGGAACAGCAGCATTAATAGGCTTGCAATCGGAGTTTGCGCCGTCTACGACCTTGATGCACTGATCTGCGAGAAAACTCGTGATCAAATCGCACAGTCTCTCGGGAAGCTCATAGGAAGGGAGCTTCGAAAGAAGCGTTTTATGCAAAACCCGATCGAAGGCCTTCGCAATGTCCAAACTAACGGCCAATGCCTCCCCTTGGACTCTACTGCCTCCACTCATCTGTGAGTTAGGTAGACCTGAAGATAACCAGCTGATCGACCATGGCGATAACCGTATTGGCGGTCACTAATCGGCTGGTGATCTTCAAGGTACCTCATGAGCTGGCAGTTTACAATGGACTCCATTGTTTTGGAGAACAAGGAGGTGATGGCGATTGGCCGGTAGTTGGACAGGTCAGAGCGGTCGCCTTTTTAGGGATCGGATGGACGTAAGCCGTCTTTCATGATTTTGGGACTACGCCTAACCCGTTAAAACCGGTGCCAACTCTGGAGCATACGTCCTCAGCACAATTGGGGGGATTCCTTCAGGCCCACTCGACTTGTGAATGTCCACGGAGAGGAGTGCTTTGCGAACCAAGCGCTGTGTGAAGTGCACTTCCGGCATGGAGCACTCACGCCGCGGGATGGTCGGCGGCGTACTCCCCCCGTCATCGAGAGTCGAATTAGACGCAAAGAAAGAGCCTAGAAGATCGGATTTCTCCTTTGCGGTATGGGCCAGTGAGTCGTCCTCCCTGTGCAGAGATGGAAGAGATGGCTGACAGAAATTCCCCTGGACAGCCTTGGCGAGAGACCAGAATGCACGCGTTCCAGAAGGAAGGCGAACTAGTTTCTCGCCAATTCTGCCTATGTGCTCTGACTTTGCCTTGGCAATGACTCTTTTGAAGGACCTAGAGGCGGAATTATACTTCTTTTTTCACTCCTGCTTATAGCATGATGCTATTTTACAGGAGCGACCAAAAAAGAGGAAAGAATAAAAAGTTCCATACCCTGAAGTACCACATCAGCAACAGAACCCGCAACAACGTTGGGATCATCCGGCGAGAAGCAAACCCGCCCCCAAGGGTAGGATGCAAAGAAAGACCGCATCCCATCCCAATCGGCTGACCTATGGTGCCAAACACGGCGGCAGCCTGCAGAATGCAACCGCGATTTCAGTGTGAGTGGCACCACACTCCGGACCAGACAAAGGTCCGAGGGGCCTAAAGGGGCGTCGACGGAAATCTGATATCCGTCCGGGAGAGAGGTCAGCAGAAAGTCCAACAGGGAAGGTGCATGATCCTCCACATCCGGAATCCGCGTAGGTGAAGTAACCAGTTGTGTCAGACCATACGCCAAGGCAAAATCATGAACAGATCTCCCCGCATGATCTGTTAAACGTGAACCAAGCCATTTGGCGTGATGGGCGTTAAAGTCGCTGAGGATTATGATCTCTGCGGAGGGGATCTGCTGTAGCAACGAATCTGCAGCCATTTGGACGTGGTCGAAGAGTCGGTCTGTTTCGCAATTACCGCTAAGGGACCTATAGAGGCACCCGTAGACGCGCGGATGGTCGTCGCTGTCTACGCGTAGCCAAAGGATGGACAGGTCCGAACCTTCAAGTCTGCCGAGGCGTCGAGAACAGATGTCCTCTCTGACGTAAACGCAAACTCCAGCCCGAGGCACAAAGGAGTGTTACAGTTTGTACCCCGGGTAGGAGAGATACGAGACATCAGCCGGAGAGGACACTTGCGTCTCGGTCAGAAAGAGCAGAGCCGGCCTCGCTGTCTCGAGATGGTAGTGGACGGCGTTTAGGTTAGAGTGAAGTAGTGATATTGCAGAAATTTACGGAAAGCGTGGCAGGGGTCGCCTTGGTCTTGTTGCTCCGTTTGCCACGAGCAGTTGTAGTCTTGAGCAGAATTTTGCTCCCCCCCAGAATACGCGGGGCAGCCTGAGCACCCACGCTCAGAAGTGGAGAAGTATGGTCGTGGATGCTCAGCGAGGGATCCTCCAGGGGTGCTGGTACCCTCCTGGGGTAGTCTATCATTATTTAATTCCGCTACCATGTTTATGGGGGGAGGGGGGGGGGATTTGGGCCTCCGGCCACCTGCACTCACCAGACGAAATGCGGAAGCAGAGCTTCCACTTCTTGCCGGTATTCTGTGAGGTCGTGGTACCACCCCGCTTTGAGCCGGCCCGTACGTGCAACAGCAAAGCTGCCGCATGGCTCTACCACTGTTAAAAATTATGAGCTTGAAAAAAGTTATTATTTTTATTTTTCTTTTCTTTCTTAAATTAACTTGAATTACATTTTCGTGCTCTCATTTTCAAAGGAACGGATGACGAAAAAATGCAATCATATCATGACTCTCTTAATTACTTCAGACTTCCCTTTTCAATCTAAAATACTGAAGTTTCTATATAAAGTCAGTATTTATTCTTAAATCATCAAATATTGATATCAGACGAAAATGACTGTAACGTCGTCTAGAGTACCGACCTATGCTAGTGGTCTGTTGAGTCTTAATAATAGATTTGGTGGGGCTACTGGTTTCTAGGTTTGATTCCGGGAATGACCCCAAAATTATTGGGTACACATACGTAACATTAATTAGTTGTATATTAATTTGTAATTCTACTAGAGATAAAGCCAAAGCCATTCAAATCACACACAATTATATAATCGTAAGTATGCAATATCTAGAGGGAATCGGAACTATTAATAATCATAAGCGGTGCAGTTATGCGACGAAGGATTTTGAATAACAGTGCTGGTAGCTTGTTGCTCGCGAAGCCAACTCAATTCTTTCGATAAAGCAGATAGGTCTGCTCGCAGCTTGACCTCCCTCTTTAGTAAATACTTTACTATGCTCCGACAAGCAATAGTCGGCTCAGCAGGTCCAACCCTTCGCTCCCAAGGCGGCAAAATTTCTGCTGCTGCAGCTCCACGTTGCCATGCTCCATGGTCGCGACTTTGTCCCGCGCCATATCCGCTTCCGCTGACGACATCGACTCGAGTTCGGTGTCGCTGTCCATGTGCACTGAATTTATCACCGTCAGGATCGCTAAGTAATCTAACTTTGTAAATTTGGGCCCTCTTCACAGTGTCTATAAACCTGACTATAGGGCTATCCTTTATCGGCGTTGCCTTTGGCTTCGATGGAGCTTCTACCAATTACCGTACCAAGAATCTAACGAGCTAATAAATTGGGAGGTTCAATAGCGGTGCAACAATGAGAAGTCGTCAAAATATTATAAACCGTAGGAGCGGAACTAACAACAATATAACCAAAAACGGTTTCCAATGCGTAAAGTGCGATGCACGAGGAGTTACCCTTAACCAAGTTATGTAACAACAGGAGGGAATATAGATACACCGATGAGTAAATCTCTAATTATAATACGTACGGTGCCTAGTAGTACAGTGGTTGAAATGCGATCAATCTAAATTCAGCACAATGTAAATTTACCTTAACTGGAATGTGGCACCACTCTTAAAATGTAGTATTTAGTTACGTCTGTTGTTGCTTTTATTGCATACCGAACTAGAGTTACAATTGGCAACACGATGCTTGTTACTCAAACTTCAAAATTGAACGTGAAAATTGCGCAATCATCAGATTATCATGTTAATTAATTTTACATAAGTAACAGGCGTTATGAGAAAATGAAGGCGCTATGTTACATACGTCAGGGACTTCGTTAGCTTTGATGGTGCGTCTGTTCGATGGTCGGCGTTTTTCTTTGCTTCCTGTTTCGTATTTTATAAACGATGCATCACTTTAATTTGGTCTCGAACAAAAGATGGTAGGTCGGAGCAACGATTCTCCATTTCAAACGAACGTATGGAGTCTGGGTCTAGCTTCTTTAACACAATATGTAAAAATGTTAAGTCCACAAAGTTATTAAATTTAAGATTCTTGAGAGCGGCTACTGATGTTATGAATCTATCCAAAAATTGTTCGAGATTGTTAATATTCGCGGACGACGTAGTTTTAAGATTCAATATTTGGTCTATTTTTTTACTATATTAGCAGGTACTATGAAAAATATAAGCTGCCAGGGAAAGAACAACAAAACCACAAAAAAAGCAGCTCAAGATCTAAAGGAGCAGGCACTTACTGGCGGGGCGTGACGACAGATGCACTTGTGTACAACGAAATTGCTCTTTGCAAGTGGTCACCTAATAAACGAAAATATGTGCTGTTCTGTGGCTCGACTGCCACAGGTGCTATCACAGCCAAGATTGCGCTGAAACAACTGCTGCGACTAAGCGCACGACGATAACTGCTGGTAAGCGCCAACGGCATGCTTCATGCCTTTCGCTTTTTCCGGAGCCCACTTATTGGACCAAGCAAAATGACGCCACCGACACAAACCCCCTTTCAGGCCCATGCGGAAGGGAAACAGATGTGATGGAAGACTGTACTGGCTAATTATTAACTAACTGAAAAAAATACGAGGTTATTCGTTTTCGGCGCAACTAGGATTATGACCGAAAAATACCTAGCTTTTTTAATATTTTATTCAATCAAGTACACCGATAAAATATACCGTAATTCAAAAACACTAATGTGTTACTGAAGTCTTGATTTTAAAACATAAATTAATTTCAAAATGCAGATACGTTAGGACTGAGATGATGTGCCTAGTTTCCAGTAAAAATTGTCCCGATTTCTTACACTCAATAAATGAAACACAGCAATTTTAAGCTGCTATTTTACGTTGGTATTCTGGGAGAGGGTGGTTCTACCCCAGTCGAGCTAACCCATTCGCACTAATACTGTTTGATATCATTATCCCAAAATAACAAATATTTACCTGTTATATAAAGTTTATAGGTGACGGAAGAAGCAATCAACCAACGTATGGTACCGAATCTTTACGATATAGCGCGTTATTTATGGGCTAGCATATAACACGGTCAGATAGTATATGTTAAGAAAGCATTATAAATTTACATTATTCTTATGAAGTAAATAGTTCTTAACGAAAAATGGTTTATTAATAAATAATTTACTTAATTAGATGAAACAGATTTTTATGACTAAGAGTCCGTCGGGGATCATCCTCATACCTCAAGGCCCGCATTGCTATGTTCCGCTCTGAAGGGTTTGGAACACTATTGTAGTGATAGACTGTAAGAAATGCCATTTTAGTCCTCGAAGATTGAAAACGCATCTGCAGCGTTCTTCATTTGAACTTGGGTACAGGTATCCACGAGCTGCAGTTACCACTTTCCATTAGATGGACTGTGTGTTCGCTTGTCACTTTAATTTTATAAAAAGGTCGTGCTTTGACTCTTTTATTGCATGGACATTAAAATCTCAATTACATTTTTAAGTTGAAAATTTTACTTATAATCATGCAAGCTCTTTTTTGCATGTATAAAAGGGACTTTCAGGAAAATTCTGTAACGATAAATAGAAAAATCTTTTAGCGTGACATGTCGTCAGTCGAAATAGATACTCCTTTTGACTATTACACTTTATAGTAGTTTCAATCAGAAAATAGAACATATATTAAAAGTACTTTCACTACCACACTCTAGTATTACTAGTTTATTATATTTAAAGGCTTATATTTGACTTCTGAACGTTTGCAATTACATTTTACACTTTAAGTACTTAAATTTCTTAGTTCACATGGTATGTCGTCGTCTTAAAGTAGCTTATATAATATCATAAATTGCTAACATATAGGAGTTTAATAAAGAGCGATGAACCGTAGAAGTGGCAACGTTGTAAATAATTTTGTAAGATACCACACATTGCTATTTTACGTGTAACATTTTAAATTTAATCGATGCAGAATTTTAAGAAGTAGGCTGAAAAGTAAGCTGCATTGAAAGCTGACTTATTTGCTCGTATCCACCAATAGCTTTTACGGGTATCAAAACGGTAAGTTAAGTAGATATTATACCTCAAAAGATAAAAGAGACACAGCAAAATATAAAATATGAAAGATACAAAAATATTTTTATTTGGTTAATAACTTGGTAAGCTCATCTATAAATTTCTTTGATACTTGATGGATAGTAAGAAATTTTATAGTGTATGTTCAATAAAATATAATAAGTTTGGCCTCGCCCTATCTGATTTCATATATATTACGACCAAAAAACTTTTTAAAACTTTATTTTATTGGGTAAAGGTGTAGAGAAATGTGTTTTTTTTTTGTTTTGATCACAGCTTAAAAACTTTTCCTATTTAGTTATTTTTGTAAGAAGTACGTAACATAGAGAAATTATTTTTTTAAGTTAGACCGCGTAAAAAAATTATTTAAATTATGCATCTTAAACGGACCGCTCTCATTTCTTTATTTTTGGACATGAAAAAAGTAAAAATATATTTGTACGTTTTGATTTTGTATGCCTTTGCACTTCTTCTAAGATGTGACAACACAACATGTGTAGCTCTATGTCCTTAGTTGCTTGCAGACCTCCATTGGCTATAGTAGCCACTTACCATTAGATGAACTGGACATCCGTTTTTTACTTGGATTTCACATCAAAATAGTATTTTATTTAGATCATATCAAATAGTTGAATCCATAATAATACGCATAGAAATTGATTGTGTAACAATTTTAAAATGAAAATAAATTAAATATATCTTTCTTTTTGCCTTACCTTCACTCAATTTACAACAACTTTACTGCATAATATTTGCACTATACTAACTACGCTAACCCTGTGAGTTACAAAGCGTCAAGCCAATACCTATATTACCAATCTGTTGGATTTCTGTTCGGCGTTTTCGTGTAGGTACACCGCCGGATATTTGGTCGCCAAAACACCTATCTTCCTTCAGTAAAGCTAGTAGTACTATAAATAGGACTGCGGAGCTATAATTAATTAAACAATAGGTTTTTATTATCTAATGACTAAACTGTTTTTGATTTACTGTCCGAACTAGGCAACCAGATGACATAATTGCAGATCAGAATGGTAGCACCTTTGAAAAATTGACGTAATCATCATCCCATATTCTCACGTTTCCTCCTCCAATACTTGATGTTACTTTAACCAAGTAATATGGCAGTGGTAGATACAGATTATATCGTTAAAAATATTTTCTCTCGTGTCAATATCCAGAGAGAGGAAACGTTTTTAATTTGTATGGACAAAATTCCGCCTAATATTATTTTAAATACAAATCATGCGGGCGGTTCTAGCTTTTATTGAAGTTATTACTTATTTACTACAGCCGGTAAAAATTACTCTTAATTTAATATTATATGTTATGTATGATAACCATCCAATTTGCGTTAATGTACGACCAATCCTTAAGCTGATGGTCTTATGGGAATCTACACAGCCAGAGATTAGAGCAACTTAAGTTTGCTCGAACACGAGAAATTAAAAATTTTGCTTCTGATTTGCCGTCTTAAGAGGTGTTGTTTTCTTAATCTTTAGAAGGGTTTGCCCCTGAAATTTAGTCTATTTTTTAGAAAATTGGTATATTGGAAGATATCGTTTAACATACATACAAAAATATTTAGTTGAATTTGAAATCTTTTGAAAGCTTTATTGATGTCGGTGAAATAATAATAATGACCAGCATTATTTCTCAACAATATTATTTATTTTAAGCTTAATTTAACTCTTCGTAGAAATATTTATCTATAAAATCTTCAAACATGAGAACTATAACGTGCAGCCAACGTGATTGATTTATAGCTCCCAGTGGAGTTTATATCGATACTGATTTATAATTTATATTAATTGACTTGTGTTTCTCTTTATGTACCTATATTGATTTTAAATTGTGCATTCTTTGAATGAAAATGAAATATTTGAATAAAACTGGTTTTTACGGATTCTATCGCGAATACTAACTTATTTTATATTCAAGTACTTTACAGCACAATGGTCATGGGGGGATTAAGGTGATTGACGTTCCAATGTCATACTTAACCATGGCTACCTCCAGACTAATAATTATTAATTTTTGTTCCGATCTACGTAGTAGGAATTTATACTATCTTTGAGTATTGAAGTTGTATGCTTGGGCTGGGAATATTTTTTTCGATTATAACACCCCAAGCAGAGTGTAGTTAACAGATGGTAGTAGATGTCCC
The DNA here is from genome assembly GCA_036936625.1 of Parnassius smintheus behrii. Taxonomy (NCBI): domain Eukaryota; kingdom Metazoa; phylum Arthropoda; class Insecta; order Lepidoptera; family Papilionidae; genus Parnassius; species Parnassius smintheus. The sequence continues at coordinate 31,774,055 of JAUPFT010000014.1, read as the reverse complement.
TCTGCAAGATGTAGGAGTATACAAGCTTAATATGAATATGGTCTCTCTTACATAAGACAAACCAAAAGGTCAATAAAAACCGCGTTAAAGAAGCCATAGCTGATTTAAAAAATTGACACTCCGGGAAATCTGCACTTATTGAACACGTCCAGGATCGTCCCAGTCACTCACATTAGATTTGATAATAAACAAATCCTCGCTAAAGAACACAGATTCCTCCCAAGAACGACTCGAGATGCTATTGTTATCAAAATACGTTCTTATTTCAATAGAGAAGATGCCTGGGTGCTACCATCTGCTTGAGATTTTTAATTATAAGATATAATTAAAAATCCCAACCCAAGCACACAACTGCAAGACTTCAAAATACTATAAGTTAGTGCTGTTAAATTAATAATCTGGAGGTAGCCGTGGTTAGCTATGATATTGGGACCGTGGGTGCTGTATAGATCTCGAAATGTGGGGAATATAAAATAAGTTAATATACGCGAGAGCATTCGTAAAAACTAGTTTTATCTAAATGTGTAAGGTTCGCCTAAATATAAGTATTGCATTATAATAATAATTATTATGAGTAGCAGTTCGCAATTAACAATTAAAAATTTGATCTAGCTTAACTTCTGTACAACTGTTGTCATGTAAATATCACTTTGATTTTTTATTAGGCAAGTAGCCGGCATGTGGCATTAAAGCAGCCGTAGTAGCTTTTTGGTTTAATCTCATAAAATGAACCTATTCGTTCCATTCGCTTGTTGGACACAGCAACATAACGTAGCAACAAAAAGTCTTATCTTTGATCTTTATCATTATACTAAGAGAAATAACATTTCGGTATAGTTCTCCATTTTAAATTTACACAATTTTCAAGTAATGTATGTTCTTATACCCCAGCGGGTAATAAAGGGATACATTTTTTTTTGAATTTCCGTACTAAATAAAAAGAATCATTATTAACATCTAAGCTTTTTTTGAGAAATATGGAATCAAGGTTAAAAACAATTCCGCGGTTAAAATAAATAAAATGATTTTGAATTTGATCATAATTTACGAAATTTAGATTTCAAACTCACTCATGAATATACACATATAAATAAAATCAATATTAATAAAATAAATAAAGCTTTAATTTATTTCAGGAATCCTATAACAAGCGTCCTTCAAATAAACACAAAAACTATTTCGCTTCCATTCCATGAAATCAAATTCTGTGAGGGCGTCGAGCAGACTTTTTGGTATTGACGTCATGATACATTTTCATCGTGGCTTTGTCACGTAAACATCCGATTTCTTTCAATAAAGCTGCTATTTCAGTTTAATAAAGCTGCTATTTAACACTGCTATTACGTAAGTCTTGTATGTGGAAGTATAGATAAATCACATTAACTATTCTTATTTCGGGTGACGAACTTTCAAAAGCTATTATAATTTTTAAAATAGTGTTAATTGACGATAATATTTTTATAATTTTATAATAAAATTGAATTAAATAAGAAATAAAGGGCCGTCGTAGCTCAAGGGCTTGGTTAGCACTCACTGTATATTTCACAGTACCCAAGCAACCCGGTTTCGATCTTTGCGTGCACCAATAAAATTGTAAATCGTAATATTAAGTCCTGATTTTTTTCGTTCCAATGCACCATGTCTGAGAAATAAGAAAATCAAGGACGTGTCCGCCAACGCACATTGCAGCGCAGCGGACATTTCTTTGCACAAAACCCACTAATAAGTGAGAGCAGGGCTATGACCAGCACTGGAACGTATATAGGCTGTATTTTAACTGTAACTAACTACATTTTAACTGCTTTTTCGATAGTAAATTTACTTGCAGGGGTAAAATTCTAAATTATTTTTGGTTTCTTTATTGCATAAACTTTGTCTAAGTTGTTATTTTGGTGTTTTTTTAAAGAATATTAACAATGCTATAAATTTTTTTAATATTTTCCTTAACCACTCGTGGTAAGCTAAAATTGCTTGTGTTACAAGTGGTTCACGCTACTAGTCGATGGCGGATTCGAACCCACGACCTTCTTGTGTTTTCGGTCCGTACCCTGCCATTAGGCTACTGTCGCTTCAAAGTGTCGCAATGATTTCGTTATTTCCGTTGTATTATCGCGCATGACGAGTGGATGTAATGTAGACTACATCCAGAAATTCTCGCTTGTTTAAGATCAAACACATTTTGTTATAATTGATATTTCATTATCTCATAAAATATTATCAATTTCAAAAACTAAAAACTAAATATGACTTTTTAAAGTTTTTTTCGTTTCAAAAAGATTTTAAATTTAATACATTTCTGTAGTTTCTGTAGTCATTTTAAAATAAGTTTGAAAATGAAAAAAAATAAGTCACCATAAAATATTTTACATAATGCATTAGCACACATAAAATAATTTTGTGTTACACGGCAGTTTTACATACTCGTAGGATGTAACGGTAAAAATATTCACCTTCATAATGTTAACGGTCCACTTGCCTTGAATAATAAATTTTTCTACGAACTCGTATCCCTTCCATTAAGATTTGACTTTCAAAGGGTTCAATAATTTTAAGTGTTGTCTCAAACAAAGCTCAAGGTAAATAATCCGTGTTAAGCTTTGTAGAGACGTAGTAGGTCGTGGATTATACACTCGCTATAAATTTTTCAGTGCGTAAGCATCATGGGTTCTGTCTCAATCAGTACAATTGAATTTGTTACTTGCAATTTTATGATCTGATTTACCACATGCTCAACAGTGAGGGACCTGCGCTCACTGGAGCTGTGCGACGGAATAATAAGATTAAATTGATGTCATTTTACTTTTCAAAATATAATCATATCCTGAATTATTCCGATGCAAATGAATATATATATATATATATATATATATATATATATATATATATATATATATATATATATATATATATATATATATATATATATATATATATATATATATATATATATATATATATATATATATATATATATATATATATATATGTAGAGAGAGAGAGATATACCTTTATAATCAAAATAGCTAATTCACTTGTTACTTGTGTTCAGGTGTTTGTCGTGCGGTAATATTATAAAAATACCGTTTTCATCATATACTAATTGCTGCGGGGTTACAACTTGAGATCATGAAAAAATATTTTACCTACACTATTAAAAATTAAAAGGATTAATTGGACGTCTAGATCATTATGTAAACAACAGTGTTCAATTAAATTCCTAGCACTTTATGTAAGTTATAATAACGAGTCACTATAAAATTAACATGTGAAACTCTCGTTGTGTTACAATAAGAGGCGCTGAATAAATTTAGTTTCTTTTCCTGCCACTGCGAAGTTGACAAATATTTCATAACTACCTCATAGTGATTGCAAACAAGAATTATATTGAGGGCGCTTTACGTTAAAATGAATAACAGAAATTAACAAAACAAGTACAACACAGTACAATGGAATTAAAATTCAACCGTAGGTTTCAAATGAAATACTAACCAAATTCACGACAGTAAACAGTTATAAGATTACAAAATATAATATAGAGTATAATTAAATTGCTTGTGTTACGAGTGGTTCACGCCAGTAGTCGAATAGTGGATTCGAACCCATGACCTTTTTGGGCGGGGGTTAGTCTATTCCTAACTTTTGATATTATAAATAGGACTAGATTAACACCCATTCTGCTCTCTTGTCCGGCGAGCAGTTTGGCGTATGGCTCTGGGGGAGATCGCAGGTCGTGTTGATCCCCAGGGCAAGCCTGAGGAGTTCTCCTTCACATGGTTGCCGCCTGTTATTGGGTCTGGTTCAATAGGAAACAGACAGAACAGAAACACTCGGACGATCCTCTTTTTCTTTTCTTTTATCCCTCCCCCTTTTCCTATCCTAACCCAATCCAAGGTGTCAAGCGTACCATGCCGATGGATGCGTGGCTAGAGGGAGTCCAGTCGCAGACGGTTCCTACCTGAGACTGAGGCGATTCAGGTAGTATTTTAGCCCTTCCCTCGGCATGCGGGGCTCTGCCGGGGGTGACCAAGTATTTCCCTAGCTAATCGTGGGAACAAATTTGATGAAAACTGACATTTTGTAAAATACAATGAGAAGTCTCCTTTAATGGAACTAGCTGTAGGTTTGGAAGAGGCTCTTTTAGCCTCACCAACACCCTGCAACAGTGCGCCCAAATCTGAGACGAGCCGTGAAGTGGAGGGCACGTTTGCAGCCGAACCACAATCGGAAACAAACCAGGGAGGGTAAAAGAAAAAGTTCGCTAGACCATATAAGCTTAGTGGGGCAGCGAGAAAAAGGTACCGAAGGCTGATAGCAACTGATATTGGAGCCGAAGAGGCCCTCTCTCTCTGCCAGAAGTCTTGGGACGAAATTCCTCTGCCCAAGCGTCCCCCAGTTCCGAAGGCGAAATTACGCAATCGGTCTCAGGAAGAGTCCCCCAAAGACCAGCCCAGGAAGATTGTGAAGCTGGCAACGGAAGAGAAGAATCTCAGTTTCAGTCTTCAGTATAGGAATTCGCAATTCGAATCCTATGAGTGTGGATCAGATGCGGCTGGTCCACCGGGCACTAACACAGGCCATCGCTAAGACAGCCTGTGGGGCGCAACCGGGAATGGGTCCAAAATTTTTGGGTTTCACCCACAATTACCAGGTTGGATTCTGGTAACGTGCCTGAATAAGGCAAGCCAGGGCTGGATTGTGTGTGAAATCAGAAAACTGAAGCCCTGGCTGGAGGCAGAGCTCTCGGTAATCCTAGTAATCCCGAGGGCGAACTGCCTAAGCCTCAGCTGGGCATCACCTACTTGCCCCGCGGCGAAGCCAACTCTCCAGAGGAGGCGGCTGTACTGCTGAGGGCACAAAATGAGGGGCTTCATACTGAGCTCTGGAGAAGCCTCCACCGTAGGGACGAGGAGAGTGGGTTCTCAGTAACCTTTTCTCTGGACGACCCATCGGCGGAGGCTCTTCGGAGGGCGGTCGGCAGAGTCATTCTTGGCTTTAAGAGGATAACTATTAAACTTTTAAAAAAACCCAACCCTAATCCCCCAGCCCTCCACCTCTCGGGGTGGAGCTGGAACGCCACCGGTGAGAGTGACGAAGACCCAAGGCGCAGATTTTGCCTCGGTCCGACGGCCTCCGCTGGTTTCGTCCAGACCGGGGGGAGGGCTGGTGGGAGCGGTTCGACGAAAGGTAAGGCGGGACTCAAATGCGCAGGCAAAGGACGTCCCCGTCCTCAACAGGCGGAAAAGACTCCTGCCCCCCACGCTCATAAATGGCTAAACCCAAGGGTAAGACGGGAGTCCTCCAAGCAAATCTTCACCACGCAGCAGCTGCTTCTGCCGTGGTGGAGGTTTGCTTTGCGGAGGAAAACACTGACCTCGTCCTTATACAAGAGCCTTGGGCGGTCAACGGTCAAGTTCTGGGATTGGCGGCTGCCGGTAAGAGTCTTGTCAATACCAAAGGCAGTAGACCATGAGCTTGTACAATTTATAATAAAAATATTGAACTTTTAGCTGTTCCAGAGTACTGCAATGATGACCTGGTTACAGCCTTCATAAATCTCAAGGGATGCACAGGGGCCAGAGGAATCATTTGCTCAGCCTATCTTCTCGGTGAGAACGCAGATCCTATCATCGAGTTAGAGCGAGTGGCGGAGTTCGCCCAAAAACACCACGCCGATCTTGTGGTGGGTTGTGATGCTAATGCCCACCACACTCTGGGGAAGTACCAACATCAACGAAAGAGGTGAGTTACTCATCTCCAACCGCCTGGTAAGCCTAAACTTAGGTTGTACACCAACCTTTGTAACGCGTGCTAGGCAAGAAGTGTTAGACATAACCTTTGCTACCAATAACTTGTCCAGGCGGATAAATGACTGGCATGTTAGTAGCGAAAACTCGATGTCTGATCACAAGCACGTTAAGTTTGTGATTGGAGTATCACCAACCTTTGAAACCGTTACTTTTAGGGATCCGAAAGCGATACCCGGGATATCTACAGAGATAGCCTAAAGAGGAATTTGGAAACGTTTCCTAAAAGCATCAAAACAATTGAAGTTCTGGAGTTAGCGATGGAGACAGTAACCGTAGGTATCCGTGAAGCTTTCGAGGACAGTTGTTCCGTCAAAACCAAGACCTCAACACGAAAAGTTTCTTGGTGGAATTCTAAGCTGGAAGAACTTAGGGAAAAGACCAGGAAACTATTTAATAGGGCTAAGAAAACCAAAGATTGGGATATTTATAGTCCAGCCCTAACTGAATATAATAAAGAAATCACGAAAGCCAAGAGAGAATCGTGGAGGAAGCTACGCGAGGAAGTTGAGTCTTTGCCTCGCAGTGCAAGACTATACAAGATGCTATCGAAAGCTGAACCTAATCAGATCGGGCTTCTTAAAAAGCTGGATGGTAACTTTACTAATAGTGAAACAGAAACATCGGAGTTACTAGCGTCAACCCATTTCCCAGGGTCACACAAGACTTCAGCCTTGAACTCTTTCAGAGCCCTACGAAAGCCTTGCAATGAGGACTGGCGTAGGGCTGCAAAGATAATAAGGCCAAACCTGGTGCAGTGGGCTGTTGACTCCTTTGAACAATTTAAGTCACGCGGGGAGGATGGAATAATTCCCATCCAACTAAAGAGGGGTATCGACATCCTTCTTCCTTATCTGGTGAAAATCTCCGGAGCAAGTTTTGCATGAGGATATATTCCAGAACGACAATTGTCAAGGTTCTATTTATACCAAAGTTCTTTAGACCTACACGCCTATCTTCCTTTCTTCTTAAGGCATTGGAAAAGATTATAGATAGATATAAAAGGGATGTAGGTCTAGCTACGAGGCCCATACATTACAACCAGCATGCTTACCGCAGAGGCAAATCTACGAAAAAAGCCCTGATCAGTGTCATTAACAGGGTCGAGAAAGCACTGGAGAATAAAGAATTAGCTCTTTGTGACTTTCTAAATATTGAGGGCGCCTTCGACAGTAGCCCCTCATCACTGCTGATTGGGGGCCTAACATCTAAAAATGTTGACCCTACAACCATCAGAAGGGTGAAGTCGACGCTCTCAAACAGAAAGGCAAAAATAGCGCTGTTTCAAACTTCGATTGAGGTTGCAACTACAAAAGGTTGCCACAAGTAGGTGTTTTGTCACCCCTTCTTTGGACTCTTGCGGTTGACCAACTATTGTACAAACTGGCAGACCTACGCATTGACACATTGGGTTATGCTGATGACCTTGTGATCGTTGCGAGGGGCTTTTGCCATAGTACTTTATCGTCAATAATACAAAGAGCCCTGAACACCATAAATAACTGGTGTAGGGATAATAGTTTATCAGTTAATGCTGATAAAACTGTTATAATACCCTTTAACAAAAAGAGACGGTTGGACATATTAGTCCAACCAAAACTAAATGGCATAGAAGTACCATTTTCCACGGAAGTTAGGCACTTGGGCGTAACAATGGACCAAAAACTAACGTGGAACTATCACCTTAGCAACGTATTTCATAAGGCAAAAATTGCTTTAGGTACGTGCAGTCGTTTGGTCGGGAACAACTGGGGCTTGCGTCCCAGTATGGTCCTATGGCTGTACAGCAGCATAGTTAGGCCAATTCTCACCTACGCCTCTATTGTCTGGTGTAACAAGGCCAACAAAAAGATGACTGTGGACAGGCTAAATAGTCTAAGTCTAAGTCTAAGGACTGCCTGCTTAATGGCAACTGGAGCTATGCGATCTTCGCCTGGAGCGGCTCTTAATGCACTTCTATGCCTAACGCCCCTTGATCTCTATCTAGACAAGGGGGCGATGGCTAGTTTGTATAGCATTAACGCCCAGGACGGTCTGAGCTTGCTCTCCTACAGATTGAGATCCATGCTCGACTCAATTAAGGAATCATCGGTCTTATGCATGACCTCAGACATCATGCATCCACTACACACTTCTTGATTAAGAGTATATAGTGGAATTACCCTCCAGAGAGGACCAGTTGAATGGCCAGGTTACCTTTGAGGTCGATAGCCTCATATGGTATACCGATGGGTCTAAAATGGGCCTCGACGTAGGCTTTGGAATTTACGGGGAACGCTCCAAATTCAAACTTAGTATGAATTTGGGTAGATACTGGATAAGATAATATTTTTTTTTGAATCCCAATAGTAATAACATAGTTAATTTAAAAAAAATATTTTCTATTGTTGGATTGAGATTTTTTCTACATTTTTTCCCGTTCGTAAGAGTCGCGCAATGCTGGATTTTGCAAAATTTTTTTTACTGACGTTTGACATAAAATTATCGGAAAATTAGAAGTAACAATAACAAGGTAATTTGTGAAAACTTGTGTGTATTTAAGATATTTTAATAAATTGACGTATAATATGAGCGCTTAAGGTATGCACATTTGGATTAACTAAAAGTTTTTTTTTCTATTTTTAGTATAAACTTTCTCTTTATGCTAATGGCTGACTGCTAATGGTTTCGAATAAAAAACCAATGTTTTCACAGGCAAGCAACGTTCATTAGAATAAAACAGATATTACATTGATGACACAGTTTTACTGATGCTAAACATAAAATCTCCTGTCGCAAACTATTATATCTCATATATATATATATATATATATATATATATATATATATATATATGAGATATAATAGTTTGCATTACAGCATTACGCTTTCAAGATTATGAGAAGTCCAAAACTATTTTTAAGTCCAAAATACATGTACTATTCTTATATTTCAGAAGGATCGTTATCTTTTTGCAGAAAGGGAATAGTGTGAAACTGAAATATAACATGTTTTATGTTACTTTAACAAAGCTGTTTTAATTATTTACTTTACATATCATTGAATAGACTGTCGGTCAATAATATTTTGAATAATTTACTTTTATTTTTTAATATAGTAATATATTCATATAAATATAAAATAGTCATGTAATTGAAATTTTTATGTATTTTAGTTAAGGGATCTCTACTCAAACCTGACCCAGCAGGTAACCATATACCTCGAAACAAGGACACAAGCAACAGTAAAACGGAAGAAATTAGGTGTATAGGTGGAGTGAACTCGCATAGAAGAGAAGGAGTTTGTTACACCAAACAAAACACTTGACTCTACAGACGATAACACTATTATGCCAGTATTGGATGATTTATAAGATATCTTAGCCTGTACGCCAAGCCATGCTCACTTTCGATCGCGCAATACCAACCTTACGCCCGCCAAGTAGTGATCGAATTAGATCAGAATTATGTAAACATGTCTACCTATGAAAAAACTATTTTTTCGTTTTAAACAAAACCAAAGACACTATGCAATAGATATTAGTATCAAAGACAAAGATATGCTCTTTTATTTTAAACCATAACCTGGCAATGTTTCTTAGAAAAAAAAAAAAAGAAATCACTCTGAACTTCCGGCGTTCCACGTGTCACTTTGATGAAGGTCCGTCCGTCTTTTTTATAGAATTTTATATTTGTGTCTGGACTAAAAACGAAAGTATTATACTTTTTTATATTCCTTGTAATATAGTCAACACGTAGATATGTAATTTGTGGTATAAAAAGTGAAAAGTAAATTGCCAAAAGTACTTCAAATTCCGAAAGGCCTGTTTTGGCGGGCGGGTTATAAATGTGTTATTTTTCAAATTCTCATTTATTTTTAGTGTAAAATGTAAGTAAAAATAGTTTTCCTACATATTTTGAAATAACATGACGTTGTATTTATTTCAAATTCACACGAACATATTTTAGAAATATTGTTCGAAATGTCACAGATAAAATATTATTTTATTTTTTTTTTTTAATTTTTTTATATTTTAATATTTTGGTATGAGTAACGAATGGAAACACATAAAACATAAAATATACATATTTCCAAACAATTTCATATAAATTTCTACAAAAACAAAGGTGTAGAATTCAAATTAGTAGTAATTTTGTCACTAAAATTGAAGTTTATACTACTATTATGCTATACAGTGTAATTTATATACTTTATTACAATTTCTAGCAACCAAAAATAATTTTATTCGATAGTTTATACATTCAACAAGACTTCCTGTAAGTTTTATCCATAAATATTGTCTCAAAGTGAAAATATAGCAAAATTTGCAATATTGCAAAAAATTTCCTAACCTAGAAATTTTCCCGCCAAAAAGGTCCCGAGTGAACGGGAGTGTAACATGGCGCGCGCTCGCTTGGCGTACAGGTTAGAAAAAGAAATATCAATACCAATAACACATAATGCTGTACAGAAAGATGCTAAAACAATTAACATTTAAGCGAAGATATCAGTTGGTTAAAATGAAGGCATAGGAGGAGTACTTGAAGTGCGTATATCATATGTTCCTCGCGTTGATTTAGATATTGGTGATAATGTATGGACTGTGGACTCAATGCTCAGTCAAATTTTTGAAGAAAATAATAAGACTACTATAGAATATAAATTAAAGCTATTGAATATATTAAAAAAAACGGGTAAGTTATTTCTGAACAAAGAAGATGCAGATTAAAACATGTTAATACAAATAAAATAGAAATTTTATAGAATAGAAATTATATTTATTTTCTCATTACAAACAGGTATAGAATGATTAATGACAAACATGTTAAACTATAAACGTATTAAACCGTAGTTTGTGAGAGACTAGTGCCTAATAAAGGTATTAAACAATACCTGTTCTATAGGTCACCAGGTCCCTCCTCACGGATTGTATATCTTAAATTACACGTTTGTATAGTATATTGAAGACATCATTATTTCCATTTAACTGGTCATGAGAATATCGATCTTCAGTAAATTGAAAGTTAATAAACAAAGCCAATAATTAAATTATAGAGATACATATTTCAGATTAAAGTACATAATAATATTATCTTTTCTCTTAATATATATATAAATCGTGTGCAGTGGGGTCCAACTTGAGATATAGGATAGTTTTTGCCCACAATTTTTTTTTGCGAATTTAAGTATTTGTTACGAGCTTGAGGTTCGTGACAATAAAGACTGCCGATTGAATTAGCAAAATTTACACTTTTATTACCGAACACCAATTAAAACTTGAAACTCTAATAATTAACCACTGATTCACTTTATTTCACTCCGAAGCTTCACTTGTCTCGCCAAATTCAATACTGCCGCGTCTTGCAGCGCCTTTAAATACACCTTTTACACCGAAATTTCCAAAATATTCCGGTAGATACGGGCGCCGACCGACCAGACGCAGAAAGTTCGAGTGTGGGCTTCTAGAAAGCTTAATTCTTCTGTTCGATACTTGATAGTGCTGTTGGTCGAAAGTCAAAATTGACATTTTCTAGGAAGCCCTCCTCGCTCTGGTCCCCGACACTAGAGGGCGCTAGTTCCAGGTACCTGACTTCAACTGAGGCGCGCATCACTGCCCCCTTTAAAGACATGCTCGTCCTGAGCATTATCGGCCCCATAATAACGCGCCAGGCGATCCACATGGACGATCTTAGGAGTCCCTCTTGCGCCTTTCTGTATCCGGTAGGTTACATCGTTGATCCTGGATACAATCCGACACGGGCCGTCCCAATTATTTTGACGCTTAGGAGGTTTCCCTTTGCTGCGGACTGGATTGTGCAACCACACTAGTGAACCTTCGTCGAACCCTTTGTTGTTCATTTTGCGGTCATACCGGGTTTTCATCTTTTCAGACATTTGCTGGCTCGATTGTCTGACGTGCCCATAACCTCTCAGCAGTCCGGGCCAAAATAGCCGCTTAGGCGCATCTGTCAAACCCTAAACGAGTGATATATTGCCTACGTGGCGCGTGTCATTAAAATGGAAATATCCTAATATTTATGTATGGAAACTATATAATATGATATGTTGTTAGAATTATTGTTAAATAAGCTAATAGAATATATGTAAATGTGTACGTTCACCCTTTTGGTATGTTATAAATTCGATGGTAAAATTGCTAGAAGCGATTTTTTTCCAGTTTGTTGAATATAAAATGTAATCATTAAAAAATTAAGCAATTATTTCAATAAATATTTACTTCATTTACTATACGAAAACACACTTTACAATAATGAATAGAAAAAACACAACTCTACGTACAGTTTTTTCACACTACAAGCTTGACAATAATGTGGGCCACTTAAGATGAACCGAAACAGACACAAAAAAAGGCACATTTTGTACTTCAATATCGACGACGCCTGAGGCACAATGGGCTTTAAATCTTAACTTATTCTATAGTTTGGTCTTTGTTCTTAATATAAACAGTTTCAAATGTTACAACTATTTAGTTATTAAGAAATGAATGAGTTGTAACAAACACTTGAAAAAGTGACCCTAAAAAAATGCTTTCAAACTTTTGCAATTGTAAGGAACAATTTTGTGATATATTTACATGTGAATGTATATTCCTAAATTTAATAACATTTCCTAAGTTAAAAACAAAACAAAGAAGGCATCTTTCATACAAAATTATGTTAGAAATCAACAACTAAAAGTTACACAATCACTACAAAAAGTACCAAGTATGACGTAGTACGCAGCTATGCTAGTATGGATACGCTCTGTGGTGACTTCTTTAATAATTATAATCATGAATATAAAATTAAAATGAACTACAATTAGTTATTTTTCATTGCATTTTTATGTTTTTAGTTAACATTCGAATGTTATTATAAAAAATGTTTGACAATTCTTTTTTGCTAAAATAAAGGATTTTCATTTTTGTTATTTTGATTTGTTTTCGGTGGTTGGGTCATGTGGAAAGAATGAATGAGGAAAGAGTGATAAAGAAAATTTATGTTGCAGAAGTGAATGGCAGAGTCGGAAAGGGATGTCCTAGGCGTAAATTTATCGACCAAATTGGCGATTTATTGAAAACGGGCCAAATTAGGAATACCCTTAACCGACGAGCATGTATGCGTAGGTGTATGGATGTGAAGGAGGCGAGAGAGGTGTGTCAGAATCGTACCAAATGGAAGTATGTAGTCTCTGCCTACCCCTCTGGGTGACAGACGTGAGTGTTTATATATGTTTTATATATGATTTTTTTTAATTTTACTTAATTTGAAGTGACCCTAGCCTAGTGATAGCTTGCGTGCGAGATCCATAACAAAGGTTAAGCAATGCACGCGTTAGCTTGCAACTGGATGGGTGACCGTTTCGTACTTTGAGGCTATTCCAACTATAGCACCGCAACGAGCTAAGGCTTATTGTTTAGCAGTAAAAACTACTACGTACAAAAAGCAATCTCTTCCAGATAACCTTGGGCTAAGAGTGAAAACATTAATCATAAAATAGAAATTACAGTTAGTTGGCCACACAATAGCAATCTCTTTTAAACAACCTTGGACAAATAGTAAATTTCTTATTCTGACAGATTTTCAAATTTAAAATAAAAATAAAAAACCATTGCTGAAACATTTGAACATGAAATTCGAAAAAATACGTACACAAATAAAAAAATGCAGGTCAAATTACAAATAAAGTACCAAAAACACAAAGCAAATAACAGAGAAGAAATTACAGTTAGGCGGCCTTACTGTATAGTTAAAGAACGAGGGTGCGACAATAAACTACTTAGGGGCTGTTGATGAATGATGATGATGATAATATTAATAATGATGATGGCAAATAAATATAATATTTTATGAGTGAAGTTGAAGGAAGCAAGGTGCTATACATACAGATGTGTTGCAACCCACACAGAACGTGTGTACCCTTTTTTTACATTTAACACACTGCCGGCGCAGTCGTTGCTTAGCAACGCGTGGGTGCTCGGAGATGCGGTGGGTTACATCGACTCGCACGATCTGTGTGGGAGTGGGCAGGGGAAGCGGAAGTTTATTTTTAATAGCGTGTTTGGATAGAAGAGCTTTTACTAAGGAAACACGGAAAGAGCGGTGTGTAAGAGGAGGAGAGGCGAGAGAAGCAGCAGATTTTTTATGAATTATAAATGAATTCAATACAGATACATTCAACAGCCTCTCCACCATCACGACCTCAGGTTCAGCCACCACTTCCACCACCAAACCTACCGCCGCTGCCGACATTCTCCCACCGCGGACTAGCACACCTCTACCGCATCGCGGACCGCGAGTCCTCGGTCGTCTTGTTTCACTTGTCAATCAAGTGCAAAAAAATATAATGACATGCTCATACAAAAAGTAAAACAATTTACTGACAAAAAATAAAACAAAACAAATAAGAAAAACAAATAAAAATCCACACCAAAAATTATCGCAAAAATATACCAACACTGGCATTCCCAAAATCGTATCCATACTATACAACCTGCTCTCTAAGATGGCGGATTTCATGTCAATAACTTTACGACCCATGTCTGTCCGCGCCCGCTAGGTGGACGCGATATTTAAGCAATTTGTTATTTTTAGTTTTATGAAAGATTTAATCGAAACTATACAATTGTAATTATTGTCATGTTTGTAAATATGTATGTTAACGATACTAAAATAATGTTTACCATTCAAAATTGTACTTTTAATTTAAAACAATTGAAATTAATACGAACATGGTATCAGCATGGCGGTCGAAATGGCAAGCAATGTTTGATAAAATGGAATAATTTATGTACAAATCGTCATCTAATATGTTTTAAATTAATAAAAAAATATTTATGACTTACCCATTCATGTTTATCTTTAATATTAACTTCCGAAATCACTTTCAACAATTAATACTTTGCACGTAAACACACGACACCGCGTCACAGAACGAGCAACTGAACGGAATAAATGTATTACTATTTCAAAGCTTCTATGGTTCATATATGAAGCGTGTGTGATATTAATTGCCATCTTTGTTTAATTCTCTGCATGTTGTACAAGTTATAGGGAGATACGTATACTAAGTAAGTATACTAAGTATACTAAGTTTATAAGTAAACAGCAACCTTCTGATGGTTGTGGACAGATGCGTACTTTTTGACAGCAACCTTTAGAAGGTTTTGGACTGACGAGAGGATAAATGTCATTAATTTTGTTCCGCAAGTCATTTGCATAGTCGGTTATACTGCGTGGGGCATCAGGTAGTATCCCGGTGATCAAGTCCGCAGGCAGCCGTAATTCTCTTCCAAAGTTTGCGAAAGCTGGTGGCACTGCTGTACTTTCGTGAACAGCGCTTCAATATGACAACAAAAACGGTTGTATGTGCTTGTCCCAATCTCGTTGACGATTGTCTACTTTTGCTAGGTACCTCTCCAATGTCTGATTAAATCGTTCTACCATTCCATCAGATTGCGGGTGATAAGAAGTCGTTCTTGTTTTATGAGTACCCGTAACTCGGCAAGTTTCCTGGAATATTTAAGACTCAAAATTCCTTCCTTAATCGCTGTGAATCTCTAAAGGTAATCCAAAACGACAGAAGATTTCATGAACTAGTTTATCTGCAACTGTTAAAGCTTCTTGATTTGGAATGGCGAAAACTTCTGGCCACTTAATAAAGTAATCCTTCACAACCATGAAATATTTGTTACCGCTTTTACTCTCCGGAAACGGCCCCGCCACGTCAATGGCTATTCTCTCCCATGGTGCATCAACATTGTACAACTTCAATATACTTCTACTACGAGTTTGAACTTCAGTTGAAGTTGTGCGGCTATAAAGGGACTTGAGACTCTGAAGTCCCTTTATAGCCGCACAACTTGTACATTTGCGAAAATATTCTTCGATATCGTTTCGACATCGTTTCGACAGTGGACCCAGTAAAACCGTTCTCGGATCTTCAGTAGAGTTCGTTTAACTCCCAAATGGCCTCCTGAACAATAATTATGGAACAGCTGTAGAACATCCGGTACTTTAGCTTTAGGGACAATCATTTGCAAATGACAGCTGTCTCCCCGAACATTTTCCCATTTACGGCACAGAACTTAATCCTAAAGCAGCAAGCTGTCCCACTGGGCCCAACAGCTTTTAGTGGTCGAACTCATCGCTGAGACGTCGTTCCACTTGGGCTTGGGAGCACTGGCCTTTACCCATTCCAGAATCGGCTTGATGTCCGGATCTTCCTAATGTGCATGTAGTAAGCTGTCCTTCCACTCGTTGCTGAGGTGGTCTATCCTGAGCATCCTCACGGATACCATTTCCTTACTCTCTTGCCTAGTACAATGTTTGCAATCTTCAGTACAAGGTTTTCTTGACAAAGCATCTGCGTTGACATGAGATTTCCCGCTGCGATGTTCGATCTCAAAGTCGTATTCCAGCAGTGGTTCAATCCATCTCGCAACTTGCCCTTCTGGATATTTAAAATGCAATAGCCATTTTAGTGCAGCATAGTTAGTTCGTAAGTAAAATTTTTGACCCAGAAGATATTTGCTAAAGTGGTGCAACGAATTTACCACAGCTAACAATTCGCGTCTTGTGATACAATAGTTCCTTTCCGGTTTTGATAACGACTTGCTGAAGTACGCTATCACGACCTCTTGGTCACCATTCCGTTGAGACAACACACCGCCAAGTCCTATATCACTTGCGTTTGTGTCAACTGTAAATTCTTTGCTTGCATCAGGGTATCCCAAAATGGATGTTTTGCACAGACGGTTCTTGAGCTCCTGGAATGCGATATTGCAACTTTTATCCCAGCAGAAATGTCGCCTCTTCTCGGTTAGCTTGTGGAGAGGTTTGGCTATATCTGCAAAGTTCTTCACAAATCGCCGGTAATAGGAGCTCAAACCCAAAAATGCTCTAACCTGCGTCTTGTCTTTTGGAACCGGCCAATCCTTGACAGCGGCGATTTTCTCCGGATCTGTGCGGATACAATCTTCCGACACTACATACCCAAAAAGTTGACTTGCCGTTTGAATAGTGAACATTTCTTCGGACTCAACTTGAGGTTGGCACTCTAAATCTTCATGAGCACGCGTTCCAGATTTTGAAGGTGTTCCCCAAACAGACAGGCATCGCCAATTAGCCCAGTAAGTACAAGCTCCATCAGCCTTTCAAACGTTGCTGGAGCATTGCGCAATCCAAACGGCATTACTTTAAATTGCCACAGACCCTTTCCCGTCGAGAATGCAGTTTTCTCCTTGTCCTTAGGGTCAATTTCAACTTGCCAGTAGCCACTTCTTAGATACAGCGTGCTAAACCAATTTACTCCTGTAAGCATGTTCAGCGTGTCACCAATTCTTAGCAAGGGATAGCTGTCCTTCTTTGTAACGTCGTTCAGGCGGTAGTCAACACAGAACCGCATGCTGCCGTCCTTATTCTTTGCCAGCACCACGGCTGAACACCATGGACTAGATGAAGGTTCAATAACACCATCCTTCACCATTCCTTCAATCATGGTTTCCACTTCCTTCTCACCTGCTACCAGCAATCTTCTTGGCCGCTGACGGATAGGCAATTCTTTTCCTGTGATTATTTTGTGTTGAACTAAGCCAGTCTTTCCTAGTCAGCATAGTTTGATGAGAATACATCGGCGTACTTGAGTAACAACTTCTTCGCCTTGACCATTTCGTTCGGGGAGGGAACGCTGCGACAGTCTTCCAAAAGTGTGGTCACTCTCATTTGTGAATCCTTGCTGGGGGTCCTACTCGATAGATATTGGCACCGACGTAACCAATCCACTTCCTCACAAGTACCAACCTGTGTGCCTTTTTTTATAATCTGTTCCTGGTCACAAAGGTTCAGCACACGTACTCCTGAGATGTCAGTGGTTCTGACCAAGGTTCGAGCTACTTTCCATGGAAGGTCATTGTTTACCCTTTCCACAAGTACACAAAGGCGAGCTTGCCTAGGGTTTCGAGGAAGACTAACCGGCACAATCGTTTTCGATCTCGGCGGAAGAACAATCTTCTTAATGCTGTACACGTTCCCTGGGAACGCAACTTCCATAAAAAGTTCCTCCTGTCCACATTTCAAAACACCTTGTTTAACGTCGATCTCACAACAATTATTCCTCATGAAGTCTAGGCCCAGGATGCAGTCGTCCATTATATCAGCCACGATGACATTATGCATGTAGATCATGTGGCCTAGCTTCAACTCCTTCTCCTTCTGTCCACGGACGGGTATACGCTGACTGGAGGATGTTATCAAATTAATGCTTTCTCGGTTGTATGCGGAGTCCCCAAGGAACTGACTTATAAGTTGGAAACTAACAACCGTACGAGAGGCTCCAGTGTCTATGGTCAGTTTACACGGCATTCCGTTGACCTCGCCCTTGATGATTAGAGTGTTCCCATGATGGGTTTGTGAGATCGACATCCTTGGGGCTCTTTTAACATCACCCAGCACCCGCCCCGCGGTTCTGGCTTTTACCCGTTTCCCTGCTGCTGCTGGGCGGTGCTATTGGCCGCACTACCCTCCTAAGACCCTTCGTCTTCCCTTTCTAAGGTTCTCTTAGGGCAGCTGCATTGAAGATGGTCCCTTTCCCCACAGCCATAGCAACTAGGGCTGTATGCTTTATTGCGATCGCGAACTGTAGCTGCTGCAACCTCCCTGACGTGACGGGAATTATGACCCTGCCGCACGGCTTCCACCTCCATGGGCCAAAAGCGTCCTTAAGCGTTTCGCAATGCTCGAGCCTCACAGAAGCTCTGACTTCAAGGTCGCAGATGTCGTCGATGAATGTCTGCACCAGGTTCCCTTCAATGAACGCAGGTATGCTTTTCGCACCAGCTTCTCCACCTGTAGAGCCCACTGCTGCAGGTTTTCGTTTCTGCGTTACTCGCGATCTCTAAGCTGCGCTCGAAAGACGTGTTTCAGGTGAGCGTCGCCATATCTAGCCTCCAATGCCTCACGGAGCTGATCTTACGTCACTTCTTTACCGAGGGCTTCTAGAACAGTTGAGGTCTGGTCTCACAGGCCTAGTGTGAGAGCAGTCATGGCCTGACTTTTATTCCAGTAGTTCGCTTTCATAACAGTTTCGAACTGGATTTTGTAGGCCGACCAGAAAGAAGTCCCGTCGAACGGTGGCACTTTGAACCAACGTAGCGAAGGTGTTTTAGCTACTACGTGAGCTGTAATTTCATCCCCCAGTTTTAGGTCGTCTAGCGTTTTTTTCACGTCAGCCATCACGTTGTCAACCCGATTGTTCACTTGGTCGATTCGGGTTTCAGCTTTCTCGATTCGGGTTTCAGCTTTCGCAATTTGGGTTTCAGCTTCCGACAGGCAGTTTTCATGCTGAGCAACCCTATCCTAAAGAACATCTTTTATCTCCTTCCCGAAGGTAGCGTGAAGGTCCTTCATGAGGAACATCTGCTCTTCAAAATTCTGAATTACCAAAACTTACACTTTTATTACCGAACACCAATTAAAACTTAAAACACTAATAGTTAACCACTGATTCACCTTATTTCGCTCCAAAGCTTCACTTGTCTCCCCAAATTCAATAATGCCCCAATCGTGTCGTGCAGCGCCTTTAAATACACCTTTTACACCGAAACATCCAGAATATTTAGGTAGATACGGGCGCTGACTGACCAGACGCAGAAAGTTCGAGTGTGGGGCTTCTAGAAAGCTTAATTCTTCTGTTCGATACTAGATGACGCTGTTGGTCGAAAGTCAAGATTCACATTTTCTAGGAAGCCCATCTCGCTCTAGTCCCCGACACTAGAGAGCGCTAGTGCCAGGTACCTGACGTCAACTTAGGCGCGCAACAGTATTTTTAACAGGACATGACAAAAATGATCGTCGAAAAGTGCAGAACAACGTCTGCCTGGCAAGCTAATAATTATATATAATGTGCTTGATATTATAGTTGAGGATGTAAGAAACTTTCAGAGGATTCGTATGTTAAAGCTTTGAGCCAGTTTATTGTGTTTTTCCACATTCGTGTTCAGGAAGAGGATAACAGCCTATTTATTTATTTGTATATGTAGTATGGTCCAGTGTCTCTTGGCTAAGTTGGATTTAACCGTCGTTGAAGGACATACTTTGTCCTTTCTCCTTTTAGTAGTGCTGAGATTCGGATCGATATTCACTTGGGAATGCTTTCCGGTTGTTTTTAGCGTAAATATTTGCCTAACGGTGAGGACATTCCATAACCCGTACAGCTTCGACGTAGCATGTCTATAAGGGAGTTTATCTGCAGTTTTGACGATCGCTCGTCGAGCTTTCTTACCTTTAATAAGGTGAATTTTGACTGGACCACCCCACACTGTAATGCAATAGCTAATTATAGATTGACTAAGAGCGTAATAAATAGATGTAATAATAGAACGATCAGCTATGTGTTGAAAGGATTTAAGAATATAAATTAGTTTTCTCAGTCTAGATATCAGTGAATCGATATGCAACTTGACGATGAGAGTAGAATCAACAATGACTCCTACGTATTTAATAGATTCAACTCTTTCCAGCGTAGGACACAAGCAAGAGGTGTAACTTAGAGAGCCGCAGTAGCGAGCAAAGATAAAGTCAGAAGTAGGTAGACTCGAATTTAATGCTACGCCTCGTACACCTACTCCTTCGAGTTTGTTCAACGAACAAGAAACGGAAACTGCGTCAAAGGCCAAATCAAGCTAGCTAAATCAAGAAAGACTGCTATATTCTTTTTGTTTACCATTATCACGAAGTTATAGACTTTTGAGTGCTGTAGATATATTTTTACATTTTTTACTTTTTTAAACCTTTTCAATATGTACTGGCGCTCCGGTAAATTTACAGGCGTATTTCCTACGGTGTCTAAATTGTACGGAGAGTAGGCTATTTAAAGTTAAAAGGAGATTAAATATACACATCAAACGATGCCATAGTAAAGTATTTCCTTCCGTAGAAATTCATGACTCTATTAGTAATGACATAAATTTTTCACTTTTTTCGGAACAATTGTACAAATTTCATAGTAACGTACCAGTAGTTAAAATAATTTACAGAGGTGCGAGGACGCAACTTGCTAAAGCATTGTCATGCATCATTCGAAATTATTTTAAAGAATTGCAAAAAGAGCAAAAATTATTTGAATTCGCGTATTCCCATTTTAATTTTAATAAAACAATAAATAAATCAATTACATCTCATTTAAAAGAGACTTCTTTTTAAAATTAGATCACCCAATTAATACTCATTTATCTTGACCTTGTCCTAAACTTGATTTTAAAATAGTAGTTGAATCGAAAGTAATGGATGGCGACTTAAAAATGCTATAACATCAGATGACATCCCGGCTCCTCGTAATTTCGAAATTCTTTAAAGCCTTCATCAGAAGCATCCTTCTATCAATCTCTCTCAGAATTTACCACTGCCTTCCAATACTTCTATGACACCTTTACAAATTTCTGAAAAAGACACTTTAGATGCAATATTGTAATATTCGAATGACTCTGCTGGCGGCATTGATGAGATTACACCTAACATCTCAAAGATATTGTAAGCACATCTGCTGGTGATACTAGTAGAGTACTTCTTAAGACATTACAAAGTTACGTAATTTTATGCTTTCTTGTAATGTCACTTCTAATTTCATTCCCTTCTTATATGGGGCAAGATTGTGTGCCTTCAAAAAAAGGATAACAGTATCCGTCCTATTGCTGTTGATTTCACATTTCGACGCTTAATTTCAAAATTAGCTTGCAGTCACATAATCTCAAACCTTAAGACAAAATTTCCTCCTACTCAACTAAGCCTTGGTACTAAGGGTGAACTGTGGGGCGGTGGAACATTCGGTGTGTAATTTTTTAACAAATTCTAATGCAGATGTTCTTTTGAAAGTTGACTGCAGAAATGCTTTTAACTCTATTGATAGGGTAACCCTGCTGAAAGAAGTGGCTAACAATTCCCCCGAAATTTAACATTACGTTTAGCAATGTTACAGCCAAAATTCAAACTTTTTCTTATCAACACTATATTATTAAGTCTGCTGTTGGTGTTCAGCTAAGCGATCCACTAAGTCCAGCTCTTTTGAGTTCGGAAGTTCAACCTATTATTTCAAATTTGAAATCTCTGTCTGGTACCTAGACGACGGAATACTGGGATTTTTCAAAATTTAAAAATATTGGTCTTGAACTAAATAGCAATAAATGTGAAATATTTTTAACCAATAATTTATCTAGTTTTAACCGAGATAATTTAATTCAAAAATTTAATCATATTTCCCCAGAAATAAAAACTGTCAATGCGGAATCACTATACCTGCTCGGTGCTCCGTTGTTTTTCGATAGTATTAAACCTGTTTCAAAAACAAAATTTGATTTACTTTTAAACCAAGTTGATAAATTGTATATCTTAAACCCCTATATTTCTCTTATTGTTTTCAAGTATTGTCTTCTTGTATCTAAATTTACATACTTAATACGCTCAAGTTCAGTCTGAAAATGTTTGAATATTTTAAAAAATATTGATAATAATCTTGAAATAGCCTTAGATTTTTTTTAAATTTGACCTTAAATACAACAGCCTAGAATCAAGCTGTAGGCGACACTCATACATTTCACACAAACATAAATTCATACACTCACACATACACACGCTTTTACACTATACCTATCTTATCTGCTGGCTAATCATAGGTTCGATTCAGCACGGCGCCGTCGAAACAAGACCATATTTGGTAATAGATGTTGATAATAGAAGTCTTGTGACATCTACATTAGTTCACACATTGGTGACCCCGGTGAGACACAATGAGCAACGTGGAAAACAGAATCGGCAAAGATGAGAGAACATTAGAACGTGACCGTTCGTAGCGGCAATATCCGAATCAAACAGAGAATGAAATGAGTTGAATTTTTGCCCTGACGAGCCTCGAGATATGGTTTGCGCAAGTAGAAGGTCAGTTTACAATATCTGGAATTACCAGCGATGCAACCAAATTGAATTATGTTATAGGGCAACTTGACAACCAATACTCAGTGGAAGTTAAAGACATAGTTATCAACCCACCAGCAGTGAATAAATTCGACAAGCTAAAAAGTAAGAGCTATTATTCAAAAGATTGAGTGCTTACAGAGAGAAAAAGCTCACCCAGTTACTAATGCATGAGGAAATTAGGGATAGAAAGCCGTCTCAGTTCCTCAGACACCTCAAAGGCCTCGCTGGCGTTCAAGTCTCCAACAAATTTATGAAAACCACGTGGATTATCCGTCTACCAACTAGTATCCAAAGATTTCTGGCAGGTCAACCATGTACTTCAATTGAGAATTATAAAATTTGGTGGTATTGGTGTAAAAAACCTTTCTAGCATCGCATCTTACATAATTTTCAATAATAAAGTAAACCGGTGCTTTGCTATGGAGGCGAATAAATAATATTTAGGGTATATAAATATTTAGGGATAATGAACTGTTTGAATGAAATTGTTATTACTAGACGTATTTCTAATAAACAAAAATATTATTAAATGACAGGGATTTTTTTCCGCCAAGAATTTGATGAAGGTTGATACTACCCTCTTGTCTATCTCTATCACCAATCAGCAGTGCACCCATTGTTATGATGTTTCCATTTAAAGAAAGGCTAAAATAATTACAAAAATCCACGTCATCTTAGTTCTGCCACAACAGAACAAAGATGACGAGAAGAAAGAGGAATGATGAGTCCTTACCTCCGGACTTGATGGAGTGACCTGAACGGCGACGAGTTTCAAAAGCGATTCCCCAAGTACACCCTCAGGTCTCTCCATCAAGTCCGGAGGTAAGGACTCATCATACCTAACAAAACGAGCCCAAACTCAGCACACCTAGTAGTACTCGGCGACAAGTTCCAATAGTGATTACCAAAGTACATCTTCAGATCACTCCATCAAGTCCGGAGGTAAGGACTCGTCATACCTAACAAAAAGAGTCCAAACTCGGCACACCTAGTAGTACTCGGCGACTAGTTCCAATATATATATAGTCACTTTGTCAAGTCCGTAGGTAAGGTCATAAAAAACAGTAAAATAAATTTGAATTTCTATTGGTTTTATTTCAAACTATTCTTTTTCTGTTATTTTAGCTGTTATGTCAACGAAACTTTGGTTTTATCGAATTTGTGAGTTGGCGTTTTAAATGTATATGTATGGAAATAATTAACTAAGTACGTGCTTATATCATAAAACTGACTTAAAAAATATTGATAATTAAGATGTAGTCTGATGTCCAAACTTCGTAAACAGTGTTGATATTAGTGAGTAGGTACTCAAAATATTATTAATACCTAGTAGTGTTGCAAACAGGAGAGAGAAAAGTTTTTGTTTGGAGGTGAATTGTCTGCTTGTTTGGCACATACTGTGTTTTTTTTTTTATTTATTAAAGCATCACCAACATTTGTATACATTGTTAAATTATAATTTACATACATACATAGATAGGGTATTACTTTAAATGCTACAAACTATTATAGGTGATTACAACATGCACTGGAATTAACTTCAAGAATATTACATAGTTACAGAAAACCAAAGCGTTAAAAAAAAATGCAAAAACTTAATCTATTACATTTGCATAATGTTTGAGTAGTTCTTTTCTGAGCTTGTTAGGTGAGTCGGAATTAATATCAAAAGCGTGGGGAAGTTCATTGATCAGTTTACTTAACCTAGAGATCGGGGAATTAGCGCCAAATACTGTTTTACGAAGGGGTGATCTAATAGTAATTACTCTCTTACGGGGGTATCTATGAGGTACGCGAAATTTTATCTTATTCAACAATTGAGGGCAGTTAATTTTATTATTCAATAATTTGCTTACGAAGAGTAAGTCGGATATATGTCTGCAATTAGCCAAGGACGTAATTTTGAAAAAAGATAGCTGTTTTTTATACGAAGAAAGTTTCTTTTTTGAAATTCGATTTGAGTATACTAAATGCCACATGAATCTTTTTTGTATTCGTTCTAAGCGTAAAGAATGCGTTGCATAATGTGGTCTCCAAACTACAGAACAGTATTCTAAGATACTTCGTACTAAATTGTTGTAGAGCGTTATTTTGATTTTATTGCTGCGGAAAAATTTAATATTTCTGTAAAGAAATCCTAACATTTTGGTGGCACGTTTTGTAATATATTCCATATGTGGCACGAATGTGAGTTTGCTGTCAAATATGACGCCTAAATCCTTGGTCTCTTGTAGTTCCTGTAAATTATTATTGCCTATATGATAACTGTAGTGAACTAGATTCATTTTCCGAGCAAATTTTACGTAAAAACATTTTTTTGCATTGAGTTCCATCTTATTTAAATTACACCAGTGAAAGATATTGTCAAGATCGCACTGGAGTTTACGTGCATCATCTGGCGTTTCAATTATTCTGCAAAATTTTAAGTCATCAGCATACATGTAAGATTCAGAAAATTTTAGGCACAAAGGCAGGTCATTAATATAAACATTAAACAGAAGTGGGCCCAGGTGAGATCCCTGTTGTACGCCAGATGTGATTTTACGCAAACTCGACTTAAAGCCATTGATGACCACATAAAAAGTACGGTCGGTTAGATAAGACCAGATCCATTGCATTAAACCATTACAGATTCCATATGCGGACAGTTTTTTTAGGAGTACACTATGTGAAATGCGATCAAAAGCCTTACTAAAATCCGTGTATATGACGTCAACTTGTTTATTGGCATCAAGTGCTTCATAAAGAGTTTCAGTGAAGCTTACCAGATTAGAGTTTGTTGATCTACATTGAACAAACCCGTGTTGCTTATCACTAAGTAATTGCTTAAAATGATCTTGTAGAAATGGACATATCAAAGCTTCAAAAATTTTAGCAAATGATGACAGTATTGAAATTGGCCTGTAGTTTTTTACTGAATCTTCATTTCCCGATTTATGAATAGGAATAACCTTTGCAATTTTCCATTTAGCCGGGAACATGCCTGTTGAGAGTGATTTATTGTAAATTAATGACAGGGGTGATACTAAATATTTAGCACATGCCGCTATAAAAACGGGTGGGATCCCATCAGGGCCGGGACCTTTATTACAGTCAATACTTTTTAATTTTTTTAAAAGTGATTCGTTATCGATAACAATAGGCGAAAGATGTAGACTATAGTTTTCTAAATAATTTAAATAATTAGAGAGAACGTAATTATTCGAAGCATTGTCAACCCCATCAATATATAGTGTTCACACTGCGTTCTCCAACTGCCGGTTGCACTCCACCCACTGCGGGACGCGCGGGTGAAAAATGAATTTGAAATCGTGCTTAGACCTCGTCTTAATATGGAGAGCGTGGTCCCTTTCCGGTCGTGCCGACCCATTCGTACTGAACCCATAATAGTATAGTTGCAGTGCTTGTGGCTTTTCCGCGTTAAAATATGTTCTCGATATCTCACATAATGCAGATAAGCGACCTTGAATAGTTTATGCTATATGTGATATGGCTACAGCCTACTTAGAATCTTTAAATTTATGTTTGTGGTCCAATATGCCGACCTCAATTAGTTAACCGTTGAAGTAAATGGACTAAAGTTATCGTTATGATAAATAACGCTTTTAATCTAAACGCAAATAAAATTTTATGTAACTCTTTCGTGGTAGAGCCACGCTACAGCTATATTATGGTTGTAGGACGAATGGGTCACACTCACAGAATATTAACGTAAAATAGTGGCTTAATACTGCTGTGTTTAAGTGTAGAGATCCGGAGACCCTTTTTTACTGTAAACGAGGCATTCCATCTCTGTCCTCACGGCTGACAATGCTTCTACATTTTGATTCTCGCATAAACTTCGAAGTTTGTTGGTTGATCACGAAGATACATAGGAAAGTCACAGCAAATATAAACAACAAACTAAACTAATTTTGCGAGTCCGAACCATTGCCGTAGTTGAGGGTTATTGCAATAATACATGTAATATTTTACTTATGCATATTAGTTTACCATTTTTTTCTAAATAAGAAATAAAAAAACCTTTATTAATATTTTTATTATTTTGATACTGATAAAAACAACAGGCCTAAATAAATTCTTCACATTTATAATTATTATATTTTTATCATCTAATCAAAAACAAAAAAACCTCTTTCTAATGAACTAACATTACATTGATTAAAATACTTTTCATACGGATTTCATCAAGTTTTATTTATTTTGTTTTTAATACCTGAAGTTTCGGGTGCTTTTTAGCTCCCGTGGTCACGGGCGACAAACGCCCGAAGAACCTTCAGCTTTTTAATAATTATTTACGGTCCGATATCCACAGAATAAACTTACTGTGTTTTGAAGTCTTTCATTGGTATGCTTAGGTTTAATTTTAATTTTATTAGTTATAGGGCTAAAACCCTCTCAGCTGTGGGACGTATATAGGCTGTAACTTTTAGTTATAGGGTCCCTAGCAGGTGGTAGTACCTAGCAACCTTCTCTATAGAAATGAGGATGTTTTTTAATTGCAATAGCCTAACATATCATCCTTGTTAGGAATGGACATTCCTTCCCAAGTATTTGAGGTCTGTCAAATCTGATGTAATGGTTGGGGGAGTCTAGGATATGATCAAAAACTGCAGACTTTCCGGAACGTTTATGCTCCATGTCAGCTATATGTACTTTTACGCGGGTTCTAATTGATATTTTTGTTAGTACCATAAGAGAGAACACAATCATAATCAAGTTTGTAGACTTCTGCGGCTTGTATTGTACAAGCCGCAGAAGTGTACAAGTGCAAGATGTGTTCTAATAGAAGCACGCTTCAATATGTAGCCAATCTTGTCTGTGATACCTCTGACGTATGTTAGTACAGCAGACACACGTTCGACTGTGGCCGGTTTCACTCGGTCACTTTAGGCGTGGGACCCGAAACATTTTGTCGTGCGGAACCTGCTTGATGTGCTGAAGCTCGGTAGCCAGGTGTTTGCCGTCTCGGATCCTTCATGCTCCTTGTAACAAAGATTTGCCCATGTTAGCTGACTGTGAAGGATTATGGTGAGATTCAAAAACCGACATTTAAACGTTAAGTTTCACAATAACCTTTCATAGCTACATATATATATATATATATATATATATATATAGCTACCGTGGGCTCGTGGTTAGTCACAGTGGCCGAGTGAAGGCGGCCACAGTCGAACGTCTAACCTATAATTATTATATTTTTTATTATCTCTCAAAAATTTTATGAACCTCTTTCTAATGAACTATCATTACATTGATTAAAACTACTTTTATTAATGATTTTATCGCGTTTAATTTATTTTTATTTTAATACCCGACGTTTCGGGTGCTTTCCAGTACCCATAGTCACGGGGGACAGAGGTGACCGACGTTCCGATATCAGTGTTAACCCGAAGTACTTTCAGATTTTTAATTATTATTTATGGTCAGATCTAGGCAGAATGAACTTTCTGTGTCTTGAAGTCTTGCAGTGGTATGCTTGGGTTTAGTTTTATCCATTTTATTGCCCTACAAAATTTAAAATTTGTATACTCTAACATCTCCGGTTATAATACACTTATTTGGAATAGATGAATGATGCTCATTTATGATTTTCATCTCGCGGAGAAAGTTTGACGGTATCTGTTATCATTTTAAAGCTAAGAAGAACCTTTAAGCGAGAATTTTTTCCTTTAAATGCATTCGGATAAAAAGAATTTCTAAATAATTACTTTACGTTATATTATTAAACCCCTTAAATTCTTTGAAAAATAAAATGCGCACTACTTTTCGTCCGTTTATCAAGTAATAAAATTTTTAGATTTGAAAAGAATCGTCCTATAATTCAGAACTTTTTTTGGTTTAAAGTTAAAACTATTTTACACTACTAGTACCATTATAACAACGGCAAAAAAATTTAATTTTTAAAATAAATAAATACCTTTTATATTACGGCACTTAGTGAATGCTTGGTTGATTTTTCTTAATGTACTAACATTTATTTAAAGATTAATAAAACAGTATTTATCGTTTATTTATCAAAGTAACCAACTACACTCATCACAATGTTTGGCACGGGCCTCCCATTATTTTTGAAAAGGTTGTTACAGCTAGTAAGAGTCCGTCTTTGACCTAATGCGTGTTGGCTGATTTCTTCTTGCCTCGAAATATTTTTTAAGATATACAGGTTTTTTCACAATATTTTCCGGGGTGTGTGTACTATATACTAATAATGGATATATATCTAAATTTACAATTAATGATTTATTGGGTGTTAACCGATTAAACAATTTGTTCGCGTTATTTTAAGGCAAACTCTACCACTGGCTACAATAACACTCCATGAGTTTGTAATACTTTACAAAATATACCTTTACTTATATTGTATATTTAATAGTATATTTAAATATTTTAGACATATTTTTGAATGTTTGTGCATTATGTTTGAAAATAAATCTGTCATTCTGCTTGGCATTTATCCAATAGCCTAAAAGCAAGTAATGCAATCAACAAAATAATTTTATTTCAGCAGTAACACTAAGATTTATAAAACTTTCCCCTTTATTTGCGCCCAATAAAGCCAGTTTCCTTAAAATCACTCTAGTCGTTAAAAGTAGGAACAAGAAAGAGACAGGAAAAACTTGATTCAACAATTTTTTTAAACAGTCCTTATATTAAGCAAATGTAAAAAAAAGTTATTCTTTCTACAATTGAAATCAAAATCGAATGGTTTTTTTTTCATTAGACAGCTTTATGAAAAGGTGGCATGGCAATATTCCTGGCTAGTAATCTGTCTGGATTGGGTTGGTATCACATTTACTGTTACTATCCGTATATTATAATATCTGTATCTTAGCAGCTGCGCGTTCACTTTTGTGATTTGGTTTGAATAAATGGAGTTATAGTTACAGGTAGTGGATTTGATGGGGACAAGATCTATAGCTTCAACATGAAGTTGTTCATCTACTGAAAGAATGCTACAATGTCACAATTTAAATTTAAATATTTAACTTCTTCGCCTTTGTTTGCATTATAACAATAAGTAAATATTGCACTGAATATGTTGATCAAACGTATATTAAATTTAATAAATTAAAATAAACGACAAACACATAAGTGTTTCTTTGGTCGATAATATTACCATAATTGAGTTTCTATGCTTCACATTCTGCGCATTTTCCTTTCATGCAATTTAATGCATTTACATCACATAATATTTGTGAGATTATCAGATTCATGTCATTTGTTTTGATAACTTTGTTTTTATAAAGAACAACTTTCATAAACGCAATATTTGCGTGCAGCTTTCACATGCAGGTTTTGCGTCCATCAATACGAGGTGGTACGATATAAAATGGTTTATGTCTCGCAAAATAACTGTAATGACATGTGACGTCAGGATTCTCTTTTCAAAACGAGAAATATACATGTGTCTAACAAAATCTGTTTCTGCATCTTTTTATTATGAAAAGTTACAGTCTCGTTTTTACCGGCGGTAGCTCGTGATACATCATATCTGAGATAAAAATTTTGAATTTTCGCTTTCAATTATATATTTCTTGGTCGCAATGTAAATTTTTTTATTTTTCTTTTATTTCCAAAGCCTCTTGAAACAAGTTTAAGTTTTAGTCCCAAATGTTTAATTGTTGTATCTTCAAGTAATGTTTTAAAGCGGTGTTTTGTTTTATGGTCTATAATTTTTTATTTATTTCATTTATTTATTTACTTATTGATCTCTTCGCAACTTCGTACTGGCTAGTTAACAATAACAATGTTGTAAGGACCTAACGTTGTGAGAGACTAGTGCCTATGATAGGTTTCATAATAAAACCTGAGTTACAGGTCACCAGGCCCCCTCGCGGATAGGTTACATATATTACAAAGTACAATGCAGAAAGGATATATATCATATAAGAATTATAAAAAGTTACATAATAGGCGAATTGTAAAATTCATATAATGGATGTGTGTGTGTGTGTGTGTGTGTGTGTGTGTGTGTGTGTGTGTGTGCGTGCGCGTGAGTGTGTGTATGTGTGTGTGCGTGTGTGTGTATGTGTGTGTGTGAGTGTGTATGTGTATGTGTTAAGTTTTCTGTTATTCTCTTCTCTTCTTGTTTCTAACTTGCCATTTTCTTTTTATCTGTCTGTGTTCTCTTGGTGTCATATCTTTGACTAGCTTTTTACGAGCATGGTATCTTTCTAAGTCTTTTCGTTTCACTTCTGTAACTTTTTCGTGGTCTTTTTTCCTTTTTTCACGATGTCACAGCCTTTTCGCCGCAGATACCGCCATTTTTAATTACCCCGTTGATAATACCTTAAGTGAATAAAATAATTGATAATGTAATATATAGAACACAAAAAATATTTATTAATTATTATGAAAATCAATCAAGGCATAGTTCCAGTCAAAAATTATCCCTACGTCAAGAGTTATGCCACTCCGTCACTGTTTTTTTTTGTGACATAGGTGCCATGTGACAGAGGTGTAAAATAACAGTATTCGAGGATTTAAACGTTCACATAGTTACAAATTGTTTATAAAAGTAAATGAATATGATATATTTACTGGGAAATAATAATATTACGCGTGTAAATGGGAATTACAATGAGATTTCAAAGTAGTAACTTACGTGACAGAGCGGTCGCCGAATAAACACACGTACCTCTATTCACTACCTGCGGGCGCCTAACTCGGTTCGCTCCCGGATGGAGCCTCAAGGCGTGAGGCCAAGGGGAGAGAGGAAACCATACTGTTGCTTAGTGTTGAAGGTCAAACAGCTAAGGCGCGTTTTTCGTTTTGCGAAATGTATGACGGAAGATATCAAAAAACAAAACACATACAGCCGGACCAAACGATAAAATATTTATTTGTTTAATATTATGAATTTACGTATGTTATAACTCTAATTCATTTAATGATAATATTTCGGAACTTCAATAAGTAATTTTATATTAAAGGGTTCTTTACGATTTTCTTAAGCGAGATCATTTTGTAAACGTAGGCGGAGCAAAAAGACACATTTTATTTGTACGTAAAACACCTCTGTTACACATTTAGAATACTGTCTTAATGATATTTTTAAATAGCAAAAACAATAAAAACGGGATTTTAGTATTATTATAATAACTATATGGTCCAGAAAAGTCTAGTAAAAATAAAATTTGAGATCCTGCAATTTTTGACGGATACCGAGTTTTTTTCCTGAAGGGACACGTGTTAGTAGAAAAGTAGAACGATCTAAATATGTTATTTTGAGTTTAAGTTCAGTATGTCAAGAAAAATTTTATTATTCTGCCACGGTGGGTGGTATTGTTTTTTAAGACCATTTCCATCATTAAATGTCCTTGGTGGGCAGAATGTTTAAGACCATTCAATTATTAGCAATAAAGAAAGAAAGAAAGGCGCTGTGAGATCTAAACACAGGCTATCATTTATCTCACCTGTAAGGTGTATAGTCAAATAAATCAATTATTTAACCCTACAATCTCGACAAAATTTCCATACAGTCGCATGCGCTTGGCAAATCCCGAGCGGTCGCATGCGACCGCACCCACCCACAGCACTTAAAACCATTAAACTTATATTTAGAGACTACTTTTCTATGAAAATATTTGGCATTATAAAATCTATACAAAATTCATTTAATGACGTTATAGGAATGGGAATATCATTGAGACTAGCTCAGTGACATTATTAGCTGATGGCGGTACCCATAAACTGCATAAAATTAAATTTTATGCAAAATATTTTTACTCCGTCCGTTTTATCCATGCACAAAATTGTGAAACATACCATTCAATAAGATGTCAGTGCATTGATTCAATAAGATGTTAGTGCTCAAGGACTGGTAAGGATTCAAGTCAAATGGACCGGAATGTAACAAAAGGTCCTTTTACATTAAAATGGATAATGCTGATATTGCTCATTTGCTTTTATTTTACGTGCAACGTAAAAATAAAGGAAATAATTAATTTAGAGTTATTTTAGGTACTGAAAATTTTTAATTAAATTTTTAATGGATTCATCGTCAGCAACGTTTTTGCCTACCGATCGACCCTTATGAATATGTGTGTGTACATGCATAACCTCGCATTTTGAATTTAAATGATAAAAAGGATAGAAAATTTGATAATTTTAAATATTTTTTAACCATTTGCCTACATTAATTATTCTGAACTTATCTGCAAATTTGGCCGGCTATTGCTAAATAACCCTGTGTATTGATTTCTTCGTTCTCCCTTCTCTCCCCCCCCCCCTCTTGTGTCCAGCGCTGCTTATAGATATACATTATGAGTTGGTAACATTTCTATTAATCACTTACAATGTATATCTAATTTTGCCTTTTTTATATTACGCCGGCCACTACATGGCAAATAAATGTACTCCAACAAAAGAAATTAAGAAAAGTATTCTGATGAAAACACAGAATGTAGTAACCGATAACGTTGATGTAACTAAACATTAAATACAACATAACAAAAAAAAATAATTTGCTTATTATTCAAGTTCAACAGATAAGAAAATTTGTTGGTAATTTCGAAATAAATTTTGCCTGTTTGGTTTCCGTATTTTGTTGAATCCTTTGATCTTAAACATGAACTAATATAACTAAGTAATATTATAATGCAGGATGTCGTCATTGAATTCAAAGTCAAATAATATCAAAAGGTCATTATATTATTTAAGTCCTTTTAAGAATCTTAATAATCACTTTAAGAATTTTAATAAAAACCTTTTGCATAGATTGGTAGATCATTTCTAGTCCATACTCTTAAGCCATCCGGCTTATTTTCTGCATAGGAGTCAATTTGTATATCTATTATTTGCTATTTATATCCCATTGAGATATGGTTTTTTTTAAGTAAGAGAGACACACACTCACATAGTCCGCGCTGTGGTAAATGGATGCCCGGGGCTATGGACATAGTACACATCAGTCCTCGTATAAAGGTAAAGTTGCAGATACGTTATAAAGCAGGGGATTAAAATAGAAAGCTACATTTCCAGTTAGAAAGAGTCTCCAGTTCTCATCACACACCACATGAAACCCAGCAGACTTTTGCTACTTTTTTATTACTCGTGCTGTAATCATAATACTGCCGCAGGCTTCTGTAGCTACTATCAGGCGAAAACCTACGTGAACTGTTATCTCGTTTGTAACACTAGTCTTGAAAAAAAAAAGAAATAATTTTTTCACGCATTTTTTCTTAGACTTATGAACACATAAACCATAAAAACTATGCTACTTGACTACAATACAAAGAATTTTGATCAGAGAGTTGTCATGGCTTTATTTTTAGTAATACTGTTACTATTTCTAGGAACAGGGGAAATATCTTGCCAAGCAAGATGTACGGCCTGTGGAACGGCCAACAGTTCGTGTGGTAGTTAAAACGAAGCTAATACGTAGAATAGTAGTTCGAAAAATTCGATAGCGTTATTTGAAGCAAGTAACACAACAGCCCAGGTGACGTCCTGTACACAAAGTTGTACGGAGTGGCCCGCGTTGAGGTCGAGGCATCGGCGGAAATATTTTTAATGTAAGTAATGCTGCCGCGGCAATTGGTGCATCACAGCATAAACCAGTGTAAATATATCAGAATCTCACAAAATATATAAGCACATACATCTTATAACTAAGTACCGTCAATTTTTTTTTATTCATCAGTTGTTGAAAGCCATTGAGTTAATGAAAAGCCTATGTTTAACCCTTATTGAAGTGAAATATTCCAGAAAAACGTGAGTTAGCAGCAGTTTTCGAAATTCTAATTTTAAGAACAATTATAAACGCTTTTACTTAAAAATAATAAAACCATCCTAAAAACTAAATCCAATTACTTACACTAAAGCACAACAGATTTGATAGCGATACCGATTCATGTAGTCACTTGAGCAATCTCCGAAAGAATATACACGACAAATGAAAGTAGACAACCGTCGCCGTATTTGTTAATGGTAGAGATCGTATAAAATTAATCTTCACTCGCGCTGGGAAACATCGGATCTCGGTCTACAGCGATCTTAGCCCCGTTTGGATCAGTTTCATCTAGCTGTAACTTCATAAAATTTAGTGTTAATACAAAATAATAATATAAAAGTAAAGTTACAGCCTCTATATGTCCCACAGCTGGGCACAGGCCTCCCTTCATTTCTGAGAGGGTTTTAGGGCAGGGAATAGTCCGCGCGCTACCCCAATGCTTGTTGGCAAACTTCACATGACTTCGAAATATTTTTTCTTATTCCTCAGACATGCAGGTTTCCTCACGATGTTTTCCTTCACCGCCGAGCACGTGGTAAATCAGCACTTAAAATTGCAATTAACAATTTTATTGGTGCCGGCGGGGATCGAACCCGGGATACTCGCGTTCTGTTAAATTAATAATAATATAAGTAAATATAAAAACTAAGACTGAATAAAAAAACATTATAATTTAAAAGACCATATATGTATTTATAGTACTCACTTTGTTAAGCATGTAGGTTGGTGAATGAGGAGTTGATACACTAGTACTGGTATTGCTGGTCACCGTCAACGACCTATTAACGTTAGATTTGGCAATTTCGGATGGAGTTTCTAATTTCAGTTGATTGCTGGAACCTGGTTCATAGCGCATCCATATTGTGTGATGGATGTGCTATCTACTAAGACTCTGTTCTGTCGTGCAATTGAAATTGGTTCTTTTAAGAAAACTCTACCTTATTATTACATCCGAAGTCTATAGCCGTGTACGCGCATTATATAATAGTTTGCTGTAGAAGTGTAATCCCATAAGCCATCTCCAATAGTAATGGATTTGATAGATAGGATTGTACGTAGCGACCAAGCTTGGCAGGCGAATTGAACAACCACAATATCAGAAGTTTCACTTAAATTTTTCAATCATGCGAGAGGACAAATGTATAATATTTTATCAATTCAGTACCACAAAAGCACTCAACACGCAATAAGAGTTCAAAACAAGTGGACTGTAAACGTTATGGAGGTGAATATTTTTACGTTATAACCTCTGTAAAACTGCCAAATTACTTATATGTTATGTGTGATGACATGCAAAATGTAATACTTTGTTATGTGATGTGTGATGACACGAAAAATGTATTATTTTTTGGAGATTTATTTTATAGAATTTAAATTATGTGTATATTAACTGAATCCTTTTTTTTGTGTTTTTATTTATTTTAGGGAAACTGCAAGATAAAGTAGCAGCTATGTTAATTCGACCCCGAGTCTTCGTTTGCGTTAGTGAATGTGCTGCTTTATAAAACAAAATCAACAGCACAATTTTTTAGTATTTATTAAATATATTTATTTTGACTTAATCTTTCAAATTTTAGATCCCTTACTAATGAAATTATTAAACCACAACAAAGGATTTGTTCTCTTGATGTTCATATATTCTTTTGATGTTGAAATTTATATTACAAGTAGAATAAGTTATTTTTTATTTGAATGCGAGGAAATCTTTAGTGTACCTGTAGGATGACCTGTATGGATTTCTATTTTTCTTTCTTTTCGGACTCTAAACGACTCGAACCGCATATTATTCATCACTTCGCCCTATGCCGGAACTACGGAAACGCTTTCGGACTAATGTGCAATATCGCACGCTGACGGCCTATGCGGGCTCCTTCTCGTAAAAGGAAATGAAGCTGGAGTTCTCAACTACTTCTCAATTTCGAATACTCCGCTACCAAAAAGTCTTTAAAACACTTTCAGGTAGTTTGTAATACTTTAAGGTAGACATTTTAAAAACTTTTTGGAAAAAAAAAACTTATTAAACTCTTAGTTCTTTACATTTAGTTTTACTCACTGCAAAAAGAATGACTTTGCATGCTTGAGATACTCGATAATATCTTATAAGATAATGAAATAGTAAGGAGACAATCGTTTTTGGGCCCACTAGAAACCCTTACTGTAATTACACAAAACAATCAGTTTATGATTACAAATAACCTAAATATTTTTGGCAAATCTAATTATATTGGAAATGTGAAAAAAAGAATTGTTCAGCGTTCAGGTCATTAGCTCTGGTAATGTTATATATAAAAAGTAATCGTATTATAGATGTGCCAACTCTGAAGAAACTCGACCCGAGTTAACTCTAGTTGAAATTCAGGTACCTCGAATTACGCAATTCAAATTATCTGAACAAAGCTGTGTCTATTTTTCACCAATAATTTTTATATTTGTTCTTCCATTCAACACAATTACTAGGTCCTTACGTACGAAATTGGCGTTTTATCGTACTTTTCTTCTTTTATTTTGATATAAAATAATATATCCTCTTTGATTAAGAACTCCAAATTCAAATTTGTAAATTCATTTAGCTGGTACATTTGAGTTTTGAAAAAAATCATTCTTTTGTTTTTTCCTCATTATATTTTTCTTTGGTGTCGCTTATTAGTGCACAATGTAAAACATGTCATATCGGTATATTGACGAGTACGAGTTCTACCGTGGCATCAGTGCTGCAGAAACAGCTTGAAGGATTAATGATGTGTACGGTGCTGGTGTCGCAAAAGAAAGCACGGTATGTTTTTGGTTTCAACGTTTTCGTTCTGGCAATTTTGACCTTCAGAACCAATGTGGACGGCCGGAGACAAAAGTCAAAAATGAAGAATTAAAGGCTATTTTGTATGCGGATCCATCACAAAGTACTTCAGAGAGAGCTGCAGGATTCGCGGTAAGTGATAAAACTGTATCAATCCAATTGAAGCAAATTGGAAAAGTAAAAAAAACTTGAACGATGGGTACCCCATGAATTGAGTGGATCGAATTTGCAAACACGCGGCGACTGCTGTGTTACTTTGCTCAACCGACACATAAATAAAGGGATTTAAATCGAGTCATTACTTGTGATGAAAAGTGGATACTGTACGATAATCGGAAGCGCTCGTCGCAATGGATGAATTCTCGAGACCCAGCCACATTCTGCCCTAAACAAAAATTGACTCAGAAAAAGTTACTTGTGAGTGTTTGGTGAACTAGCACCGGTGTCTCGTTCAATACAGCTTTCTAAAATCTGGCCAGATGATTACGGCAGATATCTATTGTCAGCAACTGCAAACCATGAAGAATAAACTAGCTGCTAAACACAAGACCACACACTGCACAACAAATGTTTTACGTGGTAGAGCCATGCTGCAGTTATATTAGTAGTATAGTTGTAGCACGAATGGGTCGGCTCGACCGGGGAAGGACCACGCTCTCACAGAATACCAGCGTGAAATAGTAGCTTAATGCTGCTGTATTTCGTATGGTGAGTGTAGAGAACCGGAGACCCTTTTTACTGGAAATGAGGCATTCCATCTCAGTCCTCACGGGTGACAACGCATCTGCATTTTGATTTGTAATGGAAGATAGATGTAGATGTCTATGGGCCGCAGAACCACTTACCATCAGGTGGACTGTGTGCTCGTTTGTCAGCCTATTCAATAAAAAAAAAAAAAAAAAAACAACCACTAAGTTAGATGAGCTACAGTTGGAATGTCTGTGACAATGTCCGGGGAGTACGGTGGCGTACTCCCCGGACCTTGCTCCAACAGATTACCATTTTTTCCAGAATTTGGAAAACTTCTTACAAGGAAAAAAATTCCTTCAAAGGGTTTAGTAATTCTCGCCCCAATGGTTTTTTTTTAGTAAAGGGATCAATGAACTACCTATGAGATGGCAAAAGTGCATAGATAATAACGGTGCACACTTTCATTAATTAAATATATTTAAAAAAAATACTTTATATTCCTCCCGTACAAAACGCCAATTTCATATGTAAGGACTTAATATTATTACTAAACTTAATAGGTAGTTATATATTTTTGGTTTGTTTATTTGACAATATTCATTGAATAATATCACCCTAACGTAACGTTTTGACGTTAGTAATGATTTAACTATCACAAATTAGACTTAATCAATTTAGTGATATTTTGTAATATTTCAATAAATTACTTGAATTGGTAATTCAAGTTCATAAGGAGACACTGAAAACCACGACATATACGTAGAGACTACATAGAAACATGAGTAGACAGACACTGCATTGACCGTAAGATAAATATGCGACTCGAGTAAAATTTTATTACTCGAGTCACTTCGATTAATTTATGTATGTATTTCGTTCTATTTGTACACGAGTTTTCGAGTAAATTGACTTTTTACGGTCCCTGCGTTAAGTGAAAGTTTATCACTAGAGTTGAGAGTAGCTATTACTTTAGTTAAAGCATTTTTAAATATGTACCTTTATGAAATACGTAATATGTGTTAATATGAAGTGAAAGGAAAACATTAAATATTTATTTCTTTGTAGTACTTCCGTGTTCTTTTTCGTGTTTTTAGTAATTTTGAATCTATAAACTGCTTTTACATATGGTGGAGCGACGAGCCTAAGGTTATCGAAGTCCAATTCCCCGGTCGAGCCTTAAACCTATTATGCGAGATATTAAACCCAAAATGGACTGTATATGCGAAATGCTTCTTCGTTTACGCAAAATGGCGACTATAGCACGCGGTTTCCCATACAATGCACTCGCTCTTCCCTAAAACGAACTATTGTTTGCGGAATCTATGAAAGGAATCCTGCTTGATAAGGAGAAAATGAAATTGGAGCGTATTAACTATTAAACACAATTATATCAAGCAGGAACTAGTATGGAATGTTTACTCACCGGGGTGTTGCTTCTATGCGGCTTGGGCACTATGTTGCTGCGGTGCGACCTCTGCTAGACTCTCTGAGGCCCCAGAGATGCTTTCTTGTCCGGTGATGCGTCGGGAGAGAGCGCGCGTAGGCCGAGCGCCCCCTTTTATTCGTTCGGTTGCGATGATCGCGTAATATTCTAGAATCATCTTCTCTCCCCTCCCACCCCACCACCCCGATGTGTCGATAGGAGGGTATGAATGTTATCGTTTTGGTAAGGGATAAACGATTTGGCAAGCCTACCGTCAAATAAATAAATACGAATGGTTTTCCGCGCAACCAACATATTTTACAAACCACTTTGTCCACGATATTATTTTTTTCAAAATAAAGTCATACCTTAAACAAACAAGTAAACGTCAATCACCTTTTATGTTGTGCACTAATATTATAATGTAACAAAAAATAATCCGAAATAATAGTACAACTACTATATTATAAATCAAACTAAGTTCACATTTGTTTACAAACATACCAGAAGCAAGTTCGAATTTGGACGCAACCTGTGATGACGCCCTCGGCGTCTTATACTACAAGTAAATAAGTGAAGTGATATCTATATAACGCTCACCGAACATATATGGTGCGCCGAGTTACTCGGTAATGGTAAAATTTAGTATCATTCGACTACCGAGTTGGACAAATTCACTCGATTACCGAGTTGGACAAATTCACTTAATTTACTCGTGTGAAAGAAAACGGGGTTCGAGTCGTCACTATTGTTAAAATAAAAACTTGCAAAATGTAAACTGATGAGTTAAGGTTAATTAATATAAATTTACCTACGCCAATGGTTTGGAAAGAGCACCCGTTCCTTATTCAGAGCCGCGGCATCAAAGATCCAAGTTGCCTTAATGATCGCCGACCTTTGAAAGAAGATGGCACTTTAAGAAGAAGAAGAAGAATATAAAAGTATGTATGTAGTACAAGAACTTACTTTTCTACCGGGAGTTTTAGAAAAGCTATTATTAAATATGTTTAATAACCTAAAACAAGCAGGTCTTATAAGCGTATTAGTATGTTAAAGGTGACAAAGTATTAAGTATGATTATTATTAAAACCTAACGTATATATGTTTCATATAGAAACAATATACAAAATAAGCTTTGCGTATGTTAAAAGAAAATTAGAATCTTTGGGTCGAGGTATTTGAGAAAGTTTTTCTATTTGATGTGCCTTCAACGACTTTGAAGAGTAATTCATTTAACTGAATATATGTATAAATAGTTACCTTATGTATTCGGCAAGTCGTTTAATACCAAATGGCTTATTTGGTAAGCCAGACATGAACCTCAGATTTCTATCAGCCATAAAATATTGAAAATGTTGATGGTATATATATATATATATATATATATATATGTAAAAAAATGGTGTAACTACTTGTATCAGAAGCAAATATACAGTTTTAAACCTTGAAGCGCCCTAAAAATCCCATGCGGACGCATGCGCCCGGCAAATCCTGAGCGCACCCCACCCACAGCACTTAAAACCATTAAAACTTATATTCAGAGACTACTTTTCTCGGAAGAACTTTAGCATTATAAAATCTATACAAAATTCTCTCTCTAATTAAAAGTCAGATTTTACTTCATTACAAAAAGATTTTATTGTATTTTGATAACAAAAAAAAAAACATATCAAGGGATTGTGGGCAGCGTGAAAATCTTAATTATTTCAATATATATTACTCGAAATTATTTACGTAAAAAGATAAATTATATTCACACAAAAACTTTCATTACAATTTTATAATAAAACACTAGAAAAATCCAAAAATCAACACAGTAACATTCACGCGAAAATGGCGTACGAAATGAACGTAGATTGTAAATAAATATTCACAGGACAACAGTTTTTTTATTGCACTATAGAGGATAAAATATTTCATGTTAATTATATAGTGTGAAACTTCTTCATAGAAAAGTAGTCTCTATATATAAGTGATTATGGGTTAAAATGCTATGGATGGGTGCGACCTCTTGAGACCGCTAGGGGTTAATAATAATATTTTATAGTATATAAGTTTGCATAATGATATACTGTAGTGGTTATATTCTTGATGTCTTAGACCATACCCTGTGATAGAATCAGATGATTCTATTATGCTTAGACTGCTGTGTTGTTAATTGTGTAGAAAGGGATATTCTTTCGTTATGTACAATCAGATACGTAATATAAAAATAATAACTTTTCTTCCTACACGAAACCAGTGAAAATAAAAGTGAGACATCTTTTACATAGTCAAATATTGTCAATGCTAATCAATTATTACTGCTTCTGTATTTGATCAAATGAAAGTGATTAACGTATAATATTTTTTTTATTTAACATACAGGCAGAGATAAATAAACTGTGACAGAAATATGGAAATATGGTTTATTGACATTAAAGGCATTGTCTTATCATATGTTTCTGATTATTATTAAAAATGTCCTTTTGATTCCTAACAAAATCATAAACAATTTGTGATTTTGGCTATATTCTGTTCAAAATGTAAATCAATACATACAAAAACGAAGTCCCAAAAGCTATTTAGATTGCAATTAACATAAAAAAATAATATATTGATAAGGATTATTATTTAGTTAAGACATCTTAACAATATTCATTAAATACTTTTGAAGTTGATCGCTCAGAACAAATTTGTATGCCTTGTAGGCTGAAAGCTTGCGAAGCTGCCCGTAGGCAGAGACAACAAAGTGTATGTATACTGAAAACAACATATCTATTATATCACATCATTTGTCATTGAAAATGCCCTTCTGATTCCAAACAATATCATAAGTGGACATGTTTCCATTAAGCTGTTTTGAAAAATCTTATGAAATGATGATAATTGAAAATATGTCTATATAAAACACAAACATATTTCTACTTATATCCGTTATATAATTTTGATCCATCAAACCGATATTGATTAAATTTTTTGTGTGTGTTTGAATATTTACATCTGGACAACAACTTTTACAACTTTTTGAAACGTAATATCTCAGAAACTGCGACTCGTAGGAAAAAAAGTGATGATTTTTATGTGTGTTTGAATATTTACATTTGGTGATAATTTTATTATCTGAAACTTCTGTCTGGGGTACTTTTATGATAAAACTTACCGTTTGGCTGGATATTGCGGTCAACTCATTTTTTCATCTATGATCTTGAGTAACGATCCAAGAGCAAGTCTTACCTGAAACTATTCCGATGATATCCCGGACGTCAGTCTGAGCGAGATTAGAATGGCTCTCCAGCACCTTAAAAACGGCAGGGCCCCAGGCGAGGATGGAATTACAGCGGAGCTTCTGAAAGCGGGTGGAACACCGGTACTTGAAGTCCTTCAGAGGCTCTTCAATTCCGTCCTCCATGGTGGCACTACTCCGGAGGCGTGGAGCAGAAGTACGGTGGTCTTGTTCTTTAAGAAAGGCAACAACGCTCTCTTGAAGAACTACAGACCGATTTCCCTTCTGAGCCGCGTCTACGTGCTGTTTTCGAGCGAGAGTAGAATCGTCTCGCACGCAGACTCGACGACTTCCAGCTTCCCGAACAAGCCGGTTTCCGAAAAGCCTTCAGTACCATGGACCACATACATACCCTGCGGTAGATTGTACAGAAGACCGAAGAGTACAATCTGCCACTTTGCCTGGCGTATGTGGACTATGAGAAAGCCTTTGATTCCGTCGAAATTTGGGAGGTGCTACAGTCCCTTCAGCGGTTCCAAGTTGACTGTCGGTAAATCGAAGTACTGAAGTATTTGTACAGTAGGGCTACGATGGCTATCCGAGTACAGAATCAGAGCTCGAAACCTATCCAACTGCAGAGAGGTGTAAGACTCTTCACCGCTGCGTTGGAAGACGTTTTCAAGCTACTGGACTGGAAAGGATACGGTATTAACATCAATGGCGAGTACATCACTCACCTTCGATTTGCCGACGGTATAGTCCTTATGGCAGAACCGCTGGAGGACCTTAGCACTATGCTCAATGACCTCAATGGTGTCTCCCAACGGAAAAGCCTTAAGATGAACATGGACAAAACAAAAATCATGTTTAATGTCCATGTCTCACCTATGCCGGTAGTTGTTGGGAGCACTATGCTCGAAGTTGTTGATGATTACGTTTACTTGGGACAAATAGTCCGACTAGGTAAGTCCAACATCGACGGAGAGGTCAATCGACGGATTCAACTCGGCTGGGCAGCGTTCGGGAAATTACGACACATCTTCTCGTCAGGTGTACCTCAATCTCTGAAAACTAAAGTGTACAACCAGTGCGTGTTGCCAGTGATGACTTACGGATCAGAGACGTGGTCCTTCGCTGCTGGCCGTATGAGGACGCTCAAGGTCACTCAGCGAGCTATGGAGAGGGCTATGCTCGGAGTTTCTGTGCGTGATAAACTCAGAAATGAGGATATCCGCAGTAAAACCAGAGTGACCGACATAGCCCAACGGATTAGTAAGCCGAAGTGGCAATGGGCCGGCAATATAGCTCGAAGAACCGACAACCGATGGAAGAAAGGTTCTCGAGTGGCAGCCTCGTACCAGTAGGCGTAGTGTAGGGTGACCCCCCACTAGATGGAGTGACGACCTGGTAAGACATGCAGGAAGTCGATGGATGCAGGTGGCTCAGGACCGTGCTTTGTGGCATTACTTGGGGGAGGCCTATGTTGAGCAGTGGACTTGTGAAGGGCTGTAATGATGATGATGATGATGATGATGATGATCTTCAGTAAATTTTTTTCGTACGAGTACACGGGAATGATGGAGAACTTCATAATTTTATTCATAATTATATATTATATTTTGAACAATTTTACTGATTATCAGCTTGTTGCAACTCTATGTATCTTCATTTTTGCTTTATCTAATTTGACCGGCTTAAGGTAAATAAAGTCAAAAATAGAATACATACGATATTTGTGCTCGGATCGGCACGATATTTAGCTGGAACTAGTGAAGAGATTTTCCTTTGATCTTAAAGTGCCTATAAATGGTGAATATACCTACAACTTTGTTTTATATTAACTATATTCAACATTGATTCAAACTACTTTTACTACTTTGATTTTAATTATTTTTATCTTTAATTTCCGACGTTTTAAAAAACTCCGTAAAAGTAGTTTGAATCAATGTGTAGTGTTCGCGTAAATATAAGAAATCGTTATATATTCAACATTGCACTATTTTACCATACAGTACCGGTTAAAACTACTATAAAATCGCTTTCGTTTTGTTTTTAGGTTATTGTTAGATTCATATTTAAATTA
Source organism: Parnassius smintheus behrii (assembly GCA_036936625.1). Taxonomy (NCBI): domain Eukaryota; kingdom Metazoa; phylum Arthropoda; class Insecta; order Lepidoptera; family Papilionidae; genus Parnassius; species Parnassius smintheus. Next base: position 31,729,373 of record JAUPFT010000014.1, on the reverse strand, counting down.
TAAATTTATCAGTACTCGGTTTAGACGCAGTTAAATTTATAACACTATTGTAATCTGTAGACTATAAGAAATAAGTTAACATACATTTCAATAACCCTAGAAACCTAATCTATCTCAGAGATACATAAAGCCTTAACATACGCCTTAGAGGCGTGCATATAGAAATAACTATATCTGTGTTAAAGTATAATTATTTGCGATTTTTAAGGACCCGTAAGATAGGCATTTATTCTAGTAACAAAACACAGATTCATTAATGAAGATTCTAATCACAGCTATTTATATTACAACAAAATTAAACAATCTGATTATATTCGTACAAAAAACGTAACTTCTGATTAATCATCGGTAACATTGTTTTTTTTAACTATCTTATATGTTTTTTACTATTTAATTTTCTTAACTTTTCTTAACAAAATTATTAATTAAATCAGACTTTTCACAGATTAGCTTAAAGCTTAGAACAGTCTACACACACATATACTTTGTGCTCCCAACATACTGACTTTTTGTACTTATAACACACTAACTTAGGCATTCTCTTTTTTTGTTAGAGCAAAAAGTGCAGCATTTACGGTTTTTGGACTTAGGTTCTCCCTTCCGAACTTCATTACTTGATCAGTAGATTTTACGAGAATATGGCTTTTTTTTTATAGAAGAGGGGGCAAACGAGCATGCGACTCACCTGATGTTAAGTGATTACCGCCGCCCATGATCAACCGCAACACGAGGGGAATTGCAGGTACGTTCCTTTAGAAAGGAGTAAGCTCTTTTCTTGAAGGTCCCCAAGTCGTATCGGTCCGGAAAAATCGCCGGTGGTAAACTATTCCACAGAGAGGTTGTACGTGGAAGAAAACTCCTTGTGAAACGTACAGTGGTGGACCGCCAAGCATCCAGGTGGTGTGGATGGTATCGGGACGTTTGCCGTGTAGTGCGTTCACGAAATTTGGCGGCTGGGATTAATCCGAACAATTCCTCAGAGCACTCCCCGTGATAGATGCGATAAAATACGCAAAGAGATGCAACATCTCTTCGCAGCGCCAGTGAATCGAGCCGATCGGAAAGCACTCGGTCGTCGACGATTCGAGCCGCTCTGCGCTGGATGCGGTCAAGTGGAAGGAGCTGGTACTGGGGAGCCCCAGCCCAGAGATGGGAACAGTATTCCATGTGCGGCCGAACCTGCGCCTTGTAAAGTTGCAGGTGGTGTGCCGGCATGAAATACTGTCTCGCTCTGCTGAGCACGCCAATCTTTTTAGAGGCCAATTTGGCCTTCCCTTCCAAGTGACCACGAAACTGCACGTCACTCGATATGTCGACGCCGAGGATTCCGATACCGGCTGAGGCAACAAGGGGAGTGCCTTGAAACTGAGGAGATACGACAAAGGGATTCTTTTTAGCGGCTTAAGTTTTCTCCTAAAGATCTTTTCAAAGTCGGCGCTTAAAGTCTCATCTCCATTCAACACTTGGCCAAATCTGTGTTGAGCATCTTCATGAACTTTCTTCTATTTAGGTTTTTTATTGTTATTGATCATATTCACAGCTCAAGTTCTATGAGATGATTGAGCCTTGGTATATTTGTTATAGGATAGGGTGACAAACGAGCACACAGTCCACCTGATGGTGAGTGGTTGCTGTGGCCCATAGATATCTACATCTATCTTCGATTACGAATCAAAATGCACCCGCGAGGACTAAGATGGAATGCCTCGTTTCCAGTGAAAAGAGTATCCGGTTCTCGACACTGACCATATGAAATACAGCAGCATCAAGCTACCATTTCACGCTGGTATTTTGTGAGAGCGTGCTCCTTCCCCGGTCGAGCCGACCCAATCGTGCTACAACTATACTACTAATATAACTACAGCATGGCTCTACCACGTTTCCCGTGGTACCAATGTTTGGTTGGTAGTCGACCAAACATTCGTTCTAACCGCGAAGTATATTTCCGGAGACACGACGTATAAGTCTTGAGCTGTCAAAACCCAAGACTTATATGTCGAAAATGAGCAGGAGTAGATTGGTGAGCTGCTGCAGCAGTTGTCTAGATAGTTTCTTCAGTGGAAGCAGATAGTAAAGAGAAGATCTCGTCAGTAACACAATCGTTCTCGTCTTCACTTTGAACATCATCCACAGCTTGATGATCCTCCTCTTAAGACGCTGAACCTCTCAGAGAACCATGATTTTCTTCGTCTAAGATCGCTAAAACATCAGCACTGTTTAGCCGTTTTGATCGTGACATATTTTATCTAAAACAACGTCAATGTAACCATAAAAACCCAAAAAAATAACAATAGCGTAATCACACAATCTAAGTTAAAAGTTACACAAAGCCTAAACATACGCCTCGCAGGCGTACTACATGTCAATAACTCGAAATCGGCGGGACTTACCTTAGCGAAACGGGCACTATCAGCAGGCTCTAGGAGGCCTGTGAGTTGGCTAAGCCGCACAAATCGTCAACTTCGCCCGTTATAAAGAGATAGATAGTTTCCGAATGCGTGTACGCCTCGCGGACGTAGATAAGGCTTCTAGGGTTAAGAATCACTAAAATTTGTTGTGGGCCCATTCTCCTAACAAAAAACATTGTCCTTTTATCAAATGTGAAAAAATGTGACTTTATCCTCTCTTATTGTGAATTTTCTTAATCACAATAAGAGTTCTTGTGAATTTTCGGTAAAATCTCTTTAAGCTTTAATTTATGAAGATTTCAAGGAAAATTAAGGATATAATAGCAATTACGTTAATTAAGCCTCGTGTTTCCGGCTGAAGTGAATTTAACGCTATTTGCTTTGTGAAAGAAAATCAAAATGGTCATTATATCTATTTATTTATTTTAATATGTACTTATTTTTGTTATGTTTTTTCATTGTAGTTATACAAAAACACCTAGAATCAATTATACATTTAATTCGTATGTATGAACCTCTTATATCATAATGTATTGAAATATATTCCAGTGGACAGGATAGAATAGAATAGAATCATTTTCAATTAATATAGATGAAATAATTCTTGTTGTAAGTAACCAGCAAGAAAACCGGCATGGCTTTTTCTAAGTAAATTACAATAAAATATTTTATACAGTTAATGTGAAAACATTTAGAGGGATAATATAATAAAAATAATAAAAATATAATAAGTGTTTAAAGGAGTGTTATTTAAATAACAAAAAAAAATTAATACAGCCTTGAAAATTTGCTGACACAAACGTGGGTACGTACGTAGGAAACCGACTTTTTATCGTTCAGATAAGTATTACATATGTTTATTCCAAGCAGTTTTGACCAAAAATTATAGTACGTATAGTGCCATAAAAATGCACGTAGCTCCGTAATAAAATATTATATTTTTGTAAAATAGTCAATTTTGTCCAGCTTTGAGGCAATGTAGACTAGAATACTAAAGAATAAAAGTATGAACTTATAAATAAATAAGAACCTGTTCACATTGTAGGGTTCAAACTTGTGCACTCTGGCATAGAACCTGACAGCCTTTTGAGAAGATGATCTCTGAGACGAAATTACCAATCTTATTACGCGGGCAAGTCAAGCTTGTTGCTTTTGTATATATATTCAAATAAACAAAATTGTTTATATATATATATATATATATATATATATATATATATATATATATATATATATATATATATATATATATATATGTACTAATATGATTACAATTAGGTAAATTAACAATAAGTCTTATAAAAGTAATTATGCAATACTAAAAATTGTTTGCATTGCATATTATTATACATACATTTACATATATATTTGTGGCGTATAAAAGTTCTCATAGGAGATGGGGTAAACGAGAATACGGCTCACCTGATGGAAAGTGATTACCGTCGCTCATGAAAAACTGCAACACCAGGGGAATTGCAAAAATTCGTAGCCGGCTTTTAAAAAAGAGTAGGCTTTATTACTGAAGTTCCCTAAATCGTATCTATCCGGAATAATCTCTGGTGGTAGTCGATTCCACAGGGAAGTTGTGCGAGGAAGAAAAGTTCTTTTAAATCGCACGGTGGTGGACCGCCATTCATCCAGATGTTATGAATGGTATCGCGAGTTTTATAAATAGTCAAATTGTGCGGCTGGAATTGGTCCAAATAATTCTGCAGAGTACTCCCCGTCATAGATGCGATAAAATACGCAAAGATATGCAACATCTCTTCGCAATGCCAGTGAGTCAAACCGATCGGAAAGAGCTCGGTTGCCGACGAACCACTTTGCGCTGGTTGCGATCAAATGGAAGCAGATGGCACTTGGGAGCCCGACCCAGAGATTAGAACAGATTTCATGTGCGGCCGAACCTGCGCCTTGTTAAGTTGCAGGCGGAGTGTCGGCATGAAATACTGTCCCGCTCCACTGAGCACGCCAAGCTTTTGAAAGGATAATATTATGGTTTTCTCTTCCAAGTAACCACGAACCTGCACGTCGCTCTATGTGTCGACGCCAAGGATTCCGATACTGGTTGAGGCAACAAGGGGAGTGCCTTAAACTGAGAAGATACGACAAAGGGGTTCTTTTTAGCGGTTAACGCTCAAACTTGTATCTTCTGAGGGTTAAACTGGACTAGATTTAGTCGCCCCCAATCCGAAACTTTGTTCAGCAAAGAGGAGACACAACTTTGTTCTCGTACTCTGCGACGTTTTCCCGACAAATATTGGCACTGTGCTGGTGCTGTAATCTGGATAGCAATGAATGTTACCGGTATCCAACATGTCTTGTTATGCAGAAGAAACAACGTTGGTGATAGCACGCAGCCTTGTGGAAAACCCGCGTTAATGGGCTTGTAATCGGAGCATGCACCGTCTAATACAATCTTGATGCTTCGATCAGCAAGAACACTACTGATCTAATTGCACAATTTCTTGGGAAACCCACAGGAAGGAAGCTTCGTAAGAAGCGTTTGTGCCAAACCTGATCGAAGGCCTTCGCTATGTCCAAATTAACGGCCAAAGCCTACCCCTTGGACCCTACTGCCTCCGCCCATTTTAATAATAATAGTAATAATTTATTGAAAAATAAAGCTCTATACATAATACAATGTTATCGTAGATAAATTTTAAGAAGATGGCTAGCATAAGGGGCTTATAGGTAAGTTGATCCCCTGACTTTCATGCTAGGATAACCTGTGCTATGAAAATCAGTAGTTCGGCTCCTTAAAAGGTATTCTATATAGGTATATAGGGACTATACTATAATGTAATGGATGAAGTGTGTGTGTGTGTGTGTGTGTGTGTGTGTGTTTGTGTGTGTGTGCGTGTGTGTGTGTGTGTGTGTGTGTGTGTGTGTGTCATTAGGAGTCAAGTTGCACGAAAAGAGAGAGCCCAGCAGATCAGCTTTAACCTTTGCGGCATGGGTCAGTGAGTCGTCCTCCCTGTGCAGAGATGGGAAAGACGGCTGACAGAAGTTCTCTTGGACAGCGTGACTCTACCACATATTATCAGCGATTTGTGAAAATATTTGCAGATATAGCCAAATCTATGCGTAGGGTAACCAAGCTTGCAAAGCTGCCCGTAGGCAGAGACAACAAAGTGTATGTACACTGAAAACATATCTCTTATATCACATCTTTTGTCATTGAAAATGCCCTTCTGATTCCAAACAATATTGTTACGAGCTTGAGGTTCGTATTTGACAATAAAATTGCCGATAAAATTACCTAAATTAACACTTTAATTCTCTTTACACAAATTAAAACTTAAAACACTAAAAATTAATCACACTAATTCAATTTATTTCGCTCCGAAGCTTCGCTTGTCTCGCCGAATTCAATACTTCCCCGATCGCGTATTGCAGCGCCTTTATATAGGGCTCTTCCACGAAAACATCCAGAATATTCTAGAATATTCGAGTTAATACGCGCGCCAACCGACCAAGCGCAGAAAGAGCTTCTAGTAAGTCTCTTCTAGTTTAGTTCTTCAATTTGATACTAGATGGCGCTGTCGGTTAAAAAATTAGTCATGTCATTTTCTGGAAAGCTCTCTCCTTGCTCTGTTACCCGACACTAGATGGCGCTGGTGCCATGAGATGAGATGTCAACTTAGCCACGCAACACTGCCCCCTCCTAAAACATGCTCGTCCTGAGCATTATCGGCCCCATAATAACGCGCCAGGTGATCCACATGGACGATCTCTTGCGCATGTCTGTATCCGGTAGGTTACATCGTTGATCTTGGTCAGAATCCGGTACGGGCCGTCCCATTTAGCTTGAAGCTTAGGAGATTTCCCTTTGCTGCGGACTGGATTGTGCAACCACACTGGCGAACCTTCGTCGAACCCTTTCTTGTTCATTTTGCGGTCATACCGGGTTTTAATCTTTTCAGACATTTGCTGGCCCGATTGTCTGACGTGCTCGTAAATGTCATTCATTTTGTTCCGCAAGTCATTTGCATAATCGGTTATACTGCGTGGGGCATCAGGTGGTATCCCGGTGATCAGGTCTGCAGGCAGCCGTAATTCTCTCCCAAAGTTTGCGAAAGCTGGTGTCACTGATGTACTTTCGTGAACAGCGCTTCAATATGACAACAAAAACGGTTGTATATGCTTGTCCCAATCTCGTTGCCGATTGTCTACAACTTTTGCTAGGTACCTATCCAATGTCTGATTAAATCGTTCTACCATTCCATCAGATTGCGGGTGATAAGAAGTCGTTCTTGTTTTATGAGTACCCATAACTCGGCAAGTTTCCTGGAATATTTGAGACTCAAAATTCCTTCCTTGATCGTTGTGAATCTCTAAAGGTACTCCAAAACGACAGAAGACTTCATGAACTAGTTTATCTGCAACTGTTGAAGCTTCTTGATTTGGAATGGCGAAGACTTCTGGCCACTTAGTGAAGTAATCCATCACAACCATGAAATACTTGTTACCACTTTCACTCTCCGGAAACGGCCCAGCCACGTCAATGGCTATTCTCTCCCATGGTGCACCAACATTGTAAAACTTCAATGCACCTCAACTACGAGTTTGAGGTCCCTTTACAGCCGCGCAACTTGTACATTTGCGACACCGGTCCTCGATATCGTTTCGACAGTGGACCTAGTAAAACCGTTCTCGGATCTTCAGTAGACTTCGTTTAACTCCCAGATGACCTCCTGAATAATCATTATGGTACAGCTGTAATACATCCGGTACTTTAGCTTTAGGGACAACCATTTGCAAATACAGCTCTCTCCCCGAACACTTTCCCATTTACGGCACAAAACTCCATCCTGAAGCAACAAGCTGTCCCACTGGGCCCAATAGCTCTTAGTGGTCGAACTCATCGCTGAGACGTCGCTCCACTTGGGCTTGGGAGAACTGGCCTTCATCCATTCCAGAATCGGCTTGATGTCCGGATCTTCCTGCTGTGCACGTTGTAAGCTGTCCTTCCACTCGTTGCTGAGGTGGTCTGCCCTGAACATCCTCACCACTTCCTTACTCTCTTGCCTAGTACAATGTTTGCAATCTTCAGGGCAAGGTCTTCTTGACAATGCATCTGCGTTGCCATGAGATTTCCCGCTGCGATGTTCGATCTCAAAGTCATATTCCTGCAGTAGTTTAATCCACCTCGCAACTTGTCCTTCTGGATTTTTAAACTGCAATAACCATTTTAGTGCAGCATGGTCAGTTCGTAAGCGAAATTTCCGCCCCAGAAGATATTTGCTAAAATGCTGCAACGACTTTACCACAGCTAGCAATTCGCGTCTTGTGACACAATAGTTCCTTTCCGGTTTTGACAATGACTTGTTGAAGTACGCTATCACGACCTCTTGGTCACCATTCCGTTGAGACAACATACCGCCAAGTCTTATATCACTTGCGTCTGCGTCAACTATAAATTTTTTGCTTGCATCAGGGTATCCTAAAATAGTAGTTTTGCACAGACGGTCCTAGAGCTCCTGGAATGCGATATTGCAACTTTCATCCCAGCAGAAATGTCGCTTCTCCTCGGTTAGCTTTTGCAGAGGTTTGGCTATATCTGCAAAGTTCTTCACAAATCGCCGATAATAGGAGCACAAACCCAAAAATGCTATAACCTGCGTCTTGTCTTTTGGAACCGGCCAATCCTTGACAGCGGCGATTTTCTCCGGATCCGTACGGATACCTTCTTCCGACACTATATACCCTAAAAAGTTGACTTGCCGTTTGAATAGTGAAAATTTCTTCGGACTCAACTTGAGGTTGGCACTCTGAATCTTCATGAGCACGCGTTCCAGGTTCTGAAGGTGTTCCTCAAACGTACGGCCCACGATGATGATATCATCCAAGTAGACAAGACAGGCATCGCCAATTAGCCCAGTAAGTACAAGCTCCATCAGCCTATCAAACGTTGCTGGAGCATTGCACAACCCAAACGGCATTACTTTGAATTGCCACAGACCCTTTCCCGTCGAGAACGCAGTTTTCTCCTTGTCCTTAGGGTCAATTTCTACTTGCCAGTAGCCACTTTTTAGATCCAGCGTGCTAAACCATTTTACTCCTATAAGCATGTCCAGCGTGTCATCAATTCTTGGCAAGGGATAGCTGTGCTTCTTTGTAACGTCGTTCAGACGGCGGTAATCAACACAGAACCGCATGCTGCCATCCTTCTTCTTTACCAGCACCACGGGTGACACCATGGACTAGATGAAGGTTCAATATTACTATCCTTCACCATTCCCACAATCATGGTTTCCACTTCCTTTTCACGTGCTACCGGCAATCTTCTTGGCTTCTCTTGTGTTTATTTTGTGTTGAACTAAGCCAGTCTTTCCTATGTCAGCATCGTTTGACGAGAATACATCGGCGTACTTGAGTAACAACTTCTTCACCTTGACCATTTCGTTCGGGGAGAGAACGCTGTGATAGTCTTCCAAATGTGTGGTCAATCTCGTTTGTGAATCCTTGCTGCTCCTACTCGATAGATATTGGCACCGACGTAACCAATCCACTTCCTCACAAGTGCCAACCAGTGTGCCTTTTTCTATAATCTGTTCCCGGTCGCAAAGGTTCAGCAAAGGTACTCTTGAGATGTCAGTGGTTCTGACCAAGGTTCGAGCTACTTTCCATGAAAGGTCATTGTTTACCCTTTCCACAAGTACACAACGGTGAGCTTGCCCAGCGTTTCGGGGAAGACTAACCGGAACAAACGTTTCCGATCTTGGCGGAAGAACGATCTTCTTAATGCTGTACACGATTCCTGGTAACGCACCTTCCATAAAAAGTTCCTCCTGTCCACATTTCAAAACACCTTGCTTAACGTCGATCTCACAACAATTATTCCTCATAAAGTTTAGGCCTAGGATGCAGTCGTCCATTATATCAGCCACGATGACATTATGCAGGTAGATCACGTTGCCAAAATTCAACTCCATCTCCTTCTCTCCACGGACGGGTATACGCTGACCGGTGGCTGTTACCAAATTAATGCGTTCTCGGTTGTATGCGGAGTCCCCAAGGAACTGACTTATAAGTTGGGAACTAACAACCGTACAAGAGGCTCCAGTGTCTATGGTCAGTTTACACGGCATTCCGTTGACCTCGCCCTTGATGATTAGACTGTTCCCATCATGGGTTTGTGAGATCAAGATCCTTGGGGGTTCTTTTAACATCAGCCAACATCGGCTCGATTCACTGGCGCTGCGAAGAGATGTTGCATCTCTTTGCGTATTTTATCGCATCTATCACGGGGAGTGCTCTGAGGAATTGTTCAGATTAATCCCAGCCGCCAAATTTCGTGAACGCACTACACGGCAAACGTCCCGATACCATCCACACCATCTGGATGCTTGGCGGTCCACCACTGTACGTTTCACAAGGAGTTTTCTTCCACGTACAACATCTCTGTGGACTAGTTTACCACCGGCGATTTTTCCGGACCGATACGACCTGGGGACCTTCAAGAAAAGAGCTTACTCCTTTCTAAAGGGCCGGCAACGTACCTGCAATTCTCCTGGTGTTGCGGTTGATCATGGGCGGCGGTAGTCACTTAACATCAGGTGAGCCACATGCTCGTTTGCCCCCCCTTCTATAAAAAAAAGGAAAAAAAGCCAGCACCCGCCCCGCAGTTCTGGCTTTTACTCGTTTCCCTGGTGCTGTTGGCCGCACTACCCTCCTGAGATCGTTCACCTTCCCTTTTTAGGGTTCGTTTAGGGCAGCTGGATCGAAGATGCCCCTTTTCCCTACAGCCATAGCACCTAGGGCTGTATCTTTTGTTGCGGTCGCGAACTGTAGCTGCTGTAACCTCCCTGACGCGATGGGAACGATGATCCTGCCGCACGGCTTCTAGCTCCAGTGCATGGGCCAAGGCGTCCTTAAGCGTCTCGTGGTGCCCGAGCCTCACAGCAGCTCTGACTTCCAGGTCGCGGATGCCGTCGATGAATGTCTGCACCAGGTTCCCTTCAATGAGCGCAGGTACAGACTGGTATGCTTTTCGAACCATCTTCTCCACCTCAAGGACCCACTGCTACAGGTTTTTGTTGCTACGCTGCACTTGATCTTTAAGCTGCGCGCGAAAGACGTGTTCCAGGTGAGCGTCGCCATATCTCGCCTCCAAGGCCTCAAGAAGCTGCTCGTAGGTCACTTTCTTACCGAGAGCTTCCAACACAGTTAAGGCTTGGTCGCGCAGGCCTAGGGTGAGTGCAGTCATGGCTTGGCTTTTATTCCAGCCGTTCGCCTCCATGACGGCCTCGAACTGGATTTTGTAGGCCGACCAGGAAGAGGTCCCGTCGAACGGTGGCACTTTGAATACACGTAGCGAAGGTGCGTCCAGCGTTTTCTTCACGTCAGCCATTACGTTGTCAATCCGATTGTTTACTTAGTTGATTCGGGTTTCGGCCTCCGACAGGCGGTTGTCATGTTGAGCAACCTTATCCTTCACCTCCCGTATCTCTTTTCCGAAGAGAGCGTGAAGGTCCTTCATGAGGAGTATCTGTTCTTCCTTATCGCGTTGGAGTTGCTCTTCTAAACGACGGGCCTGTTCCTCCTGCCGGCGGGCCTGTTCCTCCTGTCCGCCCCGCAGCTGCTCTTCCAATCGGCGGGCCTGTTCCTCCTGTCCACCCCGCAGCTGCTCTTCCAAACGACGGACCTGTTCCTCCTGTCGGCGAGCCTGCTCCTGCAGCATCACCATCAGAGCACCTAAGTCAGGTGCTGAAGATGTAGGAGCTACTGATGGGCCTGCAGCCGGCGGCTGGCCCTCCGACGTCTGCGGCGTTGCACCAACAAATCTTCTTTGGTCCGTCTCCTACTGGCGTTGACTTCGGGTACGGACACCCTCCGTTTCCTCCTTAGGTAAAATCGGCATGATTTTATCCCACTTCTGACACCAATTGTTACGAGCTTGAGGTTCGTGATAATAAAAATTGCCGATGAAATTACCTAAATTAACACTTTAATTCTCTTTACACAAATTAAAACTTAAAACACTAATAATTAATCACACTAATCCAATTTATTTCGCTCCGAAGCTTCGCTTTTCTCGCCGAATTCAATACTTCCCCGATCGCGTATTGCAGCGCCTTTATATAGGGCTCTTCCACGAAAACATCCAGAATATTCCAGAATATTCAAGTAAATACGCGCGCCAACCGACGAAGCGCAGAAAGATCGAGTGTAGAGCTTCTAGAAAGTTTATTTCTTCAATTTGATACTAGATGGCGCTGTCGGTTAAAAAATTAGTCATGTCATTTTCTGGAAAGCTCTCTCCTCGCTCTGTTACCCGACACTAGATGGCGCTGGTGGTGATGAGATGTCAACTTAGCCGCGCAACAATATCATAAATGGACATGTTTCCATCAAGTTGTTTTGAAAAATCTTATGAAATGATGATAATTGAAAATATATCTATATAAAACACAAACATTTTTCTACCTATGTCCGTTATGTAATTTTAATCCATCAAACCGATATTGATTAAATTTTTTGTGTGTGTTTGAATATTTACATTTGGACAACAACTTTTACAACTTTTTGAAACGTTATATCTCGGCTATCAACTCTGACTCGTACGAAAAAAGTATTGATATATTTTTTGGTGATAATTTTATTATCTACAACTTTTGTCTAGGGTACTTTTATGATAAAACTTTCCGTTTGGCTGGATATTGCGATAAACTCATTTTTTTACTTTTGATCTTGAGTAAATTTTTTTCATACGAGTACACGGGAATGATGGAGAACTTCATAATTTTATTTATAATTATATATTACATTTTGAACAATTTTACTGATTATCAGCTTGTTGTAACTCTATGTATCTTCATTTTTACTTCACCTAATTTGACCGGATTAAGGTAAATAAAGTCAAAAATAGTATAAATAATAAAATAATATACCAAACATAAATGAAATTATATTAATGTAGCTCAGTATTGAATAGACCTGTCAACTGCAAACATATTTATTATTTACGTAATCCAATGCAAATGTACGTTATTATATTCAAGAAAATGATAAATATGTAATTAAGGCAAAAAAAGAGTTATTTTTTCTCCCACTTATTGGTGATTTTTCTTAAAAAGTCCATGGAATCGTCTCTATAATATAAAAAACATCATTTTAGCCGAACCAACCTTACCAAGAAATCAGTAAAAATTGGTGAAAAAAAATCAATTACTTCTAATATAGAACTTCATAATTGTTTAAGACTCGGTATAAACCTGGAATAAAAACGACGTAATTTTTATAAAATTTAAAAGAAATTACGCATATAAGAAAAATAAAAGAAAAATATATAATTTTCAAAGCAAGTTTTGAGTACTGCTTAATATCATTTAAAAGTTTTTCAATAGCAATTCCACTAAAACAAGTGAAATAAGTTGGAAGCAGTAAACCTACGTGTAGCTTTGAATTTTAAAATAGTTTGTTCGGAATATATTATTGTTTCAAAGTTGTACGACGTTTATACTCCTTAAATACTATTTCGTATTTATTTTATGTAACCAAAAGTTTTTGAGGCTAAATAATTTTATTAAGGCCACATGCTACCGAGTCATGGTGGCTTAAACAAACCTCTGTAATACGATTTCTTCATGTGGATATCGTAACAGCTGTTTTCATGTCTTATAGTTCACAATGTATTTTATCCGTAAACAATGTATATTATATGTAACCATAATATTATTGTAAGCCATTGATAGACTGCATTTTTTGTTTCTGGCGAAAACATCAAAAATTTTATTACTGTTTAATGGGCTTCAATTTCAAATGAATTAAAAAAAACATAACATGTTATTTTTCAGAAAACTAATGGAAATAAATTACTTGATGGAGCAGAATAATGAATTACTTACATCAAATAAACAATCAAGTAAACAACTTAATAACAGGTGCTCTTTAATTTAAAACGGGTATATTTATAGTCGTTAAAACCATAGTCTGAGGATTATAATTTTACAGTCTCTACGCAAGTCTATTGCTAAAAATAGGTAGTATAATTTTTCTTCACTCTTATATCAGATATATTTAGATGACAAATATTACGATCCGCTGGGTTTCAACAACATCGTCACCTCATCATTATCAGCATCATCATTACAGCCCTTCACAAGTCCACTGCTGAACACAGACCTCTCTTAAGCAGTGTTCACTAAGCACAGTTCTGCGCCACTGACATCCATCGACTTCCTGCATGTCTTACCGGGTCGTCACTCCATCTAGTGGGGGTTCACCCTACACTTCACCTAGCTGCCACTCGTGAATCTTTTTCCACATCGTTTGTCGGTTTTTGGAGGTATTTCGCCGGCCCATTGCTACTTCAGCTTAATAATCCATTGGCATATGTCGGTCACTCTGGTTCTGGATATCCTCATTTCTAAGTTTATCATGCAGAGAAACTCCGAGCATAGCCAGTAGTGAAGAATGTCTCAGATCCATAAGATAGAACTAGCAATATGGATTGGTTGATGCAATCTCGTTTTGCAGTTTTGAGGTATACCTGACGAGAACATGTGTCGTAATTTCACGAACGCTGCCCAGCCGAGTTGAATACGACGATTGAATTCTTGGTTGACGTTGGAATTACTTGGTTGAACTATCTGTCCCAGGTAAATATACTCGTCAACAACTTCGAGCTTATTGCTCCCAACAACTATCGGCGTAGGTGTGACATAGACGTTACACATAATCTTTGCTTTATGTTCATCTTAAAATCTATCCGTAGAGAGGCACTATTTTTTTTATTAATATTCTCATTTCATCTGCTGTTATTTATTTTACAGCACCCTTTATTCTTTTTTTAGTGTACAATCTTTTAACATTTCGTCTTTGTTTTTTTTTACTTTTTTTTAGTATGTGCCTTACATCTTACTATTACAAGAGTTTATGTGACTAAATATTCTGCTTTCTATAAATGCCTCAATTAATTTTTGATCCATTCTCCGCGCCTTTCTAACACATACTTCAGCAAACTTTAAAAAATGAATTCATCCGTCATTGTCGTTAATAGCTCTGCTTATGGTCTCTTCCTTAAGCGTAAAGCCTATACGGTGTTCACAGGTCATTCTGTTTATTGAGTATTTGGGACACTCTAAGAGTATATGTTCGATAGACTGTTGTGTTGCATGATCACAGTCACAGTAGGGGCCTTGCGCTAACCTAAACCTGTGCAGGTAAGCTCTAAAGCCACCATGTCCAGTAAATATTTGAGATCTTAAGTTATACATTTTAATTTTCTTCAGCGTCTTTTTTTTTATTTTTTTTTTTATTTTTTTTATTTTATTAGGAAACTCAACAGCATATTTTTAACAATCATACTTAAAATACATATTAACACACTTAGCCAATAACAGAGTTTCACAACATGCTGAATAACACTTACAAAGCAGAGAGGTAAAATTGTAACTTAATACATATTATCCAAATACATAATATTTTACACACGATTGCAGTACATGGCTCTATATTATGTGATTTGTATACATTTATGTTTAGATTTAAATTTAAATTTAAGTTTAAGTTGACAGCTTTTTATAAAATTAATAAAACAACAAAAATAAAGTGATATTCACTGAGTAAAATAGAATAAATAATATAAATACATAAAATAAATATGTTGCATGTTATTTTGTATGCTTTATAGTTCTATTATAATTAATATAACGACATGATTTCCAAATTGATATTTTTACAGAATTGTGATAATACAGATGGAGTTATAGAATAGATGTACATTATGTGATAGTTACTGCTTCTTAGACAGCTTCAGGATAAGTTTGTGTTTAAAGTTAGACTTAGAAAAGTTGAAAATATCAACATTACTATATTTACTATTATAAATTTTGGGTAGACGAGTCACGACAGCGTTCATACCATATTTGGTACGATGTTTAGGTACATTGAAAAGTGGGGTCTTTCTAGTACGGTACTTAGGAGTGCAGAACTGGATACCTGCGAGAAGATTAGGACTATAAATGTTACTGTGAAGGATATCATGCAAAAAACACATATCAAGTAATTCTCGTCTAGATTCCAGCGACAAGAGACCGTATTTAATACACTCCTCATTATAAGTTTCACAACGACGCATGCCGGTTTTGTAATTGAGGTGCTTTATGAAGAGTTTTTGTATTCTTTCCAATCTGTTTATATACAAAGCATATTGCGGCGACCATATGGAGCTACCATATTCTAGAATACTGCGACAATATGCGTAGTAGATAGATCTGAGGCTGTTTATGTTTTTAAAAGGTTTGCAAGTCCTCATAATGAACCCCAGATTGCGATATGATTTATTTACGATATGGTTGACATGCTCAGAAAACATCATTTTAGAATCAAGGAGAACTCCTAAATCCTTTACTATCTCAGTCCGTTTTATGCCTTCATTTTTAAAGTGATACGGAAAAACAATTTTATTTTTCTTTCGGCTAAAACTGATACATTGACATTTACTTATATTTACTGTTATATTGTTTCGGACATAATATGAGTGTAAGTTATCCAAGTCACGTTGAATTAGTTCACAGTCTTTGATCGAGTTAATTTTCAGGAACACCTTTTTGTCATCAGCGTATAGTAGATGATTTGAAAATTCAAAACATTGGTTAATATCATATATATATGCAGAATAGAAGAGTGGACCTAGATGTGATCCCTGAGGAACACCTGATGGAATTTGTATGAAATCAGACTTGAAACCACCAATGACAACAGCTTGAGAACGATTAGAGAGATAAGAGGTAGTCCATCTTAGTAAGTCACCATGAATTCCAAGCCTGTACAATTTGTCTAAGAGGATGCTGTGAACTACACGGTCGAAAGCTTTCTCAAAATCCGTGTAGATCACATCAACCTGTCCACAGTCTTCCATCCCACTAATAACATAGTCACAAAATTCTGCCAAGTTAGAGATGGTAGACTTTCGTTTTAAAAAGCCATGCTGATGATGTGAAATGCCTTTTACAATTACAGGGTAAATGTTATTATAAACAACTTTTTCCATCATTTTACTAATTGTGCATAAAATAGAAATGGGGCGGTAATTACTTATTTCCACTTTTGAACCCTTCTTATGAATCGGTATAATAAATGCTTTTTTCCACAATGTAGGAAAGACGCATTGGTTTAACGATGTCTTAAATAATAAATATATAGGATATGCCAATGACTCAGCACAGTTGCGTAAAAATACGGGTGCTACTCCATCACACCCAGGGCCTTTAGAAACATCTAGCGTCTTAAGCATATTAAAAACGTCATCCTTTGTTACGGTTAGACCAGATATTGTGTCAAAGGTGCAACATTCACCGTCACCATTTACAGATCTAGCACTCTGAGGGCAAGAACCAGAAAACGTACTCTTAAAGTAATTATTAAATTCAGTACATATAGCATTGCCATCAGTAATGGACTTACCCTGGTAACTTAATTGCTTGGGGAATCGAGAACCACCACGCTTCGATTTAACGTATGACCAAAAAGCCTTGGGAGTGAGATGAATCCTATCCTCTATGCAGTTGATATACTTATTAAAACATTGTTGCTGAAGTAATTTTTCACGAGAACGTAGCAAAGCAAACTCATCGTAATCTCGAGGATTCCTAAAGCGTTTCCATTTGTTATGTATCTTGCTCTTTTCACGTATGACTTTTATTAAAGCAGAGTTATACCAAATGGGATAGTATTCTTTAGTGCTAGTTTTATTTTTTAAAGGTACAAATTGATCAAGACATTCTTCTAATTTACTGTAAAATAATGTCGTAGCCACGTCTATCGATTTATTCTGCAGCGTACCATCCCAATCAGTTTGTATAAAGAAGTTATTAATTGCAACATAATCACATTTGTAAAAATCACTTGTCTTGTATGCTTCTTCGACGTTTTGGGAAGAATGTCCTTGTGACTCTACCTGTGTCTGCATCGGTGTATCTTTCCTGCCACTTGAGTATTGTATGCTTTCTGATGAGGTGCTTTGCGAATGATAGGGGGAAGCAGTCATAAACAGGTGCCTGTTTGGAGGTTTCTACTGCGGATTTTGCTAATTCGTCTGCTCTCTCATTGCTTGGGATACCACAGTGTGCTTTAACCCAGAAAAACTTTACTTCTCCGTTGTGCTTTCTTACTTCTGCCACGCGATTCAGTATCTCAGCTGCGATGGGGTGCAGAGTATTTGGGTTCGATAAACATTCCAGCGCCGATTGAGAATCGCTAATTATATTTGCATTCTTCAGTGATTTTTGTTTGAGCATGGTATCCAGACCTTTAAGTACAGCTACCAGCTCCGCTTGATAAACGCTGCAATGGTTACCGAGTTTCAGGCGCGTTTTGAATTTCTCTTTTCCACCTATCCAGCAGGTAATTACAGCGCCTACTTTGCCAGAGATTTTGCTGCCATCGGTGTAGATGCATGGCCAACTGTTTCCAATATTGTCTATGTCACTCTCTGCTGTGATTGAACCGTATGTGATCTTAATCCGCTTCGCTAGATGGGGTAAGGTATGTGGATTTACTGGTTTCGCAAATGCTCTTCCCGGAAGGTATGTTATTGGCTTACTTCTCTTTGTTTCATAAAGTTCCATTTGTTCCAGGGCTCTTAGATCCAGTGGGATGATTCTGGCAAGTGTTACGCAGGAGATTAGAGATGTTGTTCGGTGCGCTTTGCAGATTGCTATACTGAACGATCTGGTAATTCTGTCCAACTTTATTTTAATTTGTTTCCTATAGGCTGAGGCTCCCCAAACACATGCCGCGTATAGAACTGTAGGTTCTACAACTGTTATGTGTATAGTCCTCAGAATTTCCGAATTGAGGCCCCAACTTGCTCTAGCTGTTCTAGACACCTTCTTATATAGTTTTATGGCCTTTTCTGCAACCCTATCCACATGCTTAACAAAGTTAAGGTTGGAATCGATTGTAAGCCCTAATATCGTCAAACTTTCTGTGTAATTTATTACAGTGCTACCAAGGACTATTTTTGGAGTATCATACTTTATCTTTTTAGTAGTGATAATTGCTTGTGTTTTATGGGCAGCTAATTTCATTTTCCTCTTTTTGCCCCAGTTTAGTATGTGATTTAGTGCTGGATTTAGCTCTATTTCTATGTCTTTTGCTGTTTTCCCCTTTAATATTAATATTATATCACCAGCATATGCCTGTACGTGAATTTTGAAATCCTCTATTTCCTGAAGCAGGGAGTCAAGCTATAGATTCCACAATAATGGGCCACAGATTGAGCCCTGAATGCACCCTTTGTTTGTCTCCTTGCTGATCTCAGTGCCTGCGTACCTGAGTTTTATGTGCCTCTCAGACAGATAGCTGCTTAAAAGTCTTTGGATAGTTTTGTCTAATTGTTTGTTGTTGATTTCCTTTGTAATAGCAGGCCACCAAGCGTTGTCAAAAGCCCCATCGATGTCTAAGGATACTATGACAACTATTTCTTTGTCTTTTATGCCTTTTTCTATTATTTTCATGGCATCATACAGGGCATCCTCGGTTCCCCTCTGTGCTACAAAGCCATACTGTCTGTTGCTCGTCTTATTTTCTCGTCCTAGTTGCCATAACATTCGGTTTACGAACATCTATTCCAGAACTTTCCCAAAGACCGGTAGAAGACCGATAGGCCGATAAGATTTAGGAAGAGTGTAATTTTCTTTGTTGGGTTTTGGGATAATTTTGACTACCGCGTCTTTCCAAGTCTGGGGGAAATATCCAAGAGACAGGCATTTATTGTAAATAGCTATAAGTACTTGCGGTGCCGCTTCATATGAGTTCTCACATATATCCACCGTTAAACCATCCTCTCCTGGGGATTTCTTTGGACTCATGCTGTTAAATACGTTCTCTATTTCTGTGATGGTGAACGGTATTATGTTATCCTCGTGCAGTTAATTACACAGGTCTTTTCTGATGGCTTCGGAAATATTTCTCACCTCAGTGTGATCGTGTTCATCTTTTGTGATGTCATCGGTTGGGTAGAAAGTATCAGCCAACAATTTCGCTGATTCCCCTGGAGTTAAAACATAGCTTTGCAACGTCATTCTCAGTAGAGTGTCTTCTGGTGTTTTGGATGATTTCCGTATGATCCTGTAAATGCCCTGCCAGATGTTTTCTTTATCTTACCTTGCACAAAATTCCTTCCAGCTAGCTGTCATCGTTTCCGTTAGGAGGTCTTTAAATTCCGCTTTGGCTAAAACATATTCTTCTATTACTATTTGTTTCCTTCTCTGGTTTGCGTATCTAATTTTCCTTCTTTTCTGAATTACATCTCTTTTCTTCCTGTTGAGTTCTTCCGTCCACCATGGTGTCTTTTTAAGTATTTTCCTGGACAGTCTGGGGATAGTCTTTTCACAAGATTCTTTCACACATGTGGTGTATTGTTACAAGATTCTCCAATGGATCTGGTTCTATAATTCTAGAAACGGTTTCCTCGGTGATGTGGTAATTTAGTTCTTGTCTTAGGGTGTGAATAAATTTGCTCCAGTCTGCTTTAGATGTATTGTAAGTACGTGTGGATTGTCGTAGTGTATTTTCTTTCGCTGTGCTTAAATAATTTAGGTTAAATATTAAGGCTCTGTGGTCAGGCAGTGTAACAAATTCTGGGTTTACTTTCCAGTTGGAGATTTTTCGCAAGAGATTGCTCGAGCATGCAGTGATGTCAACAATACTGGTGTAGTTTCTCTCTCCTCTGTATACAGAAAAAGTTGGCGTATTCCCTGTATTTAATATGTGTAAGCCTAGTTGGCCTAGCGCTTCTGCCATAGCTACTCCCCTCCTATCCTCCACATTGCAACCCCACTAGGGCTCTTCGCATTGATGTCTCCTCCAAATATGATATGATCTTCATTTAGGATACTTGCATAAGTCGAAATTTTGCACACATCGTCTTCAATCTGTTGTCCACCTTCCAAGTAAACGTTAATTATTACAATACTAAGGCCCTTTATTTTAAATTTACATGCTACAATGTTCTCAGTAATTGTTACAGGGTTGATAAAAAATTGTATGTCTGAATCGACGACAATGACGGCCGCTTTAACTGGTCTTTGAAAATCGCTAGAAATTTTCCGTATTACCTTATGTTGGCAGGTAACGTGACCTTTTGCCCCTACATAAGGCTCATACTGTACCAAAAGAATGGAAATGCCCTGTGTGACAGCTGATTGCAGACATTCCTGAAATGCAGCTCGTCCTCTTCCGAGGTTTATCTGTGCTATTTTTATTCCTACGTCCTTCGTACTTGTTGACTCTTGTGGGGCAGCGTTGGTGTCTTTAGCAATACGAAACAGTTGTTCTTGAAATCCTGTCCCATTTCCTCCACTCTAAGCACTCAGGGCTGTAGGCAGGATGGTCGCAACTTTGGTCATTACCCTTTCTGTGTATGCAATTTATACATTTAGGTGCCTTGTTCCTGTTATTGTACTCTCTTGTGTCGTGTTCCTCAGCACAGTAACCACAGTTCACTTTTGTGCTTTACATTCCCGTACTAAGTGAGAATAGCCTAAGCATCGATAGCACTGGACTACCGGTGATTGGTCAGTGGCTGGAATTATTTGAAATCCTATTCTCACTCTCTGATTTTGTAACCTTGCCCAGATTTGCGGGCTTACTTCCAAGATAATATTACACGTGGAGCTTGTTGGAGCTTTTCTGCTGCCGTAATATCGCTTAGAAGTGTGGTGTTCTGTTTTATTATAGCTTCTTCGATCTTACCATTTGATAAGTCGAAGACAACTCCCGTAAGACGCAAAAGTGGGTTTCTGGTGGCTGGTCTGTACACTGTTAAGTTGTGAGTTGTGTGCTTAAGTCGGTCTTGGAGAATATTTCTATCTTCTTCAGACTCGCAACCGATTAGAACCTTCTGGTTCTCGGCTTTCTTAATATGGTTGATGCCAATACCTAATTCGACTACATCGATCCCATCCTTAACTTGCTTCATGATGTCATCGCTTATATTTCTGAGGTCGTTAGATTCCACTATAATCGGAAAGTTTGGATTTGTTACCACCTCCGAAAACGTGTGTGGAAGCTTTTTACGTTGCGGCATTAGTGAGTGCTGAGTTGATTCTGTGCTATTTTCTTCCATCATTTTAATTTGTACACTTCTTAGCTCTCTCTCTTCGACCTGTGATTTATGCTTAAGATCGCTTCTAAGGCCCTCTATCGCTAGTCTGATAGGTGATGTCGAGTCAACTGCAGTGTCTTTCAACTCCTTCATTTCCCTCCTCAGTTCCTCCAAGCTGGCCTGTACCGAGGGGAATGCGGAGCTCGAGACAGCCGAGGATAGGCTACGGATCTCTAGAGATATTCTGCTTACTTCTTGTTTCAACTAAGATATTTCTGAGATTAACGAAAGTTTGGAGTCCGTGATTTCCTGTCGCAATCTCTCGGCAGCAACATTTGCATCGTCTATATTTGCTGGTATATTGGCAGGTAATTCATATCGTTCTTTATTGGTGTCTTTCTCCTGTATGATGCGCCGGAGCTCTTTGAGTTCCTCTGAGAGATAATTCCATTGATCTTGGGTTGCAGTCGGTGATTTTCTAAATGAGCTCATATTGTCTCGAAGTAACTTTACCTCTTCCGAGATAATCTGCATCTGATTTGCCAAGTTTAAGCCTAAGCTTGTTCGTTTCTGAAATTTGTTATTTCTCTCTTCGTTGCTGAAACTGCCTCGCAAAGATCGTATGAGACAATAAGTCTGGTTGACTCAGTTTCCTTGTGGAGCTTCTCTATGCTCTCTTTCAATGTGGCATACTGACCTAGAGTTTCATGCATGAATCGGGCATGTCTTTGGGTGAGTCTTTCTGATTCTCTGGAGACATACGCCTTATGCTTACTGGATTCGAGCATGTGTAGCATGCGTGAGTCAGACAACTTAAGGATCATTTCGTACAGTGTGTGCAGACCCGCAACTACATTCTCGCGAATTTCCTTCTTTAAATTGTCCCGCTTTTCCAACTCTGCTTTGGCTCTTTGTAAGATTTCATTTGCGTGTCTGGGTAACATTTAGCAGCATACGGCTGCTACCAATCGACCTTGTGGAGGCGTCAAGGGAGATGTTGGTCTCGCCACTGTCAACATCAGATTCGCCTGTTTCCTCAGCCTCAGACGTGGCTTTGAGAGTTTCTTGAGCTTCTGCTGCTTTTGCCTGCCGTATCTGCGTACGTATTCTAAGCAGGCTAGATCCAGTTCTCGAGAGAACTGGAGGTGACGTTACATCACCGAGTTTTGGCGACGTGAAGAAGCTGGAGGCTGGCTCTCTTTCAGGCTTCTCGTGCTGATCCCCCGTTTGAGATTCCGTATGTTGCTTCCCTGTGCCGCCTCCAGAGATTTCCAGTGGTGGTGGTTCCACTCGGGTGTTGATGAGCTGACTCCTCCACAGGGTCATTGATTAATGGTACCCGGCTTGTCTCTTTTGCACTTTTTGCTGTACATGTTGGTCTTTTTTTGGGTACTGTGTACCTTTCAGAACCACTGGACGCGGATTTCTTTGATTTATCTGACATTTTTTTTCTTCTTTCCCTATCTTTTTCCCTCTAAAGAGATAGGTCTCTAATAGACAAAAAAAAACAATCCCAAAAACGACTATCATATTTTAAGGCGTTTAGAAGTTATAGCTCTCCAAATATTTTCAAGATGGCCGACCAATATTTTCAAACCGCTGCCAAAATGTGATTTTAAGACCCAACAGTGCTTGCCAGACTCGTTTTTCTCTAATCTATTTAATGAGTATGGTTTCGCGAGAAAAATGTTGCCTTTTTTTTTTACAATATTTTTTTTTACTTTGAGCAAGTAGCCCTCAGAAAGACAATTCTAACGAACCCATACACTGGTATATTAGTGCCAGTGGTTTCAAAGTAATAATGGTTTAAAAATTTTCAATATGGCGGCGATAAATACTGAAATTTTCTATTTCGGAAACCACTGATGCCAGACCTACCGAGATTGCGCTCGTTTAAAAGGTCTTTTCATCCCCTTCACTTTGACAGTTATAGGAGGTTATATATGACAACTTTTTGACACAAGACGTTTTTCATCAATGAAAAGCGCAAGGGTGAACCGATCCAAACAATTGAGCTGTCGTCTGAAAGGCCGTTGTACAATGCATCTAGGTACACTCTGTAAATCAGCCGGACGTGTTTATTTCTCAAACCACTTGCCACGTGGTTTTTGAGAAAAAACGCTATAACTCCTTGATTTTTCACTGAAGAATCCGGAACAGATTATAAAATGTGCAGCTAATGAAATGCCAAATGATGCGCTAAAAAGTTGGTAGGTTGCTGATCTAGATTTTGCAGCGTTCGCAGATATATGATAAAATTTTACCTGTTTTTGAGGTTATTTGCAGTTTTTCCGACAAAATCCACTCAGGCAAAATCCTGTGCTTGCAAACAATATGCACAGATCAGAGCTTACACTTTTTCGCGCACCTTGGTGTATAACACAGCACAAACGGAGCTCAATAAAAATGATGCTTTCGACACGGCGGACAGCACGAAACCAGGGAGGCACTATTGAGGTCACTGAACATAATAAGGTCTATTAGCGATTCAGTCATATTTTTTTTATTATGTGGGAGCAGCTATGCAGGTCTAGGGAAAGAGACCAGTATCACTGCGTCCTAGACGATCTACTGTGATCGCTCCTATGGCTATAGTTCACGGCGAAGCCCTATGTCTTCAATGAATGGAAGGAGTTGCTTAGCCGTGAGCAATTTTACTTCTACATAGTTTCCCAAATGATTGTTACGTCTGCGCATTAAGGGTCCGCAATCAGTTAGGATGTGTAGAGGCGTTTCTTCCATTATGGAACAGATTCGACACGTCCTTGAGTTGCTTAGTCCTAGGATGGACATGTGCTTTTTAAGACAACGGTGTCCAGTTGGGGCTCTTGCTGGAATGCGCAATTTATTTTTACTTAATCCCAGGGCTTTTGAAGCGAATTTACTATCAAAAGCCCGGATTAAGGTTTAAGAATGTTTTAAGCTTGGTGTTTCAGACCACATCTTAAGTGATTTATTGTGATAAAGAGTTTCAAGGGTCAATCGGGCTAGGCTTCTTGAGATTCCACAAAATGGCTCAGGTCCAAATTGTATGCACTTTGAGCCCTCCCATCTGTTTGTCGGCCAATTCGTTGCCTACAATACCCTCGGGACCCGAAAACCATCTTAAAGCGACCCTGTTGTTACATCCCAGGGCGTTTAAACAGTTCACGCAGTCTCCAACTAGCTTCGAGTTCACTAAGTTTGACCTCAGCGCTAGGAGTACTGCTTGACGATTAGAGTTTATGTAAATTATATGGTTGACGTAGTATTTTTGCAGATTGATTTCCGCACATCGAAGTGTGGCAAAAATTTCTGCCTGGAAGATAGAGGTGTATCTATCCGAATTCATGCTAAGATTGAATTGGGGGCATTCCCCGTAAATTCCAAAGCATACGTCGAGGCCAATTTTTGACCCATCGGTATACCATATGAGGCTACCGACCTCACAAATAACCTGGACATTCAGCCAGTCTTCTCTGGAGGGTAATTTCACTGTAATAGTGGAGATGAACGGTCCACTATTAACAGACTCCGAGTGGTTTCAAGGTGGATAAATGAAACGACTGTTTATGTAAGTCCGACTGGAGTACGACTATGGACTGTGGACTGGAATGAATATATTTTCATCTTGCCTATATTTATATGGCTGGCTCACAATTGATTTGCCAATGGTAATTATTTTTATTGTACATAGCCAATTATACTGCTTACATTATGACCAATGAAAATGAATCAAAATGTATTACTATTATGTACGATTCGTTTCCCGGCGTAAGACTTGTGTGTTGTTCACGAAGCTACGTCGCTGGATCGGGCTATATAAGACATGCAGGTCGGTGCGCGCGCGTAGTCGGCGAGTGGCCGCGGCGTGGGATACAGCTCCGGAACAGCAAGGAGAAGCGAGCTGCGGTGTTGAAGAAACGGCTCCCCATTGGTCGACGGATACGTGACGATAGCGGCGTGTGAAGTCGATGTGGCGCTGAATAATATTTGCGGCTGCTTCTTGTTTCTTTATAAGAACGTCAAATTATCTATATGCAGTCCGTAGTATCTCAGTAGCCAGGGATAGTTAGAAAATAAATGTTTTTTATCTTCACCTTCCGCGTTATGGTAGCAGCAGAGTATATATTATTTATTCCCGTTTAGGGCTGATTATTCTGTCTGCTACATCACTATAGTCTTTTTATTAAAAGTGTGTAGTGGACGCAGGATATCTGAGATCATGCAAAAGACCGGTGATTTCTTATTTTTATCGAGCATGGATCTCAATCAGTAGGAGAGTAAGCTCAGACCGCCCAGGGCGTTAATCCTATACAAACTAGCCCTAGCCTCCTTATCTAGATAAAGATCAAGGGGTATTAGCCACAGAAGTGCATTAAGAGCCGCTCCAGGCGATGATCGTATAGCTCCAGTTGCCATTACACAGGCAGTCCTTTATAGACTATTTAGTCTGTCCACAGTCGTCTTTTGGTAGGCCTTGTTACACTAGACAATAGAGTTAGGTGAGAAACGGCCTCACTATGCTGCTCTACAGCCATAGGACCATACTGGGACGCAAGCCCCAGTTGTTCCCGACCAAACGGCTCACGTACCTAAATCAATTTTTGCCTTATGGCATACGTTGCTAAGATGAAAGTTCCACGTTAGTTTTTGGTCGCTTGTTACGCGAAGTACTGAACTTCCGTGGAAAATGGTACGACACAGATCCCTCGTGCTCTCTGAAACAAAGATTGTGTTGAAGTGAAGGATGGTGGAGATCCACCGTCCTTCACAGTTAGCTACCGTGGGTAAATCTTTGTTTCAGAGAGCACGAGGGATCTGTGACAGTAAGCACCTGGCTGCCGAGCTCCAACACGTCAAGCAAGTTTTGCATGACAACAAGCTTCGGGTCCCGCGCCTACGTCACAGAGAACGAGTGAAGCCGGCCACAGTCGAGCGTGTACCTGCTGTACTGCCATATGTTAGAGGAGTCACTGACAAGATTTGCTACATCTTGAAGCGCGCTTCCATCAAAACATACTTCAAGCCGCCAAAGAAGATTGATCAGTTTTTACCATCAGTCAAGTGTAACGTCCCTCTGCAAGATGCAGGAGTGTACAAGCTCTATTGTGAATGTGGTCTCTCTTACATAGGACAAACTAAAAGATCAATTAAAACCCGCGTCAAAGAACATATAGCTGATCTGAAGAATCGACGCTCCGGGAAGTCTGCAGTCTGTGAACATGTACAGGATCGTCCCCCGTCACTACATCAGATTTGATAGACCACAAATCCTCGCTAAAGAACACCGATTCCTTCCAAGGATGATTCGCGAGGCTATTGAAATCAAAAAACACCCTAATTTCAATAGAGAAGATGGCTGGGTGCTACCATCTGCTTGGGATCCTATAATAAATAAAATTAAATCCCAACCCAAGCATACAACTGCAAGGCTTTATGATACCATAAGTTCATACTGTGTAGATCGGAACAAAAGTTAAATTTTAATCTATGGTAACCGCGGTTAACTATGACATCTGGACGTTAAACATTTCAGTCCTTCCCGTGACCATGGGTGCTGTAAAGCTCTCGAAACGTCGGGTATTAAAAAGTTAAATATACGCGATAAATTCCGTAAAAACGAGTATTATTTCAATGTGTAGTGTTCGCGTAAATATAAGAAATCATTATGAACGTTTTTTATTGGTAAAGGGTAATTTAACAGTTTTATCAGCATTAACTGATAAACTGTTATCCCTACACCAGTTATTTACGGTGTTTAGGGCTCTTTGTATTATTGACGATAAAATACTTTAGCAAAAGCCCCTCGCAATGATCACAAGGTCGTCAGCATAACATACAATAGTTGGTCAACCGCAAGAGTCCAAAGAGGGGTTGACAAAACACCTCCTTGTGGGCAGCCTCTTGTAGTTGCAACCTCAATCAAAGTTTGAAACAGCGCTACTTTTGCCTTTCTGTTTGAGAGCATCGACTTGACCCATCTAATGGTTGTAGGGTCAACATTTTTGGATGTAGGGCTCTCGTTGAAGGCGCCCTCAATATCTAGAAAGGCACAAAGAGCTATTTCTTTTTCCTCCAATGCTTTTTCGACCCTGTCAATGACACTGATCAGGGCTGTTTCCGTAGATTTGCCTCTGCGGTAAGCATGCTGGTTGTAATGTATGGGCCTCGTAGCTAGAGTTACATCCCTTTTATATCTATTTATAACATTTTCCAATGTCTTAAGGAGAAAAGAAGATAGGCTTATAGGTTTAAAGAACTTTGGTAAAGCGTAGTCCTTTCTACCAGCCTTAGGTATAAATAGAACCTCGACAATTGTCGTTCTGGAATATATCTTCATCCAAAACTTGCTCCGGAGATTTTCACCAGATAAGGAAGAAGGATATCGATACCCCTCTTTAGTTGGATGGGAATTATTCCATCCTCCCCGCTTGATTTAAATGGTTCAAAGGAGTCAACAGCCCACTGCACCAGGTTTGGCCTTATTATCTTTGCAGCATTACACCAGTTCTCATTACAAGGCATTCGTAGGTCTCTGAAAGAATTCAAGGCTGAAATCTTGTGTGACCCTGGGTAATGGGGTGACGCTATTAACTCCAATGTTTTTGTTTCACTATTAGTGAATTTACCACGTGGCTTTTTAAGAAGCCCGATCTGAATAGGTTTATCTTTCGTTAGCATTTTGTGTAGTCTTGCACTGCAAGGCAAAAGCGAAGAAGTAGTGACTAATATATTTTCCTTCATCGGGAGGGCTAGTTTCCTTTGATTTGTTTCCAATTCTATAATCACCTTGTCGTATCTGATGTCTTCTCAATTGTGCCAAATACTTTTTTGATACAGTACCTGCGAATCCTAGAAGTGCCAACCTTCTCGTTTGGCAAGACGTATGTTGAAAAATAGCTTCGTTGTCATAGGTTAAAGCATTAAAGCGGATTTCATCGGTTAAAAGAGATTAGTACATTCCAAATGATTAAATATTTTGCCATTGTCACAAACTTGTTTGGATTTATCAAGGATAAGACGCAGATTTAGAATATGTGGACTAATAAAGGATATATCATATGGAATAACTACAAAAAGGTAAATATCAAATAAAGTTTACGAACCTAAGGAGTCGAAGTAGATACCAGGACTGTTTGTCAAGGACGTAATGAACTATTGATCAAGCACGGCACCAGAAGCACATGATTTTTGAGATATACGTAATCTCCGACTTTATACTGAACAGTTCGTTGATATATATATCGTATTCGTTGACAGTGTCCGGGATAAAAGATTTCTGACCGAAGAGGAGTTCCTACGGTGTGAAGTTAGTAGTGGAATGAGTAGAGCTGTTACACGCTAACACAGCGGTATAGACATACTTATGCCAATCAGAATAATTTTCGTTGACATAAGATTTAAGGTATTCCTTATGTGTGGAGCAACTGCGTTCAAGTGCACCTTGAGTCTGAGGACGATATGGGGATGACCATATTTGCTTAATTTTCAAGAAGCTGCAGGTTCTTTTAAATAAGTCTGCGGTGAAAGTGTGACTGTCTTACCTGCTTTCATGCTTCTCATCGCTTTCATTATTTCAGCAACACTTATCTCCCTACTTTTTAGGATTCCGTAGTCAACTAGGAACACTTATAGTTTCGCCATGTCTGTCTGTCCATCTCTCCGTCCTCGCTTAATCTCTGTGACCGTTAGCACTAGAATGCTGGAATTTGGTAACCAATATGTGTATCAATCACGCCGACAAAGTGGTAAAATAAAAATTGGAAAAAAATGTTTTATTCGGGTAGCCCCCCTTGTAAAGTGGGAGGTGATATTTTTTTTAATTTGATTCCTTACGTATGATATATTGTTGTAAAGGTATTTAAAAATGAATAGCGGTTTACTAAAATCATTTTTGATAATGTCAATAACTTCGGAAATAATCGCCCTAAAAGTAAAAAATATGTGCCCCCCCCCTCTAACTTTTGAAACATAAGTTTAGGAAATATGAAAAAAATCTGAAAAGTAGAACTTTATAAGGACTTTCTAGGAAAATCATTTTGAACTTGGATGGAAACATGAGTACCCACTACCAGGAGCAGTTGCAGGAGCGCGGAGCGCTGCTGGAGTGCTAACATAATGGATACCCACCTTTAAACTCATAAGTGGGAACACTTATTGTGACGGACGGGAAACTACGGAACCCTAAACTGAGCGTGGCCCGACACGCTCTTGGCCGGTTGTTTTTTACTTCTTTCGGAACTACTAGTTCATTTAATTCACACGATGTTAATAGTTTCTGTTAATATAAATAATTGTCATAGATTGCAGCATTCTGCTTGCTATAATATATGCTACAATATAAAAAAATTGGAATTTAACAAATCTTTTCTCTCCTGAATGAATGAAAACACGTTTTTTTTCGTGTCTTGTTATCACTTTTTCTTTTTCATCGAATAAAATATTAAACTTAATTATAAATGGCCAGTTTTATAATAAATTTATGTTTATAAAACGGCATGAGGTGAAAACAGTCGATTATATTATATTATATGCGGTTTGATTTATTTGTATCGTATATTGTACGACTTGAATAGAAAAGCAAATTTGTTCATTTGCATATAATAAACACATAGCCATATAAAATAAATTATCTCTGGTACGTTACAAAGTATTATGAAATCCGGCACGTTACGATAAATGGTTAAGAATCACTTTCCTTTTATTTGCTTTCATGGACCCAAAGTTAAAGAAAAATACTTTATGAAAGAAGACCAATGTATATCATATATTTCGGAACTTTGGTGACCACAAGAAAAACATATGAGAAATATGTTTTCTACTAATTAATAACATAATATTTTCATAAATATTTTGTAAAGGCAAAGTAAATATGTTATGCGTCGGAATTATTTTATGAGGTTATTAATAAAAATAAAAATAATTTAAGAACGGGAACAGTTGCTCTTTTGCTTACTCAATATAATATAACCACTAAAATTAATATTTTAATAAAATTAAAAACCTACTTCAAGGAACTAAAACAATAAAATAATTTCTACATAATAGATCCTCAAGTCAGTGCTAAGGTGCAGTGATAGAAGAATTAGGCTCCGAAGTCAGTATTTTATCATTCATTATTCTTTTAAGTTCTATGAAGTAAGTCATCTTTTAGTTTTTAAATAAAGTTAAATAAATGATTTCATGTGTTTATACGAACACTAACTACGTATTGAATAAATCTCGTTTTTTAAAGGATTTGGTTGCGTTTAATTAACTCATTTTTAAATTCTTCACTGCTTCAAATATTTTGCAGAACCTATGATCATCGAGGGACTGCGTGTCATGTGTTTATCTTCCCGATTATAAAATTCCATCCTTCTCAATTTAAACCTTCTCTTTAAAAAAATTGAAATTTGATTTCAATAGCCAAGATAAACATCGTAGGTAGAAATCGTTGTTCTATGGATTTGAGGTTTAATAAATTATGATGCAATGGTTGGATCGGTCCTTATAATGATAAAAGACGTAAAAACTTAACGCTCCGAAAAGTATGCAGTTGCCTAAGTAAAAACACACATTTGAAAAAAAAAACATATATTTTAAACGAGAATCCTCTCCTATTTTAAAATTGGCTCATATAAGAGTAACATATGAAAATGTCTAATCTATCGCAATGATATCGAATAATTATACCTATCGTAATCAGATTTTTGTTAAACAAAAAAGTAAGGAAATTAGTGTAATAGTGTAATGAGATTGACGTAATTACATTATAGCACCAAAATAGATCAAGTATGCAAACCAACAAAAGCACTGTTTAATTTGATGAGTAAGAATTTACTTGGAGGATTAACACATCAGATAGAATAACGAACTCGTAGAATGACCTAATAAAGTGCATATTGAAATTTATACTGCACGAATAAGTAGGCGTTCCTTCTTGATTTTTTTTCTACTTACCTACTACTATTTTTTCTCCGGCAAATACGACGATAAGCTTCTTTTCTCATTTATTGATTTTAAACACATGTCGTATTGTCGTTAATTTTACCAGGTGTGTTGCTGCTTACCTATATAATACTATGGTATATAGCACATTTCTACAAGTAATTTAGAATAATTTTTGATAACTAAATGTTTTATCACTATAATTTGATGTTCCATAGTAAATTTCATAATGAAATGATCGTCCACTTTTATAAATTCATACTGTTGCCAATTTATTATTTGTTTTTTAAATGTTTCAGGAGAATATATTTGAAGAAAATCTGTTATATAATTCATTGCTTACAAAGTTAAGGTGACAATGAAAAACAAAAAAATTATGTTAGTGTCACGCGTTAAAAATCAGCGTTAATATTAGATGACTTAAAACATTGGTAAGAGCTTTTAGAAGATTAGTATTAAAGTCTCCACATAAAACAATTTTTTTATTATTTTTACTAAGCTATACCTCATATTTTTTATTATAGATAAATAGTTCGCTCAGTAGAGAGTGAACCATCAGAATCTTATTTTTTTTTGCAATATTACTTATATAACAGTATCTGTACACATATTAATGTGCTCTATGGTGAAACTTTTTCTCTTATTAAAGAAATTTCATATTTTACCCAATGTTCGGTGGCACTAAAAATATGTTGTTATATATAGACAGGCCTGTTGGTCTAGTGGTTAGTGACGCTGACTGATAAGCCGGAGGTCGTGGGTTCGATTCCCACCCAGGACAAATGTTTGTGTGATGAGCACGATCATTTGTTCTGTGTCTGGGTGTAATTTATCTATAATATTTATGTATTTAGAAATATATAAGTATGTTTATCAGTTGTCTAGTACCCATAACACAAGCTCTGCTTAGCTTGGGACTAGATGGCGTTGTGTGATAGCTGTGAAATATTATATTATATTATTATATTATATAATATGCATAGATGTGATCACTGGATCTGAGTCCCTCACTACTGGCCGTTCAAGGAATTTCGAAGTCGATCAGCGAGCTATGGAGAGGCATTTGCTCGGAGTTTCTCTGCGTGATAAACTTAGGAATTATGATATCCGCAGTAGAACTAGAGTGACCGTCATAGCCCAACGGATTAGTAAGTTGAAGTGGCAATGGGCCGGCCATATAGCCCCAGGAACCGATAACTGATGGGGAAAAAGGTTCTCCAGTGGCAGCCTCGTGCCGGCAGGCAATGTGTATGGAGTCCCCCACTAGATGTAGTGACGAGCTCAGGACCGTGCTTTGTGGCATTCCTTCGTGGAGGCCTATGTTTAACAGTGAACTAGTGAGGGACTGAAATGGTGATGATGATATATGTACATGTAATTCTTCGCTCAATTTGCCTAGTATATATTGATGTTTTGGGTTAATTACTGATATTGTTAAAAAATTGTTAATCATAATAAAGAATTATTCTGGATTGAATGTCAAATTAGCAGATTTTTTTTTTAATTATCAAGTAGGTGTATTTAAAATATGAATAATAAACTGTCTTAACATACTTTAACTTTAGTTGATAATATGAATATGTAGGTAGATAACCTAAAATATATATTTGCTTCGCACATTTAATATAATTTATTATTATTAAAATAATGTAATATAAATACTTTACTTTTAATTTATTTTCTTGTGGTCAATCTCTCAATGTAAAGAAGTTTAACGTAAATAAAACAGTTTGTTATTAATATATACAATAAGGTTTAAAGCATAAAATTATTAACCTTTTTTCACTAATAGCAACCTAAATAAACCAACCTAAAACCTATATATATATATATATATATATATATATATATGTATCTATATATATAAACTATTATAACTACAAAGTATGGGTTTCTATAGACACGACCCAGAATCCATGGCAGTTATCCTATACCTTTAAACGAGCAATTCTTGTATATATATATATATATATATATATATATATATATATATATATATATATATATATATATATATATAATCGGAATCTCGGAAACGGCTCCAACGATTTTCATCAAATTTTGTGTGCAGGGAGTTCCGGGGGCAATAAATCGGTCTAGCTAGGATATATTTTTAGAAAATGTCTTTTTGTCAGTGTTATTAGGCAATGAAAAACTGCTACAGTATCGTTAGAATAAGAAGGTAAATTTTGACAGTTTAGTAATGATTACAAATAGCTTAGTTGGTATATTTGGCGGTCACAAAATCGTAATACCATGGTTCGAGCCCAGACCGACTGACCGACTTTTTTTAATATTTTTTTCAAGTTCCTTTCTTTTTTGAGAAAATCTATTTTTTCCAGCCCTTTTTTAGTATTTTTTAAAAACACGAAAATTTAAATTAAACTAATTGCATTCATGATTTTTTATTCAAATAACCAGTTCAGTTTTTTCTATTATGTCGCTAAGATCAAAAAATATTATTCGTATTTCATCAGTATGTAATTTGTATCTAAATATAATTTCCAAAACACACGAATTAAGAAAAACCGAGCGTAAAATAACGAGCAAAGCTAGGTCAACCGGGTACTATTAGATTATGGGACGATGATTCTTTTATGTATTTCCTCTAATTTTTATGCTGTCAAAAAATTGAGTTATAGAATCATCGGTTTTTGTTTTTTCCACATGGGCAGTAAATGTGAATCAAAATACAAAAGCATTTTTAATTTATGATTTGAATTATTAATTTTGAATAAAATAACAAATTATTATTAACACTGCCTTACATATAATCAAACTATTGTGTCATGTGTTACAGTCATCTCATAAGCATCTCATAAACATACTTTTAGTGAAGCATTTTCTAAAAGTATGGCACTTCAAAATTTATACAATAAATTATAATGAACTCTCCTTTGTCAAATACTATAAATTATAAAATAACAAAATTATTATTTCTCTATAGTACCGAATTTGTAGTAAGTATAATGAAATTCCCTACTGAACTTTTATGCTTTTTACTTAGGTTTGAGTTATAAAAATAGACTTAATAATAAGTTACATATACATACATAAACACTCACGCCGGTCACCCAAAGGAGTAGGCAGAGACTACAGACTTCCATTTGGCACGATCCTGACATCTCTCTCGCCACATCCATATACCTACGCATGCTCGTCGGTTAAGGGTACTCCTTATTTTGCCCGCTTTCAACATATCGCCAATTTTGTCGATAAACTTTCGCCTAGGATGCCCTTGCCGAATCTGTTCCTTTCACTTCTGCAACCTAAATTTGCTTTGACATGACCAAACCACCGAAGTACTCCTTTCTTAATCCTGGTCACAACATAATCTTGCAAACCATACTCTTCTCTTATCACACAATTTCTCACCCTGTCATTCAGATTCAGTCCTAACATATTCCTTAACGACTACATTTCTACTGCATTTATTCTACTCTTGTGCTTCTTCTGCCACACCTAACGTTCACTACCATACGTTAAAGTAGGGACCAACACAGCATTGTGAATTACCATATGTGCCTTTTTTGACACATTCTGACTTTTCACAATAAAGTGGATGGCCCCATTTACTCTATTTCCTGCGCTTTTTTATTTTATTTTATTTTAATAAAGATAACAACAGCGTATATCATTAAATACAATTTAAAATTTACTTCAAGTATGCCATTAACAGTTATCCACATATTAAATGTTAAGGTAAGCTAGATACAATTATAATGAATAAAAACGATGGAAATTAAACAATTAAAAACAACTTAATAAAATTAAGTAGAATTAAGTAGTTTTAAGTTTACTAACACTAAGATGGGTCTTACTGACAAATTGATATGTGATTTACTTTTCTAGTTAATTATATAATTCATTTATTTTTATCATGACAAAATATATTCTATATTTCGTTACATATATACCAATGTACATAAATATTTTAAAATATATAAATAGCTCACTTGAAATAGCTACGTAAAGTAAGTGTTTCTTGTTGTTTTTGTAAGCTTACTGGCATCCTAAGTTGACAAATAAAGGTAAATTAAACAACAGAAGCTGTGTTTAATATGCATGTACGTACCTTGTTTCTTAAATCACTTTTACTGCCTATAAAGGGATCGTCGATCGATCGATCGATCAAACGTGTTGAGATAATATTTTTACCATAAAGTGTGGAATGACGAAGTATACTAAACAAAGTATTTTTGGTGATTCTGGTACGTTTTCTTTGCACATTAAACGTGACAGTATTCAGTAAATCCGGGCAGTCAACACCATCGCGTAAGATATCGTATACAAATCCAATATCTACGTTTACGTCTTTCTTCAAGCGTAAGACGGTTATAGTGTCGG
Organism: Parnassius smintheus behrii; assembly: GCA_036936625.1. Lineage (NCBI taxonomy): Eukaryota > Metazoa > Arthropoda > Insecta > Lepidoptera > Papilionidae > Parnassius > Parnassius smintheus. The sequence goes on along the minus strand of JAUPFT010000014.1, from coordinate 31,693,646 downwards.
CAGTCATCTAAATATGATAAGCTTTTATGTTTAAATTTATAGTTCAGGTGAGAGATAAATTTACGTTGAATTACGCTCTTTCAATATTATTAATGTAAATTTTAAAAACTGGTGACCAAATCTGGCATGCATACTCAAGAGTGGATCGTACATACGAGAAATAAACTATTTTAAAACTTAGTAATTCCGTAAATGGAAAACATGTACGCATGACAAATCCAAGATTACGAAATGATTTACTACATATACTATTGATACGATCTCGCATGGTCATACCAACATTAAAGGGCGTTCACTCGTCGTTCTATATACTTGTCATATCTGCCATCCTCGCTAAATACGCATCTCAAATATAAAAACTCATCTACTTGCTCAATCAACTCCCCTTTAATAAGTTACTTTTAGATTATTCAACAACAGAATATTGCAATAAATATTGAGACTACAGAAATTTAAAAAACTAGTTACAAGATTAACTGAGATGGGTGACAGGTTTTATATATATATATATATATATATATATATATATATATATATATATATATATATATATATATATATATATACAGTGTCCTTTAACAAATATAAAATTTATTCATAGTAGGTTAAGTTAAGATATAGATAAAATTTCACTTCAACAGGATTTGCATGGGAAAAAATAAATGAGAAGGACTTGAGCCTTTCCTGTGAATATTTTAATAGAAAACAGAACACAAGAAAGTGATAAATTTAAAATTAACTCATAAGACCCAATTAGAAAAGTATTCCTTAAGTTATAAGATGTTAAATGAAAATTTAGTAAAATTGAACTGTAATAGATATTCCAGAATTTTTCTTTTTCATTCATAGTTCTTTAAAAGGGCCACTTGTGCTTTTTTATAGGATAGGGTGACAAATGAGCACACAGTCCACCTGATGGTAAGTGGTTGCTGTGGCCCATAGACATCTACGTCTATCCTCGATTACGAATCAAAATGCAGATGCGTTGTCACCCGTGAGGACTAAGATGGAAAGATGATGGATGGTCTCCGGTTCTCTACACTCAACATACGAAACACAGCAGCATTAAGCTACTATTCGACGCTGGTATTCTGTGAGAGCGTGGTCCTTCCCCGGTCGAGCCGACCCATTCGTGCTACAACTATACTACTAATATAACTGCAGCATGGCTCTACCACGTATCTGCTGCTATCTACGTGCTGCAATCAAGCTGGCCTTATGTGTGTAAGGAAATGTTATAAAATAGAGATAATTTATGTAATGTTATTAACTCAAACTTGTAATATACGTACAATATCTTAAAATATTTTTTATGAAATAAGGAAAATTGAAAACTTTTCCGTTTGTGTTATAATTCGCAACCCTGTCTTCAAACTTCTCCAGCTGTAAAATAACGTCTCAGACAAGGAGAGAGTATAATTAAATGGTCAAAGGACCTTAAGCGAAGTTCAACCACAATTTTACGAAATTTCTTGTCCGAGATGTTACTTCCAGCACAATCCTCCCTGGTTTAGGGTTGCTCATCTAATTCATTGCTTTAAAGATAACGACATTGCATTGATGTACGAGTTGATATATTGCCATCTCCTTATGCTTTTTTTAAGGAGCTTGGATAAATTGTGATGCTGGCATGAATTACGACCTACTAAAACTGTAAAATACCGTCTCGGAGAAGGAGATTGGTATAATTATGGTTGAACTTCACTTAAAGTAAGTTCGTTTAACCATTTATTAATACTTTTAAACTGTTTGAAGGCCAAAAGTTTGCTTCATTTTCGTTCTCAAAGTACTCAAAAACCTTAAGTGCTTATAGCAAATACCATTAAAATTATCATGTCCTAGTATTACATTGATGTTGTTTGTATATTTAATGTCTTGATGTATTTACAGATCATTCATATTTTATTTAAAATTATTTTATAATTAATTTAAAATCTTTATTGTACTTGAAATATACAATTGGCGCACTTAATGTCTTTAGGTATTATCTACCGGTCAACCACGAGCTAAGCAGAGACGCTTGACCAAATGCCATAAACTATTAGAAAATCACGTGATTATAAATATAAACATATACATACCTTACGTCTAAATACAGTTATATACGTAATTTTTAAACAATGCGTAATACATACATTTTAAGCACACTTACATACGAGCATCTTACACAAAAACAACTTAAAGAATTCATAAAATCGTACTATATTTATGCAGAAAAGTTTGAATAAAAAAGTTACCTGCTGACAAAAGAAAGGTAGCGATTAGACACGATTCTATTAAAGGCTGAAACAGAAGGGTTCCTAATATATGGAGGTAATCAATTCCAAAGTCTTATGGCCTCAGCGGGGAAAGACTGAGACATAAATTAGGCACGATGCGGTTTTCCTCATAAAATGGTTTCCTCGGAGGATTGTAGTTACGATCTTGAAAAGGACCCAAATACTGAAACTTGGATTTCAGGTATTGGGGGCGCATGGGTTATATAAGACTGTAATAGGGTGCTTAGAATTCTGATGCATGAAAGTTCACTGCTGAACATAAGAGATTGCCTTATAGGCTGGATTGCAATCGCAATTTATTATTATTATTAGGTTGAAATCAGAAAAATGTTGCTCATCCCCTGTTTCGTTACCCTCTGTCACCTTTTGTGACACCTACAGGATGATATGTAGTTGGTTCTCTTACTCCGCCACTACAAGGCGGATACTTTTATAATTTTTTTCCATATAATTTTAGGCAGATAAATCAGTAAACCTATTGTTTGCCTAAGTTTAAGTAACTATTGCGCACATGCTGCTACTCGCAACCAATTTCGTCATACCAAGAAGATCACAGATACGTTACCAACTTACATATCTACGATTAAGTGCAATATAGCCGAAAATATTATAAATTCAGTTCAATTATTTGACTTCAGCAAATGCCATAGGATGACCTTATGCGTCATTATTGTGGTTGCGATCATGGTTAGAAAAAGTTTTGGGTCTTCTTATCTACATAAAAAATATCACGTCATCAAAATATTTTATTTTTATAAGATAAATAAATGGCAGAATAACGTATGTGATGCACCACTTTTGACACTTTTTACACACACCTGAACTAAAGCTCACTGTAACTGTACAATTGCGGCCAACTTCAAAAAAAGACAGCTACATTATGCATTATTATATCTGTAACATGAGATGCCACATAACCTGCAATACGAGTGTGTATAAAAGCTCTCTTCAGATCAGTGGCAGCGTACATCCTTTTACCGCTCCTACCGTCTCCACTTCCACCTAAGCGGAGTGCACCTCTCATTGGAGGAACAAGATGAGTCCACCAATATCCAACCTCCCCATTAGGCAGTCCGGTGTGGGAAGGAATGGATGTGAAGGGATGTTATGCCGACTAATTTTACTAACAAAATACATCATCATCATCATTATCACCATCATTACCATCATCATTATAGCCCTTCACAAGTCCACGGCTGAAAATAGGCCTCCCCGAAGGAATGCCACAACGCACGGTCCTGAGCCACCTGCATCCATCGACTTCCTGCATGTCCTACCAGTTTGTCAATCCATCTAGTAGGGGGTCGCCCCATGAGAAACGACGCAAACAAAATTCATCGATAACTACAAAATGCAAGGGTGTGCGTTGGTGCAACAAACGCTAATAAAGTCCACTTGAACGTTCGCCCCACCATACTGTTGATCACTTTTAGCACATCCATATAGATTACTATTTTAAAAGTCAGATGCTTCATTGTTTGGTTTAACAGAGATAATATAAAAAAAATCTATTATCGACGAAGAGTCAAGATTCATATTGATGTGTTGTCTCCACTTAGACCTAGCTATAGAAGCTGCAATTCTACACAGCTGCGCACCCATGCGAACGAGGGTTAGGGCGTCCCCCCAAGGCGACGCACACCAGCTCGTCCCCGTTGGTGTGGAATGCAGCGCGCAAAGCGGCGATGGGGACCGCCACCCGTCACGCACAGCCCGACACGGCGGAAGGTGGAGGACGGAGTGCAGAGTTGGCACGTGGAATGTTAGAGGGGGCATGAGAGATAAGACGAATGAGTTGATCGAAATAATGAAAGAAAGAGAATGAGATGTCGTGTGTATCTCGGAGACCAAACGGAAAGGCAGTGGTATTGAAGAGCTCCCTGGCGGGACGTTAGCTATATGGTCCGGAGTCTCGGAAAGCGAGAACGCCTGCCAGGGAGTGGGAGTACTGTTGTCGTCCCGGTTGGTCGATCTTATGACTGAATACAAGGTTGTGAACTCAAGACTTCTCTGGGTTCGCTTCAAAATGGGACTGACGAAGTTATTCCTTTTGGCTGTTTATGCGCCGGTAGCTTCGTCGTCCAGGGCTGAGCTGGAGGAGTTTTGGGAGAATGTAAGAGAAGTTCTAGATTTGGTTAAGGGAAACGAAAGAACTGTTGTATGTGGTGATTTGAATGGATGGGTAGGTATCGCTCGACCAGGATACGAGTCGGTGCTTGGAAAGTTTGGCGATAAAAGGGTTAATGATGCTGGCAAGCTTATACTGGCTGTATGCAAGGAAAAGGGTCTTCTTGTGACAAACACTATGTTTAATCACAGGAAGATCCATATGTACACTAGAGAAAGAAAGAATGAGAGAAGTATGATTGATTTGTTCCTGGTGGATGACCGACTGCGAAAACAGGTGATGGATACACGAGTGTACAGGGGTGCTGACCTGGTAACGGATCATTATCTAGTAATTACTAGATTTAGGGGTTTGTTCGCGGGTTGGCGCCACCGGACAGCAGTAACAGAACCACAGTCGGTCTGTCGCATCCGAAGCTGGAAGCTTCAGGAAGCGGATACTAGGGACAAATATCACACGAGGGCAGCCGAAAAGCTTGACACCATCGATGGCAGGAAAGAATGTGTGGAGAGAACATGGAAGAACCTTAAGGATGGAATGGTAAGTGCAGTGGAAGAAGTATGTGGAACGACAAAAAGAGGTAGTAGTAAAAGAAGAGATGCATGGTGGAATGATGAAGTGAAAGAAGCTGTAAAAAAGAAGAAAAAAGCATGGTTAGACTACTTGGCCTCTAGTAACGATGAGCATATGAGAGAGAAGATGAAAGAAAGATATAAGCTGCAGAAAGTTCATGCGAAAACATTGATTGAGGAAGTACGTGAAAGGTGTAGAATAGAAGCGGACGAGAGGTTGTCGCACAACTTTACGGAAAACTCCAAACTCTTCTGGAAAGAGGTTGGAAGGTCCCGGAGTGGTGCGACAGCTTTAAGAATGAACAAAGTGCTTTCGAGAACCAATGACGTCCTCTCAGAAAAATCGGACGTCATGCAGCGATAGAGTGAATTTTATAGAGAATTGTATGCGTGTCATGATCTTAGTGAAGGATCCGGGGGTGACGCCGTGACTGGCACGCCAGACACGGACCTCGATGACACTGAGGTCATCAGCATGAAAGAGATTGAACGTGCGATTCGAAGTTTAAAATGTGGTAAGGCTGCGGGACTAGACAGAGTTACTGCTGAAATGGTCAAGTACGGTGGGCCTCGCGTCTGGGACAGCTTTCATCTGCTGTGCAATTTGTGCTGGCGGACGGGAGATGTCCCGGATGATTGGCGATCCGCGGTCATTGTGCCTTTATATAAAGGTAAAGGTTCACATCTTGACTGCGGGTGCTATCGGGCGATCAGCTTGACCAGTTTAGCAAGTAAAGTTTATTCGAAGGTTTTGACACGCAGGATGCAAGAGAAATCGGAAAGATTTTTATGGGAGGCACAATGCGGATTTAGACCTGGAAGAGGATGCACGGATCAAATGTTTTCTCTCCGCATGATCACGGAGAAGCTTCTGAGTGTCAACCAGAGGATTTTCTGTGCTTTTGTGGATCTGGAGAAAGCATTTGATAAGGTTATAAGGAAGAAAATGTGGGAACTGTTGCCGGGATATGGTGTGGATGGTCGATTGTTAAGGGCTGTGCAGTCACTTTACTATGACTGTAAAGCCTGTGTGCGGGTAGGGCATGACCTGTCACCCATGTTTAGCGTCCAAGCGGGCGTAAAACAGGGTTGTGTCATGTCTTCCTGGCTGTTCATACTGTATCTCGACAGCTGTTTACAGAAGCTGAAAGATAGCTGTTTGGGTGTGAAATTGGGTGACATAAAAGTTAATTGTCTGCTGTATGCTGATGATGCAGTGCTTATTGCACCATCAGAAGCAGAACTGCAGGCATTAGTCACGTGTATGAAAGAGGAGTGTGAAATTAAAGGTCTCCGTTTGAATGCTAATAAAACTAAGGTTCTGGTATTTGAAAAGGACGAAGAGAGAACGAAATGTGAAATATGGGTAAATCAGGAATGTCTAGAACAGGTAAATGAAATTGTATACTTGGGGAGTGCTTTCAGCCGGGATGGAAGATGTGATTTAGATGTGGATAGGCGTGTCGCTGCCGGAAACAAAGTCAATGGTGCCCTGAATGCATTAGTAAAAAGGCAAGGCGTGATGAAAAGTGCACGCCTTGCAATACATAACGCAGTGTTAGTACCGACTTTGTTATATGGCAGCGAAACCTGGGTATGCCAGAAGATGCATAAAAGCAAGTTGAATGCAGTGGAGATGCGATCTCTTCGTAAAATGTGTGGCGTTAGCATAGCCGACCGAAAGCGAAACGAAGAGATTCGCAATATGGCAGGATTGAAAGATGACCTTATCACAAAAATTGATAGGGGCGTACTCCAATGGTTTGGGCACGTTGAACGAATGAGTGAAGACCGAATGGTGAAGAAAATATATAGAGCGAAAGTAAATATTAAAAGGTGTCGAGGTAGACCGAGACTAACTTTCGAAGACCATGTGAGCAAATTGCTGGAAGAGGGGAGGGTCAAGAGTACTCGGATACCTAGACGTGCATGTCTGAAGAAGTTAATAAACCTGAAAGAAGCGAAAGAGGTATGTAAGGATCGTGACACTTGGCGATCTGTTCTCTCTGGCTACCCCGTTAGGGATTGTGCGTGACGATAAGTAAGTAAGTAAGTAAGTACCATAAAACCGCCGTTTGTAACCGCTAGTTAATAATTTTTGCGATAAAATAGACCCCACAAACTGGAATTCCTTTTTATGCTGAACGATGCGTTCAAACAGAGGAAAAACCCACCGAAGATTTACTGAAGTCTTAGGTTAAGCCTAAAACCTCTTTTAATTCTACGCACTAATAAACTTTTACATTGTTCTTCTAGAAAAAGAAGAGTAGGTACTTAATGATTTTAAATTATTTATTTATTTATTTTTATTTATAAACTTACACGTAACACCTTAAGCTAAAGGGTACATAGGGCGGACTTAATGCCATGTGGCATTCTCTGCCAGTCAACCCTGGGTGGCAAGGATAATTGTTGGCAGGTGCGACCATTATACGTAAATAAGTGCTTATACACTAAAATATACATATATGCAAATTACATACATACACATTACATTTAAATATACACACATATAGTATCAATATACGTACAATAATACATACATACATATATATACATATATATATATATATATATATATATATATATATATATATATACATACATACATACATACACATATATACATATATATATAATATAATGTTTGAATAATATATATTGAGATAAATATTTGAAGTAAAAAAGAAGAAAGAAGACAAAATTAAGGAAAAATAATGTTAATTAGTAGTTTCCTTCAGGTAATGTTTTCGGAGAAGAACTTTGAAAGCTTTTTTATTTGTGGCATTCTTAATATCGTTGGGGAGGGTGTTCCAAAGTTGTATAGCTTGTATCGTAAAAGACGACCTGAAAAAATTTGACTTATGCTGTGGAAACCTTAACCTCAGACGGTTTGACTGTCGGGATGTTCGACCGTCGATCGGATGAAAAAAATGAAAATTATCCTTAAGATAAGAAGGTGACCTGGGATCGTTTAAAATTGAATATAGTACAAGTAAAATTCTAGAGCATCGCCTTTGACGTATAGGTAGCCATTTAAGCTTACTTACTTAAATTATTTTAAAATTAAATAATTTAATAAATCAAATTAACATAAATTTGATTTAAATTATTCTACTTTTAAATTTCTGGAACTAGTATACGTTATAATTAGCCCCGGCAATAAAATACTCCGGCTATCAGTGCATGCATATACTTACGTGATACGTATCTTATCAGTAGTCGACGTTTAAAAATATGCTGAATTAATTTTAATTGCTCATCGGTATTTAATTACATAAGTCCTTACTTTCAACAAACCTCTGAAGATGACTTTATAACTGATTAATTGGTGCTACGTGATCAGATTAGCTAATACAAGCTTGAATTCATTAAACTTTGAATGAAACTATATTTACGGATTTTATCGCGTTTAATCAACTATTTTAACTAATTTTGAAGGATGTTGGTGAGATTTACGATTTAGATATCCGTTGGTATGGGTATTTGACCAATAGCGTTATTATGATTTCGGATGACTAAAACATCTAAGAATGCGATACTGGTAGAGGCAACAAGGAGGGGGAGATATGACAAAGAGGTTCTTCTACTAAACTGGACTGGATTTATTCGCTCCAGTCCGAGATTTTGTTCACCAAAGATTCGATTTCAGACACAAGTTTGTCCCAATACTCGGACACGTTTTCCCGAGAAATATTAGCATGGCCGGTGTACAGAGCATCACCAATTCTATTACCCGCATATCAATGAGTGTTGCGGTTTGCGGTTTGCAATATATTGATACGCAGAAGAAACAGCGTTGGTGATAGCACGCAGCCTTGTGGAATGGCAGCATTTATAGGCTTGTAATCAGAGCATGCACCGTCTACAATAACCATGATGCTCCGATCTGCAAGAAAGCTGATAATCCAATTCAACTTTTTCTCAGAAAACCCATAGGAAGGTAGCTTTGAAAGAAGCGCTTTTTGCGAAACCCATGGTAGAGCCCCATATAACTGGTAGAGCCATGCTGCAGTTATATTAAAAGTATAGTTGTAGCACAAAGTGGTCGGCTCGACCGGGTAAAGACCACGCTCTCACAGAATACCAGCGTAAAATAGAAGCTTAATTCTGTTCTGTGGTTCATAAACGCCTAAAATTTTAAAAGATTGAACGCCTCATTACCAGTAAAGAGTTTATTCCATAAAACGAAGAAAAACTCGTAAAAATAAATAAAATGAGGAAATAAATAAAACTAAACTACCAATTTCACGAACATTATTTATAATCCTCAGGTGTATCTTAAACTTAAGAGCATTGTTGTTAAGAGAAAAGTACCTTTAAAAGTCTTGTATATTTTAAGACCCTGTGAAAGAAAAGCTGTAGTCATGTTTAAAATTTTTTAGAATGACTAAGAAAGAAAATGTAAACCTTAGTATGATTTTTTAACTCGATGCTTCGTCTCTTTATCATCACCATCATAATCAGCATGTGGCAGTGCACGGTTTTACATAGGTCTATCTAACGGTTTGCTTTTATCAATATTTTGTATTTATATGACATCACTTTTGCAGCCCATATCGTAAAATTATATCATACAAATTTACGTATTATGTAATTTTTTAAGTAAGTGACAAATAACCTAACATAACGTAAGTCGGTACTGAGTCTCATTGGCAACCACACTTCATATATAAAGGAAGATAAAATTACATTTTCAACTCTGAAGACTAGGACTAAAAACAGTGACAGACGAGCTAACTTATTTCTTTAAATACGTTACTCGTCTGACACTGTTATGTATAATGCGAGTACCACCTACTGTAAATATACTTGAATTTGAACTTTATTTGTATTCCGTACTCAGTGTAAAAAAGAATATACTGGATGATTTTTTTATTGTCCGGAAAAAATAGGATGTAACAGGTGATCGAATTAGAAGCCAATGGCACTGATATTGAACAATGTTTATATATTCTTTTCCTGCGACAATGCTCAGAGATTGGCAAACCCTGTATAGATCTGAGTTTCGCTGCTACTACCGGGCTCCTGTGGTTTCGTGAATGAAGCTATTTTGGACGACCTTGAGGACGTAAGAACTCCTGTTTGGTGCGTGCGCGAAAGCTACGCTTTCGTAGGATATTATAGATCTTACGCACGTTTTTTTATGTTAAACATCTATAGCGACGGGTCAAACAGACTGTTGGAGTGGCGACACGTTGCCACGGTACGTAACGCCACGCAATAGATACCTTGACGATGTTATGTCCAACACTTTTGTAACATACTTTGGTTATCTTCGACCAATTTTCACAGTTACCATCAGAGGCAACATCGAATACAACTGTTACAGAAGTCCTTGATTAAAGGAAATTCCTGTCGTAATCAATCCTTTTATGCATATTAACTGTACAAATTAATTTCGATTTTTCACGTCTGCCAGGCGTCCCACGAAGGCTCACCATTTTTTTAAGGTGTAGCTTGTATCTAAATGTCGGTTTTCTTTTACTGTTAACTAATGGGTCGAGCTGACTTGCAAAGAATTTGGCTTAGTTGCAGATATTGCGAATGTGTTTCGTGAAGGTCGTGTTCGTTCACGTGAATTTTAAAAAATAGTTCAATTAACCTTATTCTAACTAAAATTAAATTCAGCTAAAATGCAAAAATAGCCAAATGTTGAATATGTGCGAAACAAAATGCTTCGAACAGAAACTAGGTCGCTTGAACAATATAATGTAATTCATTTGAAAGAAATATTAATATAACGTAAATAAAATTATTTTTTCATCCGTCACTGTTTTCGTACTTCGTAATCACTCACAGCCACTTAGAGTTTAAACTTAAATGTTTCAGGGCGAGGAAATGTCCGCCGCGCTACCACACTGCCTGTTGGCGAACTTCAAATGTCATCGAAATAGTTTTTTTTCTTATCTCTCAGACATGCAGGTTTCCTCGCGATGTTATCGTCCACCAACGAGCACGTGATAAATCAGCACTTACAGTTGCAATTAACAATGTAATTGATGCCAGCGGGGATCGAACCCATGTTGCTCGCGAACTTTGAAATTTACAGCGAGCGCTAAGCCCCTGAGCTACCACGGATTAACACTCATATTACGCCGATATTGTATAAAAGTACTATATAAATTTTTCTACTTTTTTTCATTTTTACTAAACTCTAAACTTCTAAACTCTTTCAACTAAAAATTAAAGAGTTTAGAAATAAATTAACCTCTTTTAAAAAAACATATTCTATTCTTTACTATACAACAATCTGTGGTTTAAGTTCTTTATTTCTCATTAAAATTAACAATTATTCGCTTACTCAGACATATGGGTATGACGCTCACCTAAGAGCGGAAGAGAGAGTGGATACAATTTAACTTTGATCTATAATGTACATATTATGCCGATCGATAATAGTATTCCATTGATTTTGCCAATTTTGTAGCTAAAATGATTGAACTAACATCGCTCATCGGGCATCGGGAGGCTAGGAATTATTTTTCATTACCTCTTAGGGTGGCTCTACACGTTGGCCAACATAGTGGCGAATATAGTGGCGAGGATATTGGCCGAGAGTTTGTGACGGCATCCACACGTTGGAAGGTCGTTCAGTTTGCTTCGGGTCAGGCCAATGTGCGAACGAATTTATTTTATTTTAGACGACGGCTCCGTGGCGCAGTGGCTTACCAATGAGTGGCTGCGCCGGGGGCCGCGGGTTTGAATCCCGCACGGAACAAGTATTTGTATGTCCCACAAATAATTGTTTCGGGTCTGGATATGTGTCCTTTTGAAATTTATGTTTGTAAGCTGCCTCCGCGATGCAGGAGAAAATCCAAGTGTAGGGGGTAACGTTTTTATAAAATAATTATAAAAGAATAGTGGATATTAATAGGGCTGTAAATAGATATACGATATACGATTAGCTTTACTTATTCTTTACATGCATCATAAACTGGAATAAATGCCATTAATTAGAACTAAGGTAAGTTCTAATTGGTGGTATTTATTTAAAGTAAAAAGAGGTATAATCGATTAGTCTATGTTTTAAAATTGGGTTTTGATTTTAAAGTTTAGCAAAACATGTACTTACTTGCTTTTTTATCAGACATTTGATGTATATAATATTTTTTGAGAAAGACAAAAACAATAGCAATAAAGATAATTAACACTGACTTAATAATATGTACTAATTATAACTAAGAACATAAATGAAAAACTCATGACAAGGAAAGTGATGATGAGGATGTTCAGTAGTGGACTTGTGAAGAGCTGTGATGATGATGATTCGAAAACTTGCACGATTAAATTATAAGAAATCGACATTTTTTATAGGATAGGGTGACAAACGAGCACACAGTTCACCTGATGGTAAGTGGTTACTGTGGCACACAGATATTTACATCTATTCTCGATTACGAATCAAAATGCAGATGCGTTGTCACCCGTGAGGACTAAGATGAAATGCCTCGTTTCCTTTAAAAAGGGTCTGTGGTTCTCTACACTCACTATACGAAACACAGCATCATTAAGCTACTATTTTACGCTGATATTCTGTGAGAGCGTGGTCCTTCCCCGGTTGAGCTGACCCATTTGTGCTACAACTATACTTCTTATATAACTGCATGGTTCTACCACGTATAAACGACGTGCTTCATTTTTTTCATTTTAAAATTGTTCTCGTAGTAATCTGATTGTAAATAAATGTTCATTATTGTTTTTTGATAAATAGCTTATCGATTAAAACAAATGTTTAAAAATAATTAAATCGCGCTAATTAAAGTATTAGGAATGTTTAAAGTTGAAATTGTACAAAAACAATATTAATTACAATATTTCAAATACTTATGTAACATAATATATAAGATTTACAATCATGAATGATTTGATAATATAGCACAATCACAAATCACAGAATACAATAACCAAAATATCAATATTTTAATCAAAAACAAGTTGATTAATAAATAAGTTCCTACACACAAGTGCATAGTGCAATATCCACAAATAATAATTTTGTTTTGATAATATTTGGTTGTCTATCTATTTCCCGGAATTAAAACTAAAAATTTTGTCTCTATATTAAATTCAATATATTAAGTATTAAATGCAGCTGCATTATATAAATAAAATAATTATAATTCAAAATTATAAAACATATTAAATATTAGATAACAAAAATTTTCCTTACATAATTTTAAAATTTTTCATATAGATTACTTTCTTTTTCAGGTTCAACATTATCTGATATGCTTTGATATGTTTGTGGTTGTTCTTCAGTGGATATAATGTTGTCCTTTTTGAAGATCCTGCTTGTGGTATTGCAGCAATAATTTGCGAGGGACCAGCTTGTGATTCCACAAAATAAAATGAGAATACACTTTGTCAGTCTGGAAATAAATAAAAACTGAAATAAATTATAGTATAATAAACTTATTATATAAAATTAAATTAACATTATACCTATTCATTGACATTACTATATGCGATATGCACAGTGTTGAACCTTTATTAATGGCAAGTACCCGGATGACCAAGCTTTGCTCGGTTTTTTTTTGAAATTACATTTATAAATTACATACTCATGGAACATAAATAATATTTTTTGATATTATTGACAGAATAGAAAAAACTGAACTGGTTATTTGAATAAAAATCATGAGTGCAATCAGTTTTATTAAAATTTTCGTATTTTTAAAATTTACTAAAAAAAAGGGCTTGAAATAATAGATTTTCTCACAAAAGAAGGGAACTTGAAAAAAAAGGAAAAAAGTCAGACCAAAGGCAGGACGCGAACCACGGAACTCCGATATCACGCCCGACCGACATCCACCGCCTGAGCTATTACGATCGTTAGCGATCTGTCAAAATTTACCTTCTTATATTGTAGCAGTTTTTTTATTGCCTGAAAACACGGACAAAAGGACATTTTCTAAAAATAAATCCTAGCTAGATCGATTTATTGCCCCCGAAACTCCCTGGACACTAAATTTTATAAAAATCGCTGGAGCCATTTCCAAGTTTCCGATTATATATATAAAAGAATTGCTCGTTTAAAGGTATAGGATAAGGGCTTGTGCTAACTTTATAGACTTCAATCCTTTTGTGGTGCCTGGTGCCTTTTCCTATTTAATTATTATAAATTGGTTGAAGATATTAACAGGGTTCAGACTACTGTATGTGTTCTGTCCATCCATAGTAGATGCAGATATTGGTCGTCTGAATAATCATAATCATCTTTATTACAGTCTATCAAAGTGCACTCCTGAATATAGGAATCCCCATGTAAAATATCTGAGTAATCTTTTAATAAAACTATATACATTAATTACCATATATATTATACATTTTACTTACATCACATGGAAATGCAGTTCATAAGAAAAAATTGTTGATTGCGTCATTAAATTAACCATCATGAAAATGTTTTTACACAGCATTCTGGACTCATTATGTAGCTTTGTCTGGATTTTTTTTTTTTTTTTTTTTATAGAAGAGGGGGCAAACGAGCATGCGGCTCATCTGATGTTAAGTGACTACCGCCGCCCATGATCAACCGCAACACCAGGAGAATTGCGGGTGCGTTGCCGGCCCTTTAGAAAGGAGTAAGCTCTTTTCTTGAAGGTCCCCAGGTCGTATCGGTCCGGAAAAATCGCCGGTGATAAACTATTCCACAGAGAGGTTGTACGTGGAAGAAAGCTCCTTGTGAAACGTACAGTGGTGGACCGCCAAGCATCCAGATGGTGTGGATGGTATCGGGACGTTTGCCGTGTCGTGCGTTCACGAAATTTGGCGGCTGGGATTAATCCGAACAATTCCTCAGAGCACTCCCCGTGATAGATGCGATAAAATACGCAAAGAGATGCAACATCTCTTCGCAACGCCAGTGAATCGAGCCGATCGGAAAGCACTCGGTCGTCGACGATTCGAGCCGCTCTGCGCTGGATGCGGTCAAGTGGAAGGAGCTGGTACTGGGGAGCCCCAGCCCAGAGATGGGAACAGTATTCCATGTGCGGTCGAACCTGCGCCTTGTAAAGTTGCAGGCGGTGTGCCGGCATGAAATACTGCCCCGCTCTGCTGAGCACGCCAAGCTTTTTAGAGGCCAATTTGGCCTTCCCTTCCAAGTGACCACGAAACTGCACGTCACTCGATATGTCGACGCCGAGGATTCCGATACTGGCTGAGGCAACAAGGGGAGTGCCTTGAAACTGAGGGGATACGACAAAGGGGTTCTTTTTAGCGGTTAACGCGCAAACTTGTGTCTTCTGGGGGTTAAACTGGACTAGATTTAGTCGTCCCCAATCCGAGACTCTGTTCAGCAAAGACTCGACTTCAGACACAAGTTTGTCCCGGCACTCGGAGACGTTTTCCCGAGAAATATTGGCTCGGCCGGTGTAAAGAGCATCACCAGTGCTGTCATCTGCATAGCAATGAATGTTACGGGTATGCAACTGGATAGTTTAAGTAGTATACTGCACTCGGTAAGGAATATAATATTTCGCCATTGAGCTATTATTTACTACGTACTAGAGGCGACACTGCATTCAGCTACTCTGTTCCACTCAACTGCGGTGCATACACCGCACTTTAATCAGTCAACCGCTAGGCACTTGTAGAGTTGTCACGTGTTGTGTTGATTTAAAAAAAAATACCGTCTTGTGTACTTTAGATATTGCTCAAATAATTCAAGAAATATTAGTAAAAACCAAGGAATTACTTTTCATCGGTTAATAAGATACTTAATCAATAAAAAGTATTATATATTAATAATAAAACAAATTATTCCTAAGACGCCATCTTGTGTCATGTAATATAGATTATGAAATTAATTTGTTCAGATGCGACATTTCTGTGGGTACTTAAGTAGGTATAGGACGAATATATTATTATACACATTTTTGTAGAAAAATATATTAGTTATATGAGTTATCATAATTAGGCTAAATTTTTTTATATTTAAATCAGCTCATTATTCTTTTATTTTATTTTTAGATTTCCACATCAAAGTCAAAGTGGTATAAATTCGTTTATTTTTAATTCTCGCGTGCCCAGCATTTATGAACGACTCTTATTATAATTGAAATAAATATATTTGTAATTTAAATGTTACATTAATAAGTTTTGTTGAACATACATTTAGTATGTTTTTTTTTATATTTGACATAGATACCTTTTAAAATATACAGATAAAAATATCATTAAAATGTAGTTGTCATATAACATTATGTGATATTATATTAAATAAGCAAATATAATATACAGAATAAATAACAAAATTTGAAAATTGTTCTTGATGTAATTTACCTATTTAACAATATAATCTACTATTAACTACTGATCATTCTACCTATGTTTATTCTATGATAAAAAAAACAACCGCGCGAACACAAAGTAGTGCACATTTTTTGTTTGAGATAGCTGTTCTAGTACGTAAGCACATATTACTTCAATGTATTTCGCCCACAATTTACAGCTGAAAACAAAAAAAAAATATAATTATTAAATACAAATATTGTCAAAGTAGGCCCATTGGTTTACAAATCAATAATTTGTTTTTAAATGGTTAAAGAGAAACAATTTTTCATTATAAGTTGGACAAAAGAGATTTACTTTAAGGTTAGAACTTATTAAATAGTATATATGTATATTGTATACGTACCGCAAAATATACTTTACTGCGGGTTTCGGAAACCTAAATAATTTAATGTTGTCAACGGTTGGTGAGCTGTTACACTTACAATACTTTTCTATTTTGTTTATCCGCCATTGCAGCGTAGTTTTAGAGTCATTATTTCGTATTTCACTATAAATCATTGACTAACACATTGCACATCATTTAAATGAAGGAAATTAATCTCAACTCGACGTCGTAAACTTGCAAAACCTTAGAAAAATACAGAAGTAAAACCAACCAACAACATGCGACATGGATATTTATCTTCCTATGGATTATTATTTCTGTATTCAAAATTTTAGAGTGTAATTTATCTTTAGCAAAATCTTACTAATAATGAAACAAGACATTTATCTGACAAATGGCAATAATAAAATTCAGCCCCCGTAGGTATTTCATTCCGTCCATACAGAGTTGACCGGGCCTGGCTTGTAGCAAACTAAACGCGCGCTCAACCTGTGGATGCGGCGACCAAACTCTGCCAACAATCCTTTGATCTTTTGTAGAAAACCGACACCACACGGATAAAGACATAAAGACATTTATTCCGACACTTCAGATTACAATCACAAATTAATAAACAAAATTAAGACGAATAAGAATAAAATAAAAGAAATAAAAAAACAAGAAAATTAATAAACAAAAAAGAAAAAAATAGAGGATATAACAACAATTCATGACTTAATAATCGAAACAGATGAAGTGGCGGAAGGGACCGCCTCAGCATAAGCCGCGGGATAGCAACGCTGATTTTCAGTCGGCCCCATACGGTCCTACGGTGACCGTGCCGTAAGTGTTGACATTAAGCGAGTAGTAGATACATATGATAATTACAACTGATGAATGTTAATAACAAAATGGAAAAGACGTATTGTATAGTTGTGCTGAACGTAAGTTGCTGAACGCTACGTGAGACGTGACGGGAACATTAGTAAGTGTAATAATTTAATTTAACAGTGTTGAAAAGGAATTCGGCTCGCGAGGACCAATTGAAAAGGACCTAACGGAATTCGGAAAATAATACTAAGAAACAGAAGGGAGGAATCGAGGCTTCTCTCGATCCAGCCTCCTATCGCGCCTACGTTGGGTTCGGGAACAACGTATGTGATCCCCGCAACGGAGTAACACACTAGGGCGATAACCTCTTTCCTTTTCAGCAAGTAGGTTCAGACGGGGATTACGGGTCTTCCGAAGTCGTCCCGGTCCCGACGCCTTAATTCTTCGATGTGGACTGTATAACTTAAGGGATCTTGGGAATGAAACAGCAATTATCTTCAAACCGTTCCGTGAGAGAGTAATCACTTTTCCCTATACTCTTCTTCTTGACTGCTGGTTTTCACTTTTCCCGAAGGATTTTCTTGTTTTTCCGAACTATTTTCCCGAATTATCTTCTTCCCCGAACTATTTTCTTTTCCCGAAGGATTTTCTTCCCCGAACGAATTGCAATAAAACCCGTTTACTAAGCTACCCCCAGAGCTAAACGCGAAAGTGAGCCGCGCATTTCGCGTGCCTGCGCAACTTAATTACATGAATTTGTACTATTACTCTCTCACGTTTCACTTAATTTCTTTATTTACTCAAGTCATATTCAAATACAATTTGTCAATATAGGTAGTACAAAACAATATCTACACTATGATATGCATTATATCTTCATATTACAAAAAACCTTTTATTTATTAAACGAAAACCACCTATTTTACTCACAAATCCAAAATGCAAACTTCTTAAATATTTAACACAGAAAGTTAAAACAATGTTTCCTACTTGAATTTATACATAAGTTAACTAATACAATAGTTTAATTTACATTTTCTCTATTCATTTCACTATTTAAAACACTTTTAAATTTCTTATACAAAACTATCATTATTTCACTTATGCACATGAATTTTCACATAAAAATAACACAGAATTCACCTTTTTAGCACGTACAATCAACCTGAAATAGTTTACAAGTCATTTTTACATAAATTGCTGAAATTACAAACATTTTAAATTTTTACATATTCGGCCTCCTAAGGGCGTGGTCAGCGTGCTTCCGTGAACTCACACTATTTGAACAACTAACTGCACGACTCTCGACTATCAGAAAAAATGAAAGTCTGAAATACACTTAATTTTAACAATATTAAATAGACAAGTGTTTCTACATAATTTTCAAACAGTAGGAAACTATTTCTGATAAGATTCTTACTTGTTATCATGCTTCTTATCAGATAACAATACAAGTGAATGTTTTCATTAATCAATTATAACAAATAGGCATTTGTTTTCGTACAAACGTATCAAACTTATACAAGACAATACTTATGCAATTAATTTCCTTTAATTCTGTCTATGCACAGAGTGATTATCTCGACCGGGGAACCAATCCGATCTTTAACTTTACTTTAATATTCTTATGAATTTACATCATTAGAAAGATGATTTCAACCGGGGAACAAATCCGGTAACATAATTTATATCTTAAATTCCTTACGAATTTATTAGGCGATATTACCTAGGAAAACGAATAAACTACTCCGGCCTGGGAGTCGAACCCAAGACCTTCTTATCATTAATTCGACATTTCTTTAAGATTTAACTAAGCATTTCCTTATCAGAGCGTCGTGGCTCGATAATTTGCTTTTCATGACTATGCGTCATCGGTTGATTTAATAAACTGAAACATTCTTATAGGCGCGTCGCCAACAATCTCCCCCCCGTGCGTCAGCACCATCATTTGGGAGGCGTCGCGGGTACCAGGACTATTATTCTGGATGTAGGTCTCCTCAAGATACCTGTGCTAGTAATGACGTCAACCACTCTGGTGTGACCGTCTGGTCCCGGTAACGTTCTACTAATTTTTCCTTTTGGCCACGTATTTCGTGGCAACGAATGATCTATTATCAAAACAATATCGCCTTCTTTAGGTTCCATGAACTTTCCGTTATTACCTGTTCGCGGTATTAAGGTAGGCATGTATTCCTTCAGCCACCTTGTCCAAAAATGGTCGGCTAACCTCTGTGCAGCTTTCCAATTGAGTTGACCCGTCAGATGCCGCTCTAGAAATAATCCAGGTGGTCGATCACCACATGAGCGTCCCAGAAGAAAATGATTGGGTGTCAAACCCTCTTCAGGACTATCCATACTGAATGTTACTAGAGGCCTGGAATTTACCGTATGCTCTGCTTCTAAAAGTAACGTATGTAGAACCTCCTCTCGTGGGTTCCTTTCCTTGAGCGTAGCGGTCAACGCAATTTTAATCGACCTTACTAACCTCTCCCAGGCGCCACCCATGTGCGGTGCTCCCGGAGGTATAAATTTCCATTTAATGTACTTCTTAAATGACTCATTTTTCATGCTCTCATAGCATTCTTCGCATGCTTTCAATAATTCTTTATTTGCAGCTTTGAAATTCGTCCCGTTATCGCTGTATATAACGGTTGGTTTTCCTCTTCTGGCGATAAATCGCCTTAACGCCATTATCATTGACGCTGGTGTCAATGAGGCTGCTAATTCCAGATGTACTGCTCTGGTAGTCAGACACGTAAATAAAACACCCCAACGTTTTTCGTGTCGCCTTCCTATAGTCACACTCATAGGACCGAAATAATCCACAGCTGAGCATGTAAAAGGTGGCTCATGATGAGCTATTCTCTCCAGAGGAATATTTCCTTGTGGCACGTTCTGCGGCTTTGACCTGTATGTCCTGCACCACTGGCAGTGATGTGACACACTTCGTACTACATTACGTAAGTTCAAGACGTAAAATTTCTGGTTCACCTCATTCATCACCGTCTGGTGATTGGCATGTCCAAAATGATGATGAACTTCTCTAATCATCATTTTAACGATTTCGTGTTTACCGTCTAATATGACAGGTTTTCTACTTTCCTCAATCAAATTAGACTTGAAAGGTAAACGTCCATTTAAACGAAGTAAGTTATCTTCTCCTATTTCCATAGATAATTTACTTAAGCGTGAACTTCTTTCAACACTTTTGCCTGCTTTCAAGCACTTTATTTCCGAATAAAAACATTCGTCTTGAACGAACTTCCAAATTAAGAATTCCGCTTTTTTCAAGAGCGCTATGTCCAACGCGCCATCGGGTCCTTTAACCGACTTTGCTAAAACTTTGTTGGAACACATAACCGACTTTTCGGCTGCGTCGTCGGGTCCTTTAACCGACTTTCTTAAACTCTTGAATTTTTCTACCGCTTGTAAGGTGCGTGTAGTTGCCCCAAGGAATTTCTTAAAGCTGCTAAATCGTCCGTAGTCGGGTAGACTTAACGGTTCTTGCTTTCTCAACGCATTTACGCCCTTTGGCGATTTTTCTTCACCTGTTTCTAAGCCTTTTATGGTGTCCACTTGTTTGGGCCATAAATCAGGACTTTTCCTGAGGAATTCAGGTCCTTGAAACCAGCGATGACTTACATCGAAGGTGGAAGGGAAATTTCTCGTGGCGTCATCTGCCACATTTTGTGACGTTGGAACCCATCGCCATTCACATGGTTTACTGTGATCTTCGATCTCAGCCAATCGATGAGCAACGAATGGTTTAAAAGCGCGAGGATCTGACTTAATCCACGCTAACACTGTACGTGAGTCTGTCCAAAATACTCTCTCGGACATCTCGTACTTGCTCTCTTCACTAACCGAAGCAGCCAGTCTGCTGCCCATAAGAGCTGCTTGCAATTCAAGCCTTGGAATCGAAATTGGTTTCAATGGCGCTACTCTTGCCTTTGCGGCGATCAACGTAATCCGCCTTCTTCCTTGCTCGTCCGTGGTGACGTAATACACCGCGGCGGCGTATGCTTTTTCACTAGCATCCGTGAATGTATGCAACTCTCCCTTGCCGATGCCTTCAGCAACGGGTCTAGGTACTTCTAAATGACCTAATTTCTTCACTTCCGATATCCATTTACAAAATAACACGTGTAATTCGTGTGAAACTTCTTCATCCCAAGAGATGCCTGTCCTCCATACTTGCTGGATCAACGACTTCCCTTGAATCGTTATGGGTGATGCGAGTCCCAAAGGATCGAAAACTGACATCACAGCGCTAGTTATCTCCCTCTTCGTAGGCGGTCGCAAACCTTCCATCACCTCTTCCGGTGTGCTACGAAGACTTGTGGAGAAACTTATTATATCCCGTTTGATATTCCAAATCAAACCTAACGTGCGCTCTGTATGCTCTTTATCTCCCAGCGAAGCACTGTCGCTCTTATATTTATTTTCCATTTTACTTAAAACTTCGGGTCGGTTGCTAGCCCATCCCCTCAGTTGGAAAGAAGCATGCTTATGTAATTCATACATATCGTTTACTATCCTTTCGGCCGTCGTCACGTCGGGAAATGCCTGTAGATAGTCATCCATATAGAAATTGCTTTCCGTAGCGGAAGCTGCTTCTGGATAGATATGCGCGTTGTCCTGCGCATTCCTATTCTTTACATATATAGCAATGCAAGGTGATGATGCCGCTCCAAATATGAGTGACGTCATTCTATACTCTTCCGGTGGCGCGTCACGATTGTGCCGCCATAAGAATCGAAGGCTATCCCTGTCTTCATCCCGGATTTTCACTTGCAGGAACATTTCTTTAATGTCTGCCATTACTGCCACGCTTCCTTCTCTGAATCGTAGCAGAACTCCGAACAACGACTTCAATAAGTCCGGTCCGGTTAACAATGCATCATTGAGACAACGTCCGCCCGTCTTTGCGGCGGCGTCGAAAACTATCCTTATTTTCTTCTTTTGTGGGTGAGTCACTGCGAAGTGAGGAAGGTACCACGTACGTGGGGAAATGGGAATATGGTTCGCTTTCTCTGCGTAACCATTAACGATGAGATTTTCAATTTGCTTCTCATATTCCTTTTTCAACTCGCTATTTTTGTCGAGCTTTTTCTCATTATTAAACAGGCGACTTTCAACCTGCGCTCTATTCGACGGCAAGCACTCATTGTCTGTGCGCCATAACAAAGCAGTCTCGTACCTATTATTAGGTATACGACGTACCGTTTTGTTCAAAATACTTAATGCTCGTTCTTCTGGGTCGTTCACGGGTTTTCTAGCCGATACTCCCAGAGATTCCAAGCTAAAGTAATCCTTGATTAATTTATCCATATCTTCCTCCTTCTTGGTGGAAATGTGGTTAACGATCTTGATCGGTTTAATACCACCCGATATGTGACCATGTAAAACCCATCCAAGTTTGGTGAGCGATGCTACAGGTAGGTTCTTACCTCCTGAAATTAATTCACGAGTAACTATGAGATGCCAATTGTCCTGACCAATTAATATGGTAGGTTTGGACCTCTCATACATCAACTCATCCTTAATCGGTGTCAAATGAGGACACCGTTGTAATAATTCTCGGCTTACCGACTGCGGAGAAAGGTTAAGTGACTTAATTGTTTGTACACTTATCTCTTCTAAGTCGCTCGAGTAAATGCCTTTTATCTTAATGTTTAAGCGATACGAACTGTCATCGTTAATTCGCTTTCCTCCCACGGCTTCGATACGTAATCCCTCTTTACGTCCGCGAGGCGCTAATTTTTGAGCCATCCACTCCTCTATGAGTGTCATGGTCGATCCCTCATCCAGACGAGCTGTTGTCTTGACCTTTCCTCTAGGTCCATACAACTCGACCGGTATAATCTTTAAGTATGCACATGCCAGTGCATTCACTGTACTAACAGTTGTAATCTGAGCATCTTTACCCCCCTCGTCCCCTTGTGGCGAGGTTTTTTCAATGGGGTATCGGTGTAGCATTCGATGATGTGACATTCTACATCCCTCTACACCACATTTTTTCGCTTTGCACTCTAACCTCCTATGGTTAGGTGACAAACATTGGAAACATACTTTCGCCTTTTTAACCGCTTCCCATTTCTCGTGAATATTCATGTCCTTAAACTTGTAACAACTCACTATAGAGTGCTCTTTGTTGCATATAACACACTTATGTGTTACCCGACTCACAGGCTTATCCTGGGTTGTCATAACCACTTGTCGGTTGTGCCCTTTACTATTTCGGCGTTCTAGACGCTCGCTCGACTTACTTCGGCGCATATAGCGCTCGCTCACGGCACATCTGCGTACACCTCCCTTTGCAGTGTGTACAGTTTGCTTCCTGAATTCAGGACGCTTCCTTTTTTCAGGCGCATTTTCATTGTTTAAGGACGCTCCAAATTGTTCACTCAATAAATTTAAAAACTTGGCCATCTTTTGTAACTCTGGCTCCAAAGGATATTGAGCTCGATATTCAAACCATTTAAATTTAATCATAGTTCCGAGCTTCTCCACTATGCGGCTCACTAACTCCGGTGAGTACAAATACTGTGGTTGATTCAACGCTTGTATCGTGGCAACCACGTTCGTAATACGACTTGCAAAAGATCCTATATTCCGGCAATCTTCTGCCAATCTTGGCATACGCTTTACATTCTCGATTTCGGCTAGAATGAGCATCTCAACCCTACCGAATCTTCTTTCGAGAGCGTTCATTATTTCTTCCGGTTCACACAAAGTAAACAACAACGACTTAACCGCTTCCTTAGCGGTGCCCTTTAATGCCCTCCTAAGGCGTGCGACATTTTGCACCCCTGAAAATTGACTTCTCGTGTCATCAAACACCGTTTTGAAAATAATCCATTCACCCGGGTCTCCATCGAACACCGGTAATTCCTGGAGGAAATGAAGCTGGGAAGACTTATCTTTACCAGCTGTTTTTATTGCACTCACAATCGCTTCGGTCAATTCTGACACCTCACTCGCGTGTGTTTTCTGTGCATTTCCTTGGTTGCGCTCGATCTCCGCCCCTTTGCGGCGCGATCCTTTACACGCTTCCTTATCAGTAACATCGGGTTGTGCTACACTAACCGGCGCGCTCATTATGGTCTGCTGAACCCAACTCCTTACGAAAGGTTCCACCTGAGTATTCCGCTCTTTATCATCCTCACTCGAGTCGATCTCCTCTTCTCGGTTGAGTCGTGCCAACTCCAATTGAGACTTGGCTAAGGCAGCAGCTGCCTGTGCTCGTTCGAGCTCTGAGCGTTCGAATTTAATCCGCGCCTCTAATTCGGCTTTCAGCCTCGCCGATCGCGATGACCTACTACCTCTTTGTGACCCTTTATCACTAGTGTGCCCGATTACTGTCCTTAACGATGCCGCTTCTTCGGTCCTTTGACCTACTTTTTCGACCACCGTTTCACTCCTGGATATAACGGATTGTTGTGCGGTGCTGGCCTGCGTACCACTGGTGTCCGTCCTGTTGCTTGTCGTTGCCATGGACGTCCCTGAGTCCCACGTGCATGTGGACGTGTCGGTGGTGGCTCCACTTGAAGGAGTTGCTCCATTTGACGCAGTAGCTGTGGTCGCTCCAGATGATTCCGCTTCTTTAGCCTTTCTTGAGAGCCCTGTCCTTGTCCTGCTCCCTTCGCTTCTCCCTGTCTGGTCTTGTGCCTTCTTCATCTTGCAGGAAGGTGATTGTTGGCCTACGGTCCCTAACTGTCCCTACGGTCCCTACAACCCCTTACCTACAACCCTTCTACACCCCAACCTAACACCACTACCCCTCCCCCCCCTTATCTCCCGACCCTACAACCCTACTACCACCCTAACAGCCCTAACAGCCCTATCAATCCTGAACGGGGCCTACCGAGGTGAGCCGTCCAGGGATGGAGTCGTGCAGGAATGGAATGGAGGAAAGGTTCAGGAACTGTCCCGCCAAGGAATATGACGAAACAGTCGAGCGGTAGTGCAAGCGCAGTCTCGCTCGAGAGAACTGCTCCACCCGAAGGTGTTATGCCAGAGCCCAACCGTTTGGCACCGTTAGGTGGTCGGGATGTATACTGTGCTCGCCGCCCAGTTGCCGGTGACGCCTCGTCCAGGCGCCCTCCTCCGGCCGCGATGCAGTCAGGTGCCCACGCGCACCCTCGCCCGGCAGCAGCAGCGGTGGATGCTTCTTGCACCCTGATGACCCGACGGGAAATGCCGGACACAGTTGTCCGACAGGAAATGCCGAGCACGCTTGCCCGACAGAAAAAATGCCAAGCCCTGCTTGGCCACGATGAGTGCCTTCACAAGACACCTGCGCCCGGCTGCGATACGTGCCCCATGCGAGCACACGCCCCCGGCCGCAATCCCGGTTTTCTTTCTTCCGGTAGTTCCAGGTCCCGTCCTTCAGCGCTGACGTCCTGGTCTTCTGGCCTTTGGTCCTATTGCTTCAGCTCAAACCTCCGGCTTCCTTCGGTTGCTGATCTTCACTCGGCTTCCGAAGGTCTTCTTTTTCCACAACCAGCAGTCCACAGCTGGTTCCTTGATCCAGCTGGCGGGGTTCGGGTGGTCTTTAATCCGGCTCCGAAGGTCCAATTGAAAAGGAATTCGGCTCGCGAGGACCAATTGAAAAGGACCTAACGGAATTCGGAAAATAATACTAAGAAACAGAAGGGAGGAATCGAGGCTTCTCTCGATCCAGCCTCCTATCGCGCCTACGTTGGGTTCGGGAACAACGTATGTGATCTCCGCAACGGAGTAACACACTAGGGCGATAACCTCTTTCCTTTTCAGCAAGTAGGTTCAGACGGGGATTACGGGTCTTCCGAAGTCGTCCCGGTCCCGACGCCTTAATTCTTCGATGTGGACTGTATAACTTAAGGGATCTTGGGAATGAAACAGCAATTATCTTCAAACCGTTCCGTGAGAGAGTAATCACTTTTCCCTATACTCTTCTTCTTGACTGCTGGTTTTCACTTTTCCCGAAGGATTTTCTTGTTTTTCCGAACTATTTTCCCGAATTATCTTCTTCCCCGAACTATTTTCTTTTCCCGAAGGATTTTCTTCCCCGAACGAATTGCAATAAAACCCGTTTACTAAGCTACCCCCAGAGCTAAACGCGAAAGTGAGCCGCGCATTTCGCGTGCCTGCGCAACTTAATTACATGAATTTGTACTATTACTCTCTCACGTTTCACTTAATTTCTTTATTTACTCAAGTCATATTCAAATACAATTTGTCAATATAGGTAGTACAAAACAATATCTACACTATGATATGCATTATATCTTCATATTACAAAAAACCTTTTATTTATTAAACGAAAACCACCTATTTTACTCACAAATCCAAAATGCAAACTTCTTAAATATTTAACACAGAAAGTTAAAACAATGTTTCCTACTTGAATTTATACATAAGTTAACTAATACAATAGTTTAATTTACATTTTCTCTATTCATTTCACTATTTAAAACACTTTTAAATTTCTTATACAAAACTATCATTATTTCACTTATGCACATGAATTTTCACATAAAAATAACACAGAATTCACCTTTTTAGCACGTACAATCAACCTGAAATAGTTTACAAGTCATTTTTACATAAATTGCTGAAATTACAAACATTTTAAATTTTTACATATTCGGCCTCCTAAGGGCGTGGTCAGCGTGCTTCCGTGAACTCACACTATTTGAACAACTAACTTTGCACGACTCTCGACTATCAGAAAAAATGAAAGTCTGAAATACACTTAATTTTAACAATATTAAATAGACAAGTGTTTCTACATAATTTTCAAACAGTAGGAAACTATTTCTGATAAGATTCTTACTTGTTATCATGCTTCTTATCAGATAACAATACAAGTGAATGTTTTCATTAATCAATTATAACAAATAGGCATTTGTTTTCGTACAAACGTATCAAACTTATACAAGACAATACTTATGCAATTAATTTCCTTTAATTCTGTCTATGCACAGAGTGATTATCTCGACCGGGGAACCAATCCGATCTTTAACTTTACTTTAATATTCTTATGAATTTACATCATTAGAAAGATGATTTCAACCGGGGAACAAATCCGGTAACATAATTTATATCTTAAATTCCTTACGAATTTATTAGGCGATATTACCTAGGAAAACGAATAAACTACTCCGGCCTGGGAGTCGAACCCAAGACCTTCTTATCATTAATTCGACATTTCTTTAAGATTTAACTAAGCATTTCCTTATCAGAGCGTCGTGGCTCGATAATTTGCTTTTCATGACTATGCGTCATCGGTTGATTTAATAAACTGAAACATTCTTATAGGCGCGTCGCCAACAAGTGTATATTATAAAATTATATATATACGTACACATACATACATACATACATACATATACATAGATACATACGTTTAATAGGTTTTTTAATAAATAATAATATGTAATAGCATAATAAATATGTAAACGGAATATTAGTAGCTAACGTCTAACCTCTTTAACAATACTCCTTTTTATTAACTATGCCCTTCTGTTCGTTTATTAGGAGATATTTTAAGTGCTTTCTAAACGTGCCTAATGTGTTTGGGTCACGCAGTGGAGGAGGTAAATTATTACAGCAATGGGAGGCTGTATACTTATAACAACCTCGAAAGGCTGAAGAAGAATGTCGCGGAATACTGAGCCTATTATAGGATGAAGCGCGGGTGAGATACTTGCTATGTTCGCAAGACCAGTCTAACTTACTAAAAAGATACTTTGGGTTTTTTGTCTTTATGACGCCAAAAAGTGCACAAGCTAAGTGAAGTTTGCGTCTGCCAGCCATTTTAAGGATATTATTGTCGTCAAGAAATGGGCTTACGTGACCTCTTGGCGGTACATCGAAGCAAAACCTCGCACAAGCATTTTGGACCCGTTGAATAAGGTGTGCGGTACGTGACTGTAAACAAGGCCCATAAACCGTATCAGCATAATTAAATTTTGATAGTGCTAGGGTGTCCGATAGTCTTTGTCGTAATTCTATACTTAAGTGTTCACGCATTCTGTACAGACCTATAAAATACCTATAAAAACAGTTCTTAACAATGTTATTGATATAATCTTGAAATTTGAGATCGTGGCCAATTACGATTCCTAAATTACGTGCTATATCGACTCTTTCTAATACCGTGCCTTTTATATACAGTGTTGGGACAAATTTATTTATTTTTTGAATCTGTTGTTTCGTTCCGCAAATTAAAACTTTGTCTTTGATGGATTCAACACTAAACAGTTTCTTTCTGACCACTTTACTGCTTTATCCAAATCCTCGTTCAGTTCAGTAATAGCTTCTGTAGTATGACTAGGCTTAAAAAACTTATAAATCTGTGTGTCATCTGCAAATAAGTGATATTTACAATATTGGAAACAGTTACTAATGTCTGATGCATATAACGCGAAAAATACGGGACCCAAAATCGATCGTTGAGGAGGCACATATATATCGATCTCGCGCCAACTTGTGGACCATCGTTCCAATACATACCAATGAAGCCCAAACACCCGCTCTACACGTTGGTCAATGCTATTGGCCACTACATTAGCCACTGTGTTAGTCAACGTGTAGAGGCGCCTTTAAACTATGCGTCCAAATAATATGCTATAAAGAGCTAAATCATCATCATCAACATCATCGTCATTGCAGTCCTTCACAAGTCCACTGCTGAACATAGGCCTCCCCCAAGTAATGCCACAAAGCACGGTCCTAAGCCACCTGCATCCATCGACTTCCTGCATGTCTTACCAGGTCGTCACTCCATCTAGTGGGGGGTCGCCCTACACTACGCCTAACGTTACGAGGCTGCCACTCGAGAACCTTTCTTCCCCATCAGTTATCGGTTCTTCGAGCTATATGGCTGGCCCATTGCCACTTCAGCTTACTAATCTGTTGGGCTATGTCGGTCACTCTGGTTTTACTGCGGATATCCTCATTTCTGAGTCTATCATGCAGAGAAACTCCGAGCATAGCCCTCTCCATAGCTCGCTGAGCGACCTTGAGCGTCCTCATACGGCCAGCAGTGAATGACCACGTCTCAGATCCGTAGGTCATCACTGGCAACAAGCACTGGTTATACACTTTAGTTTTCAGAGATTGAGGTATACCAGACGAGAAGATGTGTCGTAATTTCCCGAACGCTGCCCAGCCCAGTTGAATCCGTCGATTGACCTCTCGGTCGAAGTTGGACTTACCTAGTCGGACTATTTGTCCCAGGTAAATGTACTTTTCAACAACTTCTAGCATAGTGCTCCCAACAACTACCGGCATAGGTGTGACATGGACATTAAATATGATATTTGTTTTGTCCATGTTGTCGACGCCGTTACGACAGCACCGACGGTGTTTGCGGGGAGTAGGTGAAGTGCGGGGGGTTTCTCACCACCGCGCCTAAGACCGGCACTCGCCGATAGCTCGCGACCCGATCGCCACCAAATTATTTTGTATTTTGTTATTTAAATACATAATTTTGCCTATCGTGTGAGTCACCTATTTTATTCATGTTCCCTAAATGAACATAGTGGCGACCGTGATAAATTAAAATAACGAATTCCGATTCCGCCGCGTAGTACGGTCCAAAGGTCGTAGCACTTACCCCGCGTTTACAACGTCGCGAACGCAAGTACTACGAGCTACGAGAACAAAGGAAGCCACATCCCGATTCCAAAGAAACACGAAGCGGTCAAGAAGAATTCGTCTGGAGCGGAGAGAAGACAAGAGGGCAGCTATTGAGAAACGGCCAAGCTGAGGTCCAGCGGAGTGTACGCGCCACAGCAGCGGTTTTGCCAACTAAAAGTGAGCCCGTTCCTGTTATTTAACCCCTTCGTGTCCCACTATTCCTAAAAATTTTATTTGTGTGAACAGGGAAACAAGGAATCTAATCCTATTTTTTGTTGCCTTACCCTACCTACCTATTCTTAAGCAACATCCTTTATATTCCTTGTCTATCTTATACCCTTTCGCATATAAAACTGTTTCGCATATAAACTATTCCTACTCAATAATCCTACCAAATAAAATACCTATTAAAACAATCCTAAAAGAATTACCTAGATAAACCTACCGACAATTTACATACCTAGCGAGTTAAAATCACCTATTTACACCTATTTGCTTACCTATCAGCTAATTGTCTATTATTTCTTACTATTATTTAGCCGTATCATTTGCTAGGTAATCAGTGCTATTTTCAAGCCGCCTATAATTTGCATTCATTGCGCCTATTTTACGACTTGAAAGTCTTCACTAGCATTTAATTAGTTAGTAGCCACTGTTAAATAGTTAGAATTTAAATAGCTGAACCTATTTCTTTAAACGTAAGCATACATATGTACATAGCTACGCAAAAATTTGAGCTTAACTTCTCAATGCAAGTAAATTCACTTCTCGCTATTCACTGTTAGCTGTTTATGCACGCAAATAAATTAGTCATCACTATAGCATAATCATTCGCTAAGCCCTATATTACGCTAATTAAACCATTATTTGCACAAATCAATTAAATTTACGATCAACCTTGCTTCCCGTTATTATTTTATGTACGTAGATATCTGCAAAGCATTCCAACAATCAATTTCAGCTACTGTGCAGCGGTCGCTCGAGACTATCATCGCATCCCGTGTCACTGCCAGCACTGCGGGCTCACGTCGTGGTACTGGACCGCGGGCGTCGCGCGTCATCAATCCCACCTTTCACCGCGCTTCTGCTGATTTTGAACCGGTTTCCGTCACAGCGGCTACGAGGCGAGGAGCGTATCGTATGCAATTCTTATTTATTTGATTAGTACAGCGCATAACTAGTTGTTTTGATTGTCTGCGCGCTAACTTTGCTAGTATGGAGGCAAAGTACAAAAATCTTAATTTAAAACGCGCCTCAATTAGAGGCCGTGTTACGAAATTTAATAACCATTTAGAAGAATTAAAAGGTAAAAAGCTTACTCCTACGGAAGTTAGCGTGCTATCGCAGCGATTGGTTAAACTTGAGACTTTATTTGGCGAATTCGATAACGTGCAGAATCAGATTGAAGCATTGGAGGAAAATAATTTAAGCTTAGAATTGGATACCAGAGAAGTTATCGAACAAGCTTTCCACAATTCGATCGCATTGGCTCAGGAAATTATTTCCGTAAGCAGTACGACAAAAAAGTCGTCGCTTCAGCATAGCAGTATTTACACAGCTGATGAAGATGATCACGAAGTTATCGGCTTTCGTTTACCAGTCATTAAAATTAATAAGTTTGATGGTACGTTCAACAAATGGTTGGAATTTCGTGATACGTTCAGTTCTCTGATACATAATAATACAAAAATAAAAAATATACACAAATTTCATTATTTAAATTCCTATCTAGAAGGTGAAGCTGCTCGTGTAATATGTAATTTAGAAGTTTGCGACAATAATTATCCTGAGGCATGGAGTCTTCTTTGCGAGCGTTTTAATAATATTCGTCAATTAATAAATAATCATTTGAAATCTTTGTTTAATATTGAGCCGTTGCGTGAGTCTGACAAGTCTTTAAGATTTCTAGTAGACCACGTCACAAAAAACCTACGTGCTTTAAATACTTTAAAACAGCCAACTGATCATTGGGATACCCTGATCATATTCATAGTCTCAGCGAAATTAGACAGCAATACGCGTGTTAAATGGGAGGAGTACATTCAAGCTAATGTTAAGGCTTCGGATATGCCTAGCCTAGATGATTTCATGACTTTTATTAAGGGCCGCGCTGAAGTTTTAGAGTCTGTTTATCGCAGTAAACAAGACAAAAATATAAAGTCAAACCCGAATCACAATCAAGGCGCCAAACAAAATCCCGTTTCTCATACTAAGTCATTCGTTAGCGCTGAGCAGGGCGACTCATCATCAACTGCGTCTCACAAGTGTATTTTCTGTAGTCAAGGTCATCGTAATTATGAGTGCTCACAATTTCAATCGAAATCTATTGATGATAG
Source organism: Parnassius smintheus behrii (assembly GCA_036936625.1). Taxonomy (NCBI): domain Eukaryota; kingdom Metazoa; phylum Arthropoda; class Insecta; order Lepidoptera; family Papilionidae; genus Parnassius; species Parnassius smintheus. The sequence goes on along the minus strand of JAUPFT010000014.1, from coordinate 31,661,268 downwards.
ACTTTCATTAGTGTCCGAGCTAAAGTTGTGCCCCAACTGTTTACGCAAAGGGCATAATACTCGCGCATGCAAGCTTCCAGGTACGTGCAAAATATGCAAAAAACGTCACAATACCTTTTTACACAAACCTACGGATTCTGATACCAATGTGGTAGTCACTGATGTTGCAGTCTCTGAGCCAGTTTCGATGTCAGCTACCTCTGCTTCTGAGACACTATTATGTACGGCTTTGGTTGATATTTTTAATCCCACAACAAACAATCACATTACCACTAAAGCTCTCTTAGACAACGGTAGTCAGTCTAGCTTTATTACAGAAGCAGTTAAATCAAAATTAAATTTAACTTCTTTCACGTCCGATGTTAGGAATGTTGTCGGCATACGTAACACTATTGTCAAGCTTAATGCTGAACGTTGCAATGTTCGAATTCGTTCAAAGGTGGGTTCTTTCAGCGTTATGACGTCATGTTTAGTCATACCCCAAATATCAGGTAAGATACCTAAGTCTCTTGTGTCTATTACACACCTTAACCTGAAGTCCTTTGAATTAGCAGACCCCAGCTTTTATGAACCATCTGACATAGGACTGCTCATCGGTGCTGACCTATTTTGGTCCATTATTGGAACCAAACAGCACTCTTTAGGCAAAGGAAATCCTATTCTACATGAGTCTAAATTAGGATGGCTTATCGCAGGTCCCATGCACTATACTCAAAATGACAATCTCAATTTAAATTCCCCAGTGAAATGTAATTTTGTAAGTATTGAAAACAACAATACTTTAGTTGAGCTTCACAATGATTTGAAGAGGTTTTGGGAGCTTGAAAGCTTGCCACAAAGGCCCCTTCTTACAGACCAAGAGAAAGCTTGCGAACAACATTTTTTACAGCACACAAAACGCACTGAAGAAGGTCGTTTTTGTGTCAAGCTGCCATTGATTGACGAACCAGACTGCCTAGGCACTTCATATTTCATGGCCAGGCGGCGATTTATAAACCTGGAACGTCGCTTTCGCAAGCAACCGGAACTTAAGTCCGCCTATGTTGATTTAATTGAGGAGTATCGCAAACTAGGACATCTAGCAATATCTGAGGTAGACCGACCTGAGCTTGCCTATTTTGTTCCGCATCATCCTGTCATTCGTGAAGACAGTGAGTCAACACGTCTACGCGTCGTTTTTGACGCATCAGCTCGCACTTCATCTGGTTTGTCTATAAACGACATTCAAATGATAGGCCCTACAGTTCAAGACTCTCTTTTCAATATCCTCATCCGGTTCCGGCAATATCGTTATGTGTTGTCAGCGGATATTGAAAAAATGTACCGGCAGGTTTTAATAGATGAGTCTGACCGAAACCTACAGCTGATTTTATGGCGTGATGCGGAGGACAAACCATTACAAACACTCAGGCTTAACACGGTCACCTACGGATTTGCTAGCGCTAGTTTCCTTGCCACCAGGTGTCTCTGGCAAGTGGGCGAGGAGTGTGACGATGACGTTATTAAGGCAGTCATACAGGAGGACATATGTGTTGATGACTTACTAACTTCTAGCGATGATGAAGATCAATTACGGTCTATACAGAAATCAACACATATGGCTCTTTCTATGGCTGGTTTTAATTTACGTAAGTACCGATCCAACTTACCTTCTTTACTGCCTTCAGACGTTGTCCAGTCATCCGGCAACCTGACATTGAGTCAGTCTACAAATACGCTGGGCCTAGATTGGAATCCTTCGACCGACAGCATTAATTTTCCCATTGCAGTGGATCAGTCTGAGGTCGTCACTAAGCGCACTATACTTTCTTCAACTTTCAAGATCTTCGATCCCTTGGGGCTCCTATCCTTGTCCACTATCGTTCCCAAAATTTTAATTCAGACCTTATGGTCTCTCAAATTGGACTGGGATGAGCCCGCTCCAAAGGAAATTGTCGATGTCTGGAGACCTTTTGTTGATGGACTTAAATGCATTTCTTCACTAAAAATACCTAGATGGGTATCAATAGAATATCCAGTCTCTGCTGAAATCCACTGTTTTTGCGATGCATCGCAACGCGCCTATGGTGCATGTTTGTACCTTCGCTCTACAAATAAAGAAGGACAAATACATGTCCAACTTTTATGTGCGAAATCTCGCGTTGCCCCAGCATCCAGCCCTATTACAATTCCTCGTTTGGAGCTTTCAGGTGCTCTTCTAGCAGCTGAAATGAGCTCATCTGTGACCAAGGCCTTGCGACGTAAAATATCGCGTCATGTCTATTGGACTGACTCGAGCGTAGTCCTTAGTTGGTTGCGCTGCGGTTCTTCTAACTTGAAAGCATTCGTTGCCAACAGAGTCGCCGCCATTAGAGAGTTGACTGACGCAAATTCATGGCACCACGTTCCTACAGAACACAACCCAGCTGACCTGCTATCCCGTGGCGTGAACCCACACCAGATCGCTGCATGTGATATGTGGTGGTATGGACCTAAGTTTTTATTGTTGCCAGAGTCCGAGTGGCCTTCTATGCAGTCGCAGACTATTATTGAGATGAAGAATTTGTCGGAAGTTAAAGCACATCCAGTTGCTATTTGTGATAATTATCAATCAATTATTAACTTTAACAAATATTCTAAATTAAAACAATTACAGCACATTTTAGCCTATGTACATAGATTTATTAATAACTGTAAAAATTCTAAAACTAAAATTACAGGTTCCTTAACTACCGCCGAGCTCAATAAAGCTCTTAATTCATTAGTTTATATTTCCCAATTAGAGGCATTCCCTAAAGAATACGATTTATTATTAAAAGGAAATTCCCTAAGTCCTAAGTCGCACATTTCGGCACTTAATCCATTTTTACATGAAGGAGTGATAAGAGTAGGTGGTCGAATTCAGGCTTCTGAATATAGTTTCGATATGAAGCATCCCATGTTGTTAAGCTCTAAACACCATTTTACTCAACTTTTATTCCAACAAGAACACGTACGGCTTCTACATCTAGGGCCCCAAGCCTTACTAGCTTCTATTAGAACGCGTTTTTGGCCCATTAGTGGAAGAAGTCTGGCTAGACGTACTGTGCGTAATTGCACCGTATGTAGGCGTTTTAAGGGTCAGTCTATGAAAACCATAATGGGCAACCTACCTGCTCAAAGACTAATGCCCGACTTTCCTTTTATTACAGTGGGGACTGATTTCGCTGGGCAATTTCTGGTCACGGATCGCAAAGGTCGTGGTTGTAAAATTACAAAATGTTATTTGTGTATTTTCATATGTTTTAGGTATAAGTGCATCCATTTGGAGGCTGTTAGTGAGCTGTCCAAGGATGCTTTTATATTAACTTTAAGACGCTTTGTTTCGCGGAGAGGGCTACCAAAGCAGATATTCTGCGACAATGGTGGAAACTTTGTAGCTGCTTCAAAGGAACTTAAAGAGTTTTTTGAAGTTAATGCCAAAACTATCGCTGATTTTGCCGCTAACGAAGGCGTTGAATTTTGTTTTTCGCCTGCATACGCTCCTCACTTCAATGGTTTGATGGAGGCCGGTGTAAAGTCAGCCAAATTCCACCTGGCTAGGATATTAGGAACTACGCACCTAACCTATGAGGAATTGTCATCCTTGTTCACACAAATAGAATGCATCCTAAATAGCCGCCCCCTATGTCCATTAAGTTCCTCTCCCACTGACTATTATCCCTTAACTCCGGGCCACTTTTTAATTGGTAGACCACTAAGCTCGCTGCCATCTCCGTGTCTACAATCCGCTAATGCCAATCGTCTCGACAGATTCCAGCGCATCGAGCAGTTTAAGCAACACTTTTGGCGACGCTGGAGTCACGAGTACATTGCGGAGCTGCAGTTGAGGACGAAGTGGCGCACGAAGTCCAAAGAGAGCCTACAAATTGACGACCTAGTCCTTTTGAAAGAGGAAAACGCTCCACCGCTCTATTGGCGTCTCGGACGTGTAAGAAGACTCTTCACGGGATCTGACGGATTGACACGCGTCGCAGATATAGACACTGCAAGAGGAATTGTGCGGCGCGCCCTAAATAGAATCGTCCTACTACCGAAGCCCGATGAGTTGGAAGATCTTGAAAGCTGTTAAGCTTTCCAGCGCCGGGAGTATGTCGACGCCGTTACGACAGCACCGACGGTGTTTGCGGGGAGTAGGTGAAGTGCGGGGGGTTTCTCACCACCGCGCCTAAGACCGGCACTCGCCGATAGCTCGCGACCCGATCGCCACCAAATTATTTTGTATTTTGTTATTTAAATACATAATTTTGCCTATCGTGTGAGTCACCTATTTTATTCATGTTCCCTAAATGAACACATGTTCATCTTAAGACCTATGCGTTGGGAGACACCATTGAGGTCATTGAGCATAGTGCTAAGGTCCTCCAGCGATTATGCCATAAGGACTATATCGTCGGCAAATCGAAGGTGAGTGATGGATTCGCCATTGATGTTAATACCGTATCCTTTCCAGTCCAGTAGCTTGAAAACGTCTTCCAACGCAGCGGTGAAGAGTTTCGGGGATATAACATCAACCTGTCTTACACCTCTCTGCAGTTGGATAGGTTTCGAACTCTGGTTCTGTACTCGGATAGCCATCGTAGCCCTACTGTACAAATACTTCAGCACTTCGATATACCGACAGTCAACTTGGCACTGCTGAAGGGACTGTAGCACCGCCCAAATTTCGACGGAATCAAAGGCTTTCTCATTGTCCACATATGCCAGGCAAAGTGGCAGATTGTACTCTTCGGTCTTCTGTATAATTTGCCGCAGGGTATATATGTGATCTATGGTACTGAAGCCTTTTCGGAAACCGGCTTGTTCGGGAGGCTGGAAGTCGTCGAGTCTGCGTGCGAGACGATTCATAATGACTCTCAAAAATAGCATGTAGACGCGGCTCAGAAGGGAAATCGGTCTGTAGTTCTTCAAGAGAGCGTTCTCGCCTTTCTTAAAGAACAAGACCACTGCGCTTCTGCTCCACGCCTCTGGAGTAGTGCCACCATGGAGGACGGAATTGAAGAGCTTCTGAAGGACTTCAAGTACCGGTGTTCCACCCGCTTTCAGAAGCTGCGCTATAATTCCATCCTCGCCCGGGGCCTTGCCGTTTTTAAGGTGGAGAGCCATTCTAATCTCGCTCAGACTGACGTCCGGGATATCATCGGAATAGTGTCGGATAAGACTTGCTCTTGGACCGTTACTCACACTTGCGTGTGGCTCCAACGATGTGAACCTCTCAATCTCACTCAGAATCTCAGATGTCCCGGAAACAATGTTGCCACACTCAGTCTTCAGCTGTGACAGTTGGCTCTTTCTGACAGACAGATCTCTGGCAAAGACTTTGGAGCCCTGGTTCCGCTCGATCGCTTCTTTAATACGAGCAGTATTAAAGTTAGTCGTAAGTCGTAAGTCTCGCCGCATGCATTTGGAGATCTGTCTGTTCAGTTGCCTGTATGCTGTCAAATCTGTTGACGATTGCAGCCTCGTCTCCCGTCTAACAGCCGTGAGATTAAGAGTGTGATCGGAGAGTTTTTGTGTTATTCTGCAGCGGGTCTTGCAGAACTTAGCTCCGACCGCATGGACAGTTTCCACGAGCTTGTTATTCATATCGTCTAAATATCTATAGAGTTAAATAGTTTTTATTAATTCTCATGAATTTAGCTCAAATACACAAAAATAATTTTTCAAATCAGACTGGTATTTCTTTGGAACTACTAGTCTGATTTGAAAAATTAGCGTGTTTAAAGGAACAAAAAAAAAACAAACAAACTCTAGCGCTTTTTTACATTAGAATAGATGTATCTTACATCTGTGTAAAACCTATGGTCTACGAAATTAATGAATGCATGAATGAATGAAGGTATACACTATAAATTAATCCAAGCTGGTGGAGATTATGGATGCAAGGGTCTGTTGGGTGGTCGTACAGCACCTCGCGCTCGGCTGTCGCGTCCAGCGCCAGCTCCATACTCACCCACGCGACCTCCATGCAGCGGCCCTTTGCGCGTTCTTTTGTATTCTATCATTCATATTAGGGAGTGTTATTTAACGGGAGACGCCCAGACCCGGTGCTGTTTGATGGTTATTGTTATTATCATTTCATTTTTCACATTACTGCAATCATGTTTAGCAAATGTATTTCCTTATGTAAGAAATTTATTATTATTATGGGTTATTAATAGAGAACTCTCATTTGGTTGAGCTGAATAAATATATCACAGGAAATTAAATGTATACATAAATATATATTTAATATACTAACATAAATAAATAAACAATTTATAAATAAATAAAAACCCAACCAGATGGAGCCTTTGGTAGGGGAGACTAAATGGCCTAGGGTAAGTTGTAAAGGGAAAGAAACCGGCGGACGAAGCGGGCGGTATCCAGGAGTGCGGGCGGTATCGAGGAGTGCGGGCGGTATCGAGGAGTACGGGCGTTATCGAAGAGTTATTATTTATTCTTTTATTAATCTTACTTTTTTGACTTGTGTACCCCAAAAGGAATTTGAGGTCGTCAGTTTGTAGTTAGGTACACAAAATTTAAGTATTTTTTTATGATTACCAACATATATTTGCAGTGAAAAGATCAACGGTAAAGAAGACAGTGAACGGAATTTCTTTTTACATTTATACATTTTTTCAACAAATATACTAATTGGGTGCGTATTATTTTAATTTCGACAGTTTTTGATTGATTTTTTTATTTAGTTCATAATTTTTGCTTTTATTTTTATTAACCGAAATTTTATTTCAAATTAGTGGTATTTACCTATAATTAAATTTCATAATGTATGAAGCAAAAATAAAAAAAACCCAATTTTTTCCAGACGATAAAAAAATCATCCAGATTTTTATTTATTAATGTTAATCTTATAAAAATATATAATTTATAAATTTTAATTTTTACGAACTACGGTTTTACTTATAATTTGTTGATTATATAGGCTTTGCGATACGTTCGTATAGCTTATTTAATTTAAATATCAATCGTCTCTATACCTGTCTTTTTATCGTAATTTTATGCAGCGTCGAGTTTTATGTGTAGGACCACTTATGAATAAAATAATTATTTATATAATAAACTTTAAGAATTATTCAATAATTACGAAAATTTTAGTCATAAACTATAACGTTACGCACCAGATGTTACGAGTACTTTACTTATTGTGACCTTGATTTACGGTCTTAAGTAAAATTTAATTAATTTTCATAATATACAAAATCACGAAATGATTTTTAATTTATGTCGTTTATCTTAGGTTAGTTATTATAATTTCCTAATTTAGAATTATCACAATTTCTTAAAACTTTTATATTTACTTTGAGGAAATAATGTCGTCAATTTTTGTTACTTCAGTGATGCTGAAAATATACCAATAAGTCAAACTCTCTGAGCTCAAATTTAATCGAGAAACAATATTTACGAAAAAGATCTGCTTCCTATAGAGATAGTTTATGGTCTTTTCATGTAATCGTGTCGAAGCATAGGATAACTCTAGTAGTAATTTCTAGCAGACATTTAGAACAATTACTGCGATATCTCTAAAAAGGTATTTTACAAATAACAATACTGTTGTGTAATTCCGTAAATATCAATGATTTGAGTTTGTAATTAAATTGATTCCGTTTTTTGAATAGGCCTAAGATGTTGTAGTATATGGTAGGCATGAAAATTACTATTAGAGACGGTTTATGAATTTACTACAGTGCAAGATAAAATTTAACATGTAATTCCACCCGACTACAGCATATTGGATGGTCCTAAAAGCGTAAAAGTAGGAAAGAAACATCAAAAGAACGGAAATCACAAATATAATCTGAATCGAAAGGTTTTCGGTTTCAGTTTCGTCGGCACGAATTTATGTCGCAGCCAAATAAGAAATAAGACGTATTAACAAAAATCTACTCGTAATGCACATCATATATTTTATCAGCTTTTTGCGTTATACAATTTGACGGATAATGCTGAATTTTAAGTGTCATACATTACGAAATGAACAAATGCAGCGGGTTGTTTTTAATACAGCAACATTCTATAGTGCTTATGAATAGTGGCTAGAAATTTTGTCGTTAAAAAGTCGAACTAACTAGTTGTTCTGTAATCAGGTTAGACATTGATATAGACATTTTAGTACAACGTATAGTAACATCATTCCGACTGAACGTCAGTAATCTGCATTGGTAAATGGCGCCGAATCAAAAAACACTAACTGCAATCATTACTAAGGCAAGTACTGTAGCTAGGTCTTTTTGAATATGCCTTATTTTAAATGTTGGCTGCAACGATGTGTCGTTTCGAAAATTTCATATATAAATACATATATCCTCCTTTACATGTATCCTCCACCTGTAAGGGTGACTACACACAGCCTACTTGATGGCAAGTGGATGCTGTGGTCCATAGACATCCACATCTATCCTCGATTAACCCGCCGTCGGTCGCGTGAGGCGAATAAACGCCCGTCAAATGATTATCTTCTTAATATTTAAAATACTTTTATTTTTATCGAATTCAAACTCTAGCTACCTTCCTATAACGACTAAGTACGCGATACAAACGAATAACTTTTAAGTTTGTGCCGTGCACTTAAACGCTACGGACGTATATTTCATGCAAGGGCGTCAGTTGACTCCACGTGACCAACGACGTTATAAAAGTGTAATTATTATTAGAAGTACAAAATGAGTTTTATCACAAGAGGAATATATTAGAAACTAATTGAAAGAAGAGTCAGTTGAAGATATAATTGGTGGGGAAGATGTTTAATAAATGTTATTATAGATTCCCATACAAATGTACATCAGCATTGTTAGCATGCTAATTGTAACTTTCAGCCTACGGTTTCTTTGTATTTTTTATTGTAACTTACAAGTTTGTTTTGATCTTATATAGTTGTCTACTTTATGAAAATTTAATGTTGGTAAAAGGAAAGCTTTTTTGATTTATTTTTTATTTTTAACAATTTTTACCTCTTTGGCCTCCTTTACATCCATATATCTACACATACATGCTCGTTGGTTAAGGATACTTCTAACGTGGCCCATTTTTAAAATTTCGCCATTTTGGTCGATAAACTTCCTTCTAGGGCGTCCCTTCCCGACTCTGCCGTTCACATCTGCCATATAAATTTGATTCTTCACTCTTTCCTCATTCATTCTTTCTACATGACCAAACCACCGAAGCATTCCTTTCTTAATCCTGGTCACAACATCATCTTGCATACCACATTTATCTCTTATCACGCAATTTTTCACCCTGTCATTCAGATTCAACCCTTGCATACTCCTTAAAGACCGCATTTCTACAGCATTTATTCTACTTTCGTGCTTCTTCTGCCACACCCAGCTTTCACTACCATTCATTAAAGTAGGGACTAACACAGCATTATGAATGACCATACGTGCCTTTTTTGATACATTCTGATTCTTCATAATAGAGTGTAGTGCCCCATTCACTCTATTCCCTGCATTTACTCGTCGTTCTATACCCCTATCATATCTACCATCCCTGCTAAATACACATCCCAAATACACAAACTCATCCACTTGTTCAATTAACTCTATAATTTATCTTTTTACGTAAATAATTTCGAGTAATATATATGGAAATGATTGTGATTTTCACGATGACGACATTGGCTTGGAATGTTTTGTTTTTGTTATCAGAATACAATAGTCTTTTTATAGAAAATTTTGTGTAGATTATATAATTCCAAAATTCTTCATAGAAAAGTAGTCTCTAAATATAAGTTCTAATAGTTATAAGTGCTGCGTTCGGGTGCGGTCGCATGCGACCGCTCGGGGTTTGCTGGGTTCATGCGAATGTGTGGGATTGTTATTGGGATTGATGGGTTAGTAAGGAAAGTCAACAAGCATTTTTGGTTCAAGAAGGATTTTATAATTAAAATTTTTAGTTTTTAATATGTTGTATAGTAGTAGTGTAGGTATGACGACGCTCAAAGTCGCTCAGCGAGCTATGGAGAGGGCTATGCTTGGAGTTTCTCTGCGTGATAGACTTAGAAATGAAGATATCCGCAGTAGAACCAGAGTGACCGACATAGCCCAATGAGTTAGTAAGCTGAAGTGGCAATGGGCCGGCCATATAGCTCGAAGAACCGACAATCGTTGGGGAAAAAAGGTTCTCGAGTGGCAGCCTCGTACCGGTAGGCGAAGTGCAAGGCGACCCCCACTAGATGGAGTGACGACCTGGTAAGAATCCAGAAAGTCGATGGATGCATGTGGCTCAGGACCGTGCTTTGTGGCATACCTTGGGGGAGGCCTATGTTCAGCAGTGGACTTGTGAAGGGCTGTATTGATGTTGATGATGATGATAAGCTATATAATATACAAATTATTACGATAATATCATCGATGTTAACTCAATTTTATATAATTTCCAAGCGGTACATAATAGTAATGATATCCTTACTATTTTAACAATAGCAGTAAGATAACGAATATACTGAAAGTTGTTGACTATACAGACCGTTTTATAAAGCCAATTAGGGAACGTTATTCTTGCGTACATTTTCATATTGTAAGTCTTCTGGGCTTCCCTCTAACACGATTGTTTCTATTTCTACTACTTTTTCTTTCAATATAGTTAGACACAATGTGGCATTCCATCTTACTTCTTAATGGTCGCAATACCAATTAAGATACACAATCAGTTAGAAACTTTAGTCAAATTTCAATACCATATAAAATATTTATAAGTTCCACAACATATATATATTAACAATGTCATAAATCTTAGCCAAAGGACTTCTTACAAGCACAGATCGTGATTGATTTTTTCGCAGCTTTAACATAAAAATATATTTCATGTTCAATACGTTTTATTTATTTTTCATAAATGTTTTAGCACAATAGTTTTATGAGTGTATTTGTAAAGTAAACTAAAGTAAAGTTACAGCCTATATACGTCCCACTGCTGGGCTCAGGCCTCCCCTCATTTCTGAGAGGGTTTTAGGGCAAGAAAGTGTCCGCCGCGCTGCCCAAATGCGTGTTGACGAACTTCACATGTCTTCGAAATATTTTTTTCTTATTCTTCAGACATGCAGGCTTCCTCACGATGTTTTCCTTCATCTCCGAGCACGTGGTAAATCAGCACTTAAAATTGCAATTAACAATTGTGCCGGCGGGGATCGAACCCGGGTTACTCGCGTTCTGTTATATTTACAGCGAGCGTTAACCACTGAGCTACAACGGCTCTCACTTGCAAATGTGTATTTGTAGTTAATGTCAAATCAAAGGGCATAAACACAGTCAACCCAAGGTTGAACGTGTAGTGGAGGTTTAGAAATATTTACTACACTGTATCATCCCGTGCACATCTTACGAGACGACAGAATTAATCAGTAGAGAAGGCCTATGTTTAACTTTGGATTTGTAGTAAGCTGTAACCTGTAACGATAATTGATAAATACCGTTACATATCACCTCTTCCAAGGTATTTCACAAGGCAGCTTAATGCCAGAAGTTGTGATATAGGCAGTCCAATGAAATTACAAGTAGATGGTGACATGAGTCGATAATACGCAACCGTTTAGAAGGATTTTACAACATATTCAAATAGTTTTTTTTTTAAATTAAATGAAATGAACGATTTTTATGCAATATAGATATTACATAATACTTACTGAAAATCATTTTTTGTTTTATCATTTGTTTGAAAAAAACCTTCTGTCCTGGAAAAAACCCGCAAGAAACCCAACAAGACTTCTTTTAAACATATTTCGCTTTACAATAATTTATTATTTATAATTTAAATTTTTACAGAGCAGAGTTTTCATTTATGTATTCTTTGATACTAAAAGAACCCCTTCTGTACAGTTTTTTCATTAGTAAAACTTTAAGACTTGAATTGAATGACAAATTATGTAACTACATTTTCTCTGATTTTGTTGTAATAGCATACATTTCCCGATTGCTAGTCTAGTAGCTGGTATTACAGTCTTACTTACTAAGAAATATTTAGAATTTAAAAAAAATATACGTTCCATATATACAAATGGAAAGAATAAAGCCATGCGTATAATTGAACTGACAATCAAACCGACGCCACGTGGTATGGAATAAATTGTCAATCAACCTTAGAATTTATTTAGTACAAAAATAAATAAATTTGTTTAAACAAACCTTTCGAAAGAACTTAATAAAATGTTACGAGATTGCTTTATAAACAGAAACAGCTTTTTGTAATAAATAGGAACAATTCGGTTTGTAACAACAAACCATTGAAAGTAAGCTAAAATAAACGTAAATAAACTGCTGGTCAAAAGGCTACAAGTCAGAAGTGAAGACTTCTTAGCTTCACAAACTTGCAAATGTGTATTTTTACTAGAAATTGTTTTTATCAACGAATTAATATTATAACAATAATATTTTCATTTATTGCGCTGTTTTACAGGAAAAATAATGATACATATATCATTATTTTGGCGTAGGCGTGTGCTTGAACGCGCGCGTGTGTTTGTGTGTTTGTGTGTGCGCGTGCGTGTGGATGTATGTGCGTTCGTTTGTGTTCGTGTGAATGCCTGTGTGTTCGTGTGAATGCCTGCGTGTGCGCGTGTGTATGAGTGAGTGCGTGCGTGGGTGCACGGTTGTGTTTGTGTGTGTACGTGTGTGTGCGACAGTATGCGTATGTTTTTGCGGTAGTCTGCTTGTGTTTTTTCGCATGAGCATGTATGTGTGTGCATATGTTTGCATTTGTATATGTGTGCGCGTGCGTGTGTCTGTATGTGCGTGTTCTCATGTGTGAGTGTGTGCATGTGTGCGTGTGTGCCCTGTTGTTTTTGTGTGTGCGTGTGTGCATGAGTGTGTGCGCGCGTGTTTGTGTGTGTGTGTGTGTATGTGTGTGTTTACCACAAACCAGTTAACATGTTTTCTACATCTTCATAATCAAGATTTTAAAGGACTCGTTTACAAAATTGATAGGTAGGTGTAGAATTGAACTAATACATGAGATATTATCATGAGACCTTACCTCCAGTCTCGATGGAGTGACCTCAAAATGTAATTCGTTGATTACTACTGGAAGTCCTGGACTAGATGAACTAGGTTTGCCGAGCTTAGGATCGTTTTGTTTGGTATGGTGAGGACTTCATTGAGTGACCTGAAGGTGTACCTTGGTAACCGCTATTGGAAGTCGTCGCCACGTAGAACTAGGTGTGCCGAGTTTGGGCTCGTTGTGTTAGTGATGATGAGACCTTACCTCTGGTCTAGACGGAGTGATCTGAAAGTGCACTTTAGTGACAACTACGGGAACTCCTGGACGAGTAAGAACTAGATGTGCAGAGCTTCGGCTCGTTTTGTAGCCAAGCTGATATTCGATAAAATGAATAAACTCGTAGTAACATCTTTATGAGCAGTATCGATACACACTAACTAGTCACACAGTCCCTCGCTGTAACCACCTCACTTGCTCGCAAGCGGTTCCCACTGTACTGCACTCCAGTGCGTCGACCACCACCTACGCCATCTACGCCTCCACACCGCTCCTTCGTTTTCCACCTCCGCCACCTCCGCTTTCACCATAAACTCTACTCCCTCCCCTCCAGCATAATTCGTCACTATTCACTCCACCTTCACTATAAACTCAGATTGATCCACTTCTGACCCCGCTCTTCCCGTTTCCGATATCTCCGACTTCACCACAAATTCCACTCCCTCCTCTACCGCCTACGCTACCACCTTTGCTGCCTTCGCCTTCACCACAAACTACGCTGCCTCCACCTCCAGCAAGTCTCCGTTCTCTGCCTCCGTTTTTCACACACACACACACACACACACACACACACACACACACACACACACACACACAAACACACACACACACACACAAACACACACACACACTCACACACACGCACGCACTTAGACGAACACACACCCACGCACACACACCCACACGCACGCACACAAAAACAGACACAACATACACACACATTTGCGCGCGTGTGAACACACACCTGCACACACACCCACACACACACACACACACACACACACACACACACACACACACACACACACCCACACGCGCGCACGCGCGCACGCGCACACACGCACGCACGCACGCAAGCAAACACACGCACATTCTGACACACACATGCACACAGCCACACACACACACACACACACACAAACACACACACGCACTAACACACCCACATGCATACACTAAATTGAACCCCCACCCTTACATACACACACACACACACACACACACACACACACACACACACACACACACACACACACATACACACGCATACTTGACTGATAAATTAATTTGTAATAAAGTACTATCAATCATCTTCTAATTAATCTGTGACAAATAAACAAAATAACACAACTTCTCTCACACGATAACAAAAACTCGCGCAAACTTCTTTTTGCAATAAAACCTGCCAAAGTTTGATCCTCAAAATCAGGAGGTAACGCATTTTCCTTACCTTACTACAATAACGAAGTAGTCTACTGGGTTATCTATCACACACATAACGCGACGTTGCTGCTTTGTGTTCGAGTACCTATTCCTCAATTGTGGCTCCGGATCCACGTAGTCTAAGTAAATATTGCATGTAAATGAAATATACTCTAGATCTAAAAATTGATTTTTTCGACCGTTGATAAATCAGCAAATGTTGGTCAAATCGCTGATAAGTATATTGAAAACCTATTAGTGCGGATCCAACGACGTCACACGCACAGCAAAGATGGATCAAAGTATATCAGTTTGTGCAACGAAAAGCTGATCAAACACGTCAAATAGGCGGGTCAACAGTTTTTCTAACTTCTCACTGGATCAACATGCACCTTGAAAGGATGATTAAATATATATAACACAATTAACGCACTTTGAGAAAGTAGTTTGTTCAGAATCATTTACAGAATCGATTCATGTAATTTTTAATATAGGTAATTTTTTATCACAAAAATAATTAAAACTACGTAAATTACAGTCACACTAAATCTGTACAGTCAAAACAAACTGAAATGGACCGTAACTTAAGGCAATAAGACTTTTAAGAGTGCAGTTTTATTTGTATTATTACTAATTTTGTCACTCAATAAAAATAAAGAAAAATGAACTTTATATCATGCACGTTAAAGTATTTGCGTTCGTGGATTTGTACTGTGACCACAACATTCTTCCGGAATGATTATAACTAATTTCATAAATAATCAGTGCATAAAAATGTTTAACTAAAAAGTATGTATTATGATTATAACATAATATACTAATTGGGGTGTCTGAGGGTGTGCGTTAATTACGTTACATTTTATATATACATATATATATATATATATATATATATATATATATATATATATATATATATATATATATATATATATATATATAGATCTCCCTACGGAAAATGTTGATCCGATTTAAATGAGCCAATCAGAGAACAAGTGCAAGCAAGTGATAAGATTAACGGTCGGATTGCAAAAAAAAGCAAAAAAAAAGACGTGTGGCACTCGGGGACTGCCGCGGTAAAGCTATTGCATAGCATTTTTTATCAACTTATGCAATTATAATTAATTATTTATTTTATTTATGCAGTTAAGTCTTTGATATTAAATCAAGTTACACTTTTTGAGCGTGGTGACCGATAAGAAAACAATTTTTTTTCTCCTATTATATAAATGAGAAGTTAATATTATTTAAAATATTTTTAATATCTTACAATACATGTAGGTTATTCAGGAATTTTTATCATTCAGTTAGCAGCTAGTGTACACGCATACGACTAGTCGCACGCACACAAACACCGTGCCGAAGTCTGCCGGTAGAACCCGGGCCCACCAGGGGTTCAACTCGACGAGTAACAGGAGGTCGGCCTAAATGGCTTGTGGAATATGAGACAATAGCGGTTAAAAAGGAACCAAACAAGACTTACCTATTTCGTCGACGTAGGGTCAAACCTAGGAAGATTCAGGTGTAAGTATATGAGTGTGATAGTGTTATGCTCAGTACGTGTTATGTAACCTGACTTCCCGCTGGTTGCCGAACAGCAGATCCCAAGGCTTCGCCTCTATGCCAGTATGGGATCCATCGAAGGGGCAAGCCGTCACAGAAACTTCAGAGTCTAGGAAATTACGCTCGTTTATCACTCATTAATTATAGTTAAGTCAATTGTCATTATCCCAATAGGTTAATCCAATCAAATTCAACCAGATTTAACCGAACCCGCGTTATAACGAACTCACTATTTGTGAAAAATACTGTATCACCTGACCGCGTCGCAAAAAACTCAGGTTCGCGCAGTACATACGTCAGGGCGGCCGTACGGCAATTATATTAACAAGACGCGCAACTACTCAGTTACACGCTCCACGGCAAGATTTGTCACTTATTATTTATTGTCCAATTAATTGTCTTTAAATTCAAATGGCACGCTCTATTATAATCAATAAACGATAATCGCGTATAGTGAATTTCGAAGTAAATTATTATATATAAACGTTTTTGAATTGTCGTAATGAAACATATTTCCTAAAGAAAATATCTTCACAATTAATTTGATGTAAAATAACATTAGAAATAACATATAAAAACAGAAAAATTATCAAATTTTTGATCGAGTTCCTAACCAGTACACAACCAAAATTGGCGAAATATCATTTTCAGATTTTTTTCTATATTCTATATAGTTATTTGTTACAGAGTACACAGATAAAATTCACTCTCACAGATGACAAATTTCAAACACCACAATCTCTAATTTTTTACTCTGCTATCTTCAGCGCTGTACAAGAACGGAACGATGTCGTTGAGAGCCGCGGTAGCTCACATGGTTAGCGCTCGTTATAGGTATCACAGTACGGGAGCAACCCGGGTTCGATCCCCACTGGCACCAATGAAATTGTTGCGTGCTGATTTAGATATCAGTTGGAAAGTCTGTTTTTCTGGGCCGTTTTGTTTTGTTACACTGACATCTCGCAAGTCACCTAGGGACCTAGGAGGTTGTCGGTTGCTTATTTTTTATTTTTCTTTAAAATTTTCGTCGGTAAAATAACATATTTATAAAAGTAAAAAAAAGAAAAGTTACAGCCTATATACGTCCCACTGCTGGGCACAGGCCTCCTCTAATTTCTGAGAGGGTTTTAAGGCAAGGAAATGTCCGCCACGCTGCCTCAATGCATGTTGACGAACTTCACATTTCTTCGAAATATATTTTTTTAATTTCTCAGACATGCGCTACCAGCATGCGACGACGCGGCCCGCGCCTTGCCGCCACTTGAGTTTGCCGCGCTTTTTCTCGTCACAGAGTGGCGAAATCACAGTTATATAGGTATTTTATAAACAGCACCTGTCTAATATTATGAAATATGTAGATAAAACTTAAAACTTACCTTGATAAATGTATACCCTTTTGTTTGTAATATTTTTTTAGACCTCTCTTCAATCGTTTCTGCTTATTCTCCATGTTTTACAAACTAAACTTAAACATCAATAAAACTGTACAATTAATATAACTATAAAACACTACTATTAAACAAGAATCAGAAGAAACCTACTCCACTATTAACAAAATTAAATTTTTGCAGTAATATTTTACGATTTTATTTCGTAGTGCTGAGCTCTCGCAACGCGGCGTATGTCCACCTAGCAACACGATGCGCCCCGCACTGAATTCGTGGACGATTGCGGGGGTGATATAGACGCAGTATTTAATCGGGACGCATTTTTAATTTATTATCATAAAAATAATACATATTTCTAAAAAGTAACCAAACCAAATTATTTTGTTTTGTATTGCAAAGCAGTAGATATTTTTTTATAATCTCTTAATAAACAATGAAGGAGTAAAGTGGTTTCATCTCAACGATTTGGAGGTGATTTGGGTATTTTTTATTTATTATGTGACACCGATAGAAAAATTATGGCTAAACCAAATTACGTATCGATACGATTACTAGCTATTTTTTTCATATGTAATTTCTCTGTAAGTGTCGACGAAAAGTTGGTTCATCTGCACGCTTTTTTCAAGCTTTTTGCGAGAGAGCAGCCTTAATAATAAATGCACTTTGTTCATTCATATTCAAAATTTCAAACTCTTCGACAAAGACAACAAAGACTGAGGAAAAGAAACGACGTTAGACCATCGTTAGACAATGCACGGCCTTCAAGCTACACCTCCATGCCCGTCGGAGAGCGTGAGGTATTTTTCGTTACTAAATTTCTGGATTTTCCCGCACTCAAGGCCCGCGATAGAAGCTATGCAATAGCTTAATATATAAACAAGTATATAGGTGAGTAAATAAGCAAGAATATAAGCAAGTATATGAGCAAGTAAATAATAAGTATATAGGTAAGTAGATAAGAAAGTATATCAGCAAGTATTTCTATAAGTAGGTATGTAAGTAAGTATATAAGTAAGTATATAAGGAAGTTTATAAGTAAGTATGTAAGTAAATATATAAGTATAAGGTCCTCCAGCGATTCTGCCATAAGTACTATATCGTCGGCAAATCGAAGGTGAGTGATGTACTCGCCATTGATGTTAATACCGTATCCTTTCCAGTCCAGTAGCTTGAAAACGTCTTCCAATGCAGCGGTGAAGAGTTTCGGGGACATAACGTCACCCTGTCTTACACCTCTCTGCAGTTGGATATTTCGATTGGAGGTTTCGAACTCTGGTTCTGTACTCGGATAGTCATAGTAGCCCTACTGTACAAATACTTCAGCACTTAGATATACCGACAGTCAACTTGGCACTGCTGAAGGGACTGTAGCACCGCCCAAATTTCGACGGAATCAATGGCTTTCTCATAGTCCACATACGCCAGGCAAAGTGGCAGACTGTACTCTTCGGTCTTCTGTACAATCTGCCGCAGGGTATGTATGTGGTCTATGGTACTGAAGCCTTTTCGGAAACCGGCGGGAGGCTGAAAGTCGTCGAGTCTGCGTGCGAGACGATTCGTAATGACTCTCGAAAATAGCACGTAGACGCGGCTCAGAAGGGAAATCGGTCTGTAGTTCTTCAAGAGAGCGATCTTTCCTTTCTTAAAGAACAAGACCACCGCACTTCTGCTCCACGCCTCCGGAGTAGTGCCACCATGGAGGACGGAATTGAAGAGCGTCTGAATGACTTCAAGTACCGGTGTTCCACCCGCTTTCAGAAGCTCCGCTGTAATTCCATCCTCGCCTGGGGCAACGCCGTTTTTAAGGTGCTGGAGAGCCATTCTAATAACGCTCAGACTGACGTCCGGGATATCATCGGAATAGTGTCGGGTAAGACTTGCTCTTGGATCGTTACTCACACTTGCGTGTGGCTCCAACAAAGATGTGTACAGCTGCCCAT
This sequence comes from Parnassius smintheus behrii, assembly GCA_036936625.1. Classification (NCBI taxonomy): domain Eukaryota; kingdom Metazoa; phylum Arthropoda; class Insecta; order Lepidoptera; family Papilionidae; genus Parnassius; species Parnassius smintheus. The sequence continues at coordinate 31,641,947 of JAUPFT010000014.1, read as the reverse complement.
AGAACCTCTCAATCTCACTCAAAATCTCAGGTGTCTCGGAAACGATGCTGCCACACTCAGTCTTCAGCTTTAACAGTTAGCTCTTTCTGGCAGACAGATCTCTGGCAAAGACTTTGGAGCCCTGGTTGCGCTCGATCGCTTCTTTAATACGAGCAGTATTAAAGTTGTGTAAGTCTCGCCGCATGCATTTGGAGATCTGTCTATTCAGTTGCCTGTATACTGTCAAATCTGTTGACGATTGCAGCCACATCTCCCGTCTAACAGCCATAAGATTAAGAGTGTGATCGGAGAGTTTTTGTGTTCTTCTGCGGCGGGTCTTGCAGAACTTAGCTCTGACCGCATGGACAGTTTCCACGAGCTTGTCATTCATATCGTCCAATGCATTGCAATCTTCTAGGCACTGAAAGCGGTTACGTAACTCGAGCTGAAAAGTTTCGGGATTCTGGATTAGAGCAAAACTAAAAAAACTGCTTTTACGGATTTTATATAAACGTCGGGTATTAAAAACAAAATAAATAAAACGCGATAAAATCCGTAAAAGTAGTTTTAATTTAAGAAGATCAAATAGTACAATCATACACTTTTCCTTACATACGTGGACTATAAGATATCGAAATGCTGAAGTGTTTGTACGGTAGGGCTACGATGGCTATCTAAGTACAGAAACATAGTACAATTCCAGAGACTCTTCACCACTGCACTGGAAGACGTTACTGGACTGGAAAGGATACGATATTAACATTGTTCACCCTCATTGAATAAAACTATTATTTACGGATTTTATCGCGTTTAATTACATTAATTCATTTTTATTATTATCCCGACGTTTCGGGTGCTTTACAGCGCCCATGGTCACGGGGGGGACTGAGATGTTTGACGTCCCAATGTCATAGTTAGTCCGGCTACCTTCAGTTTTTTAATATTAATTTTTTGGTCCGATTTACGCAAAACGAGCTTATAGTATCATGAAGTCTTGCAGTGGTATGCTTGGGTTTGGGTTTAATTTTGTTAATTATAGGATCCCAAGCAGATGGTAGCACCCAACCATCTTCTCTATTGAAATTTGGATGTTTTTTTAATTTCAATAGCCTCGCGTATCATCCTTGGTAGGAATCGGTGTTCTTTTGCGAGAATTTGTGGTTTATCAAATCTAATGTAATGGTGGGGACGATCTTGAACATGTTCGCAGACTGCAGACTTCCCGGAGCGTCGGTGCTTCACATCAGCTATATGTTCCTTCACGCGGGTTTTTATAGATCTCTTTGTTTGACCTATGTAAGAGAGACCACATTCACAATCTAGTTTGCACACACCTGCATCTTGTAGAGGAATATTACATTTGATGGATGGTAAAAATTGACTAATCTTCTTCAGCGGCTTGTAGTATGTCTTAATGGACGCTCGCTTCAAGATGTAGCCAATCTTGTCTGTGACTCCTCTAACATATGGTAGTAGAGCAGGTGCGCGCTCGACTGTGGCCGGCTTCACTCGTTCACTGTGACGTAGGCGCGGGACACGAAGCTTGTTGTCTTGCAATACTTGCTTGACATGCTGAAGCTCCGCAGCCAGATGTTTTCTGTCACAGGTCCCTCGCGCTCTCTGAAACAAAGATTTACCAACGGTAGCTAACTGTGAAGGATGATGGTGAGATTCACCATTTAGATATCGGTTGGTATTATTATTATATTTTAGATATCAGTCGAGCGCGCGCCTGCTCTACTACCATATGTTAGAGGAGTCACAGACAAGATTGGCTACATCTTGAAGCGAGCGTCCATTAAGACATACTACAAGCCGCTGAAGAAGATTAGTCAATTTTTACCATCCATCAAATGTAATATTCCTCTACAAGATGCAGGTGTGTACAAACTAGATTGTGAATGTGGTCTCTCTTACATAGGTCAAACAAAGAGATCTATAAAAACCCGCGTGAAGGAACATATAGCTGATGTGAAGCACCGACGCTCCGGGAAGTCTGCAGTCTGCGAACATGTTCAAGATCGTCCCCACCATTACATTAGATTTGATAAACCACAAATTCTCGCAAAAGAACACCGATTCCTACCAAGGATGATACGCGAGGCTATTGAAATTAAAAAACATCCAAATTTCAATAGAGAAGATGTTTGGGTGCTACCATCTGCTTGGGATCCTATAATTAACAAAATTAAACCCAAACCCAAGCATACCACTGCAAGACTTCATGATACTATAAGCTCGTTTTGCGTAAATCGGACCAAAAAATTAATATTAAAAAACTGAAGGTAGCCGGACTAACTATGACATTGGGACGTCAAACATCTCAGTCCCCCCCGTGACCATGGGCGCTGTAAAGCACCCGAAACGTCGGGATAATAGTAAAAATAAATTAAAGTAATTAAACGCGATAAAATCCGTAAATAATAGTTTTATTCAATGTGTAGTGTTCGCGTAAATTTAAGAAATCATTATTGTTCACCCTCAATTTACCAACCATATAGTCTTTATGGCAGTGTGGCGGTGGAAGGAAAAGGGGAGATCTCCCGCCGGGCAAGGTGTTCTGCCCGGGGAGCGGCCTACACTCCGTGTGATAGTTCGGAGATATTCTATATATACTGTTTATGATTCGGAATTTTGATAGCGTGATTTAGGATTCGGTGTGTTTCACTTGTGGCACTACGACAGTGCCGCCACATCACCCCCCTGCTCAGACCGGAAGTCGATAGTGCAGTCTCGTTGTCGACGAATGTGCAAGTGCCAGGAGATTGCCTTGTAGTTTGCGGTGAGTCGAGAAGAAGGCAAGTAATCTGCGAGAGTGCCGTGAAGCAGAGGCGAGCAGTAAGCCTCAGAGCCGTGCCGAACACTGTAGCGCAGAGAGTAGCTTGAAGGAACAGGAAGCATTATTATTCCAATGCTGCGATGAACCTTGTGAAGCTAGCTAGCTTGCAGGATACGAAGACTGCAGACGATATCTACTTGGGAGCGAATGGATGGGGTACTTTATGACGATGATGAAGCTTGAAGTTTCCGAAGGTTGTTGGTTGCATGTTCAGATCACGTCGGGGTCACCACTGTGGCCGTGGAAGGAAAAGGCGAGATTTCACGCCAGGGAAGGTGTTCTGCCCGGGGAGCGGCCAACATTCCGTGTGATAGTTCGGAGATGTTCTATATATACTGTTTATGATTCGAAATTTTGATAGGGTGATTTAGGCTTCGGTGTGTTTCACTTGTGGCACTACGACAGCGCCGCCACAGCAGAATTATTGGAGGAACTTTTCACTATGATCAATGACTTCAATAGTAAGCACTATTAAGGTACCTACCGCCTAGATCTTAAGATGAAGGCTGACAAAAAACAGATCATGTTTAACGTCCGTATCACAACAATACCGATAGTTGTTGGGAGCACTAAGTTTGAAGTGTTTGGTGAGTATTTTGGTGCAATTACTAAAAAATAAAAAGAACATAAAAACACGGTTAAATGCTTACTACATACATACGAAATACAGAAACATAATCAAAAGTAAAGATTAATATTATGTATGTAATTTTAAACATGAACAATCAATGAATTTAAGTTCCTGTGTAAAAGTACAAACTACGAGGACACTAATTTCAAACGGGTTCTAGGGACCAATTGTTGCCGTAAAAATGGTTGTCCATAAATGAAGAGAAAACTATTATAGTAAAACAGTATAGTTGAAATGTCCTATGAATCTTTAGTGCACACTCGAGGAGCAGGAAAGTTTATCTTCCTGGATTGTAACAATGCCACCACATGGCTGCTTAGCAAAATTAATGACGTAACAAAACGAATTAAAATATACTGGGTGACTATTTTTACAGTTTGGAAAATAATATTGTGTTTTGTGTAAGTGGAATAGAAGTTTTCCTCGAAAGTATTTGTACAATATAACAAAATATATCTAAATAGACAAAACATCCGAATATTCTTATAAATACATAAAAGCAATTCATACTACGGCGTTTGGGTAAAACTAAAAATAGGCTACGATCGCTAATGAATGAAATTATCGCGAAATGAAAGTGCATGCGAAGCGCGTGTAAATATTTGGCCGAGTTGGCCGAGTGGGAGGGAAGCCACTGACACATCGTTGCCGCCAACATTTTTATAATCAGCTGACGCGCGCCTTATGTTACCAAAAATATTTTTCTCTTATAAATTTTGCCACTTTTTATATTTATTTTTGATTTATAGTTGAGTAGAATTAAATGTTAAATTGTATCTTGCATTATACTGAATTTATAAATAATTTCTAGTAACAATTTGTATGCCTACCTTATACTGCAATGTCTTGGCGTATTTAAAAGATCAACTCATTTACAAACTACACTGATTATTATTTACAAAATTACACTACAATACTACTAATAAAAATTACCTTGTTACCGATATCACATTAATTGTTCAAAATATCTACAGTTTTTTTTTCTAAACACAAACTAGCACGTCTTTTTCAATTGTTTGATAAAATTTGAAGCGTGTCTCTATCACTTTTAATAAAATTAACCCTTCAATCAACATAAAATCCCGTGCAGTCACAAGCGTCCGGCTTATCCCGAGCGGTCGCATGCGACCGCACCCTCCCACAGCAATTTAAACCGTAAAACTTATATTTAGAGAATACTTTTCTATGAAGAAGTTTAGCATTATTAAATTTATACAAAAATGTCTATCCTATGGTCTTATTAAAAGTCAGGTTTTACTTCATTACAAAAATATTTTATTGTATTTTGATAACAAAAAAAAAAATACATACCAAGCGGATTTAGGCAGCGTGAAAATTACAATTTCTATATGTATTACTCGAAATTATTTACATAAAAAGATAAATTATATTCACACAAAAACTTTCTTACAATTTTATAATAAAACACTAATAAAATACTATAAAAACACAAAAAAACAACACAATAACATTCACACGAAAATGGCGTATGAAATGAACGTAGTTTATTAAAAAATATCCATAAATTAACTGAATTTTTGTTCTCCTAGAGGATAGATTTCATATTGAATAAAACTACTATTTACGGATTTTATCGCGTTTAATTACTTTAATTTATTTTTATTATTATCCCGACGTTTCGGGTGCTTTACAGCGCCCATGGTCACGGGGAGGACTTAGATGTTTGACGTCCCAATGTCATAGTTAGTCCGGCCACCTTCAGTTTTTTAATATTAATTTTTGGTCCGATTTACGCAAAACGAGCTTATAAATCGGACCAAAAATTAATATTAAAAAACTGAAGGTAGCCGGACTAACTATGACATTGGGACGTCAAACATCTCAGTCCTCCCCGTGACCATGGGCGCTGTAAAGCACCCGAAACGTCGGGATAATAATAAAAATAAATTAAAGTAATTAAACGCGATAAAATCCGTAAATAATAGTTTTATTCAATGTGTAGTGTTCGCGTAAATTTAAGAAATCATTAGATTTCATATTGATTCTATAATTCCAAACTTCTTCATAGAAAAATAGTCTCTAAACATAAGTATTGAAGGGTTATATTATTGTTTTTATACTCGTAGTTTCATCTTACTCTCCTGTGCTATAATAGCATGTTTGTAGGTGCCTTGGTAGACGAGCCTTGTCCATATAGTCCGTATAAAATCTATAGGGACAGTAACTCCAGCTACATGTTGTAGATGCCGAAGAAATTGTGTTGATTTTCTATCACCCAATTCTTCGTGCATAAATAGTTGTTTGATCTTTTTTACGTGGTAGAGTCAGACTGCAACTATTATGGTTGTAGCATGAGTGGGTCGGCTCGACGGGAGTAGGACCACTCTCACAGAATATTAGCGTAAAATAGCAGCTTAATGCTGCTGTGTTTCGTATAGTGAGTGTAGAAACCGAAGATCCGTTTCACTGGAATCGAGGCATTCCATCTTAGTCCTCAAGGGGACAACGCATCTACATTTTGATTCTTAAGCGAGGTAAAATGAAGATGTCTATAAGCCACAGCGTTACCATCAGGTGGACTGTGTGCTCGTTTGTTACCTTTATCCTATAAAATAAAGCTCCTGTGAGGTGGACAGTCGCTTGAACCCGGACTTTAGCTTCTCGTACATGTCTGTTGCTGGCGGGGAAACAACTAAACCTCTCAACTATGCTATATGTTGTGGTTCTAGCTGAGCAAGTACGAAGTAGAATTTCGTCACGTCGACCGAGATACCAGACAATATAAACTGACCTTCAATATGTACAAACTATAGTTCCGGGTCATCTCGGTTGAACGTGTGCGCTCTCGCTCGTACACGGCAAGTCTCCACTATTGCTGGGCTTTTGACGGTACTAGTGTTATCCCTGGCGCTGCTTCCTTCCACCATCATCTAGAATGGCTGCTGCACACTCCGGCGGAACATAAAATTTTCGGGGTCACCAGTGAAGCGACCTGGGCTAGCTACAACCAGAATCGCTTACGATCTTTTAATGTTCGACCGGGAATCTAACCCGGGTCCAACTGCAGTGGATTGCAAAACTAACTAGGCAACTAACTACTAGACCATGGCAGAGATACTGAGTGAAACGAGCGTTGAGGTGACGGACTATTTACTTGAATGAACAAAATAATATAATGAGTGTTCATATTTTTTTGCGCCTGAAGCAATAAGGCCAACCCACCGGTAACGGGGGAGTGAGGTGGTGAATGCTTATAGCATACCACGTAGCCATGTGCGTGGTTATGTGGAGACTTTTACCCAATAAACACCACCTTTTAGGGTTAGCTTATCTATCTAACGAAAGATCTTTAAGCCGTAAATGGATGCGAATGTCCTTGGCAGAAAGGAGGCTTGGCAGAAAGGAATAGCCGCTTAGAAGTGTGCCTTACTAAGGCAGATTACGAGATGTGTTAAGTAGGCTCGGCCTGAACCACCAGGAGGCAGTTGAGATCAGCCGAAAGCTTGTTGTGGGGGTCCGAGAGAGAGTTTCTCGGTCTGCGTACGCCATAGCGAGTATGAAGAGGGGCCGCATAGGCAGCTGTCTCGTGAATAAGGCGACTTGAGATGACTCTGAAGCTTTAAAGAATCTCTAAGTGATTTGAGGAACTGCTGAATTGTTAGGAGCTCGAAGTCTCGGTGGACGTAGGCGTTACGGACATAATAGAACAAGTTCGTAATCCAACGACACAAGAAATTTTGAACTATTTGAAGTTCATTTATAAGGTTGGGTTTAGCATGTGCGAAAATGGGAGCCGCGTAGGTCATAACGGGTCGTATACAGACCTTATATATGGTTCGTTTGTTGCGGAGGGACATTTTACTGTGTCTGCCCAATATGCTGTGGAGCCCACCCATGTAAAATCGCGCGGTGCGAGTTACTTTCTTGATATAGGGCTCGAAAGTGAGTATTGCATTAAATGTGACGCTTAAGTACTTGGCTTTTGTTTGCCATGGGATGGGGGTTCCTAACATCTTCATTGGCGAAATGGCAGTGAGACGGCGTCGTTTATGTTCGAAGCAAACGGCGGAGCTCTACTCCGGGTTTACGTCGATACGCCATTTTTGGAACGAAAACTCCTAAGTCATTAATGACTTTTAGATCTTGTTCCGGATCTGTAGCAGTGAGTTGCCTTTAGAGTAGAGGGCCGTGTCATCTGCGAAGAGGGCTAGTTTGAAACCATTCGACGGGACAGGAATGTCGTTGGCGATTAGTATGTATAGGAGGGGGAGCAAGCACAGAGCCTTGTCGTCGTGCGTCGTACGAACAATAGATGCATCCATCTTGCGAAGGCGGGGTCCAGCGCTCCGGAATGTGGAGTATAGTGTTCATATATCACGCCACTGTATCGTCATGAATGGTACGATGTGAAATGTAGAAATCACACCACTTTGACGTCACAGATTGTACGAAATGGAGCGTTTTAGACGTGCAAGTTTACTTGCTTACTTGCTACATGTGATTCTCACCACCATCCGTCATAGTTAGCTACCGTGGGTAAATCTTTGTTCCAGAGAGCACGAGGGATCTCTGACAGTAAACATCTGTCCGCTGAGCAAGCAACCAACATGTCAAGCAAGTTTTGCACGTCAACAAAGTTCAGATCCCGCGCCTACGTCACAGTGAACGAGTGAAGCCAGCCACAGTCGAGCGTGTACCTGCTAGACTGCCCATATGTCAAAGGAGTCACTGACAAGATTGGCTACGTCTTGAAGCGCGCTTCTATTAAAACATACTTTAAGCCGCTGAAGAAGATTGGTCAGTTTTTACCATCAGTCAAGAGTAATGCCCCTCTGCAAGATGCAGGAGTATACAAGCTTGATTGTGTATGTGGTCTCTCTTACATAGGACAATACTAAATCAGCTTTGATTAACCACCAACTCCTTTGAACGATGATTCACGAGACTATTGAAATCAAAAAAAAATCTAATTTCAATAGAGAAGATGGCTGGGTGTTACCATCTGCTTGGGATCCTACAATTACTGAAATTAAATCCCAACTCAAGCATAGAAATGCAAGACTTTAAGATACTCTAAGTTCATACTGTGTAGATTAGAACAAAAATAATATTTCAACCTGTTGGTAACCGGGGTTAAATTATCACGTCGGGACGTCGAGCACCTCAGTCCCACTCCCGTGACCATGGGTGCTGTAAAGTGCTGGAAACGTCAGGAATATTAAAAGTGTTAATATACGTGATAAAATCCGTCAAACTACTTTTATTTAAATATGTTTTGTAAGCGTAAATACAAGAAATAATAATTAATCTTATTCAGAGGCAAGAACTCAACATTGCTTAATCAAAAATGCAAACTTAACTTTGCAGCGGTAAAAACGTTCTTCAATAAATCGATCTACATCCTGGTCGATATTCCTATATTAATGTATGATCACATAAAGTATTTTTTTTATATTATACACTTTATGTGTGCTGTATTTGTGATGACTTATGGATCTAAGATGTGATCCTTTACTGCTGGCCGTATGATGAAACTCAAGGTCACTCAGCAAACTATGGAGCGGGATATGCTTGGGGTGGGGGGGGGGTCAACAGATTAGGAAGCTGAAGTGGCTATTGGCCGGCCATATAGCTCGAAGAACCGAAAACCGATGGTGAAAAAAGGTCCTCGAGTGGCAGCCTCGTCCTGGTAGCCGTAGTGTAGACCGACCTGCCACTAGATGGAGTGACGACTTGATAATACTTGGAAGGAGTCTTTGGATGCTGGTGGCTCAGGACCGTGCTTTGTTGCATTCCTTGGGGGGGGGGGGGGCTATGTTCAGCTGTGGACTTGTGAAGAGCTGAAATGATGATGATGTGCTGTAAGCCCTGCTACTAACCAAATTTCATTATTTTATATCAACGGGAAGTATAAGTTTTAATGAGTGAGTTAACGAATATTAAAAAGAAATATTGTTTTTAATGGAAATAACCAAAAATTTACGATTATTGGATATTTTCCTTTCCTTGTGCTACAACTTTTCGTGAAATTTCATGATTCTTGTTCAACTGGACGGACTCTATAGGTGTAGATGGGTGAATTTGCGAGTATCGATTTAATGTGATTATATAAGTGGCCTTACTTTTTAATTGCTATGACACAACATTTGAATTTTTTTACTCCGCCAAAAGACCGTAGAGCAAACTACTCCAAAGCATTGGCCGACCTAAGGATAATATTGTTACGCGCTCCAGTCGATGACACAACTAGCGCCATCTAGTGTCAGGAACGAGAGCGAGGGGAGCGTTGCAGTTTATGACATCACAAATCGTTCGACCGACAGCGCCACCCGAAGAACTAAGTTTCTAGAAAATCTATACTCGAACTCTCGGTACCTTGCGCGTGTTTACTTGAACATTCCGGATATTTTGCTATTTTAAATAAATAGGTGGCGCAAGATGCGATCGAGACAGAGTTGAACTCAGCGACACAAGCGAAGCTTCGGAGCGGAATTAAGTGAATTAGTGTGATTTCTTATATTTACGCGAACACTACACATTGAAATAATACTCGTTTTTACGGAATTTATCGCGTATATTTAACTTTTTAATACCCGACGTTTCGAGAGCTTTACAGCACCCATGGTCACGGGAAGGACTGAGATGTTTAACGTCCAGATGTCATAGTTAACCGCGGTTACCATAGATTAAAATTTAACTTTTGTTCCGATCTACACAGTATGAACTTATGGTATCATGAAGCCTTGCAGTTGTATGCTTGGGTTGGGATTTAATTTTATTTATTATAGGATCCCAAGCAGATGGTAGCACCCAGCCATCTTCTCTATTGAAATTAGGGTGTTTTTTGATTTCAATAGCCTCGCGAATCATCCTTGGAAGGAATCGGTGTTCTTTAGCGAGGATTTGTGGTCTATCAAATCTGATGTAGTGACGTGGGCGATCCTGTACATGTTCACAGACTGCAGACTTCCCGGAGCGTCGATCGGAGCGGGAAGTCTGCAGTCTGTGAACATGTACAGGATCGCCCACGTCACTACATCAGATTTGATAGACCACAAATCCTCGCTAAAGAACACCGATTCCTTCCAAGGATGATTCGCGAGGCTATTGAAATCAAAAAACACCCTAATTTCAATAGAGAAGATGGCTGGGTGCTACCATCTGCTTGGGATCCTATAATAAATAAAATTAAATCCCAACCCAAGCATACAACTGCAAGGCTTCATGATACCATAAGTTCATACTGTGTAGATCGGAACAAAAGTTAAATTTTAATCTATGGTAACCGCGGTTAACTATGACATCTGGACGTTAAACATCTCAGTCCTTCCCGTGACCATGGGTGCTGTAAAGCTCTCGAAACGTCGGGTATTAAAAAGTTAAATATACGCGATAAATTCCGTAAAAACGAGTATTATTTCAATGAATTAGTGTGTTTAATTATTAGTGTTTTAACTTTAATTTGTGTAAAGTGAATTAAAGTGTTAATTTAGGTAATTTTATCGGCAATTTTTATTGTCACGAACCTCAAGCTCGTAACAATTGGTGTCAGAAGTGGGATAAAATCATGCCGATTTTACCTAAGAAGGAAACGGAGGGTGTCCGTACCCGAAGTCAACGCCAGCAGGACACGGACCAACGAAGATTTGGTGGTGCAACGCCGCAGACGTCGGAGGGCCAGCCACCGGCTGCAGGCCCGTCGGTAGCTCCTACATCTCCAGCACCCGACTTAGGTGCTCTGATGGTGATGCTGCAGGAGCAGGCTCGTCGACAGGAGGAGCAGGCTCGTTGACAGGAGGAGCAGGCTCGTCGACAGGAGGAGCAGGCTGGCCGACAGGAGGAACAGGTCCGTTGGTTGGAAGAGCAGCTGCGGGGCGGACAGGATGAACAGAGCCGCCGACAGGAGGAACAGGTCCGTCGGTTGGAAGAGCAGCTGCTGGGCGGACAGGACGAACAGAGCCGCCGACAGGAGGAACAGGCCCGTCGGTCGGAAGAGCAGATGCTCCTCATTAAGGACCTTCATGCTACCTTTAGGAAAGAGATAAAGGAGGTGAAGGATAGGGTTGCTCAACATGACAACCGCCTGTCGGAAGCTGAAACCCAAATCAAGGAAGCTAAAACCCAAATCGACCAAGTGAACAATCGGGTTGATTACGTGGTGGCTGACGTGAAGAAAACGCTGGACGACCTCAAACTGGGTGATGGAACAACAGCTCCCGTAGTAGCTACAACACCTTCGCTACGTGGATTCAAAGTGCCGCCGTTTGACGGTACCTCTTCCTGGTCAGCCTACAAGATCCAGTTCGAGGCTGTTATGAATAAAAGTCAGGCCATGACTGCTCTCACACTAGGCCTGCGCGATCAGGCTCTAACAGTTCTGGAAGCTCTCGGTAAGGAAGTGACTTATGAGCAACTCCTTGAGGCATTGGAGGCGAGATATGGCGACGCTCACCTGGAACACGTCTTTCGTGCGCAGCTTTTAGGAGCTGACTCCGTAGGGGTGCCTATTGGTGACCATAATGAAAGGTGAATTCTTTTACTAATATATATTTATTATAGCGAAACGTGCCATACAGTTGGCGGGCAACTAGTGACTGCCTGAAAAATCTTATTCACTACATAATATAGTTACAATACAACGTTGCGAAGTTTACATGTGTGTGCGCGGCACACCTACAATACTTCCCCCTTTACAACAATTGAATACAAAAAAAACTTAAAACTATACAATGAATATAAACTTAAAACTAACAACAAAAACTTGCTAATGCGCTTGTGCGCAGGGCTGTACGGAGACCCCCGCGAAAGGGGTGGCGGCCGCGGCGGGCGCGGGCACATGCTGCAGACTGGTGCTAGAAGCACCTATCATCTGACCCATATTCTGGCCCGATATCGGAATGCCTGCCATTAACACTTGATGACGAAGCCAGCTTTTGAACTTATTATTAAACTTTACCCAAATAGTGTACAGGATTATCGCCCCCATAAAACTGGCTATCACATATAACCATGTTTGAAAATTATCCACTTTATTCTCTACAGTATTTTGAGCCTGAGAAACAATAACTGGTTTTCCTTGCAAATTACCCATAGTAAAAATCGTAAAACTTATCGCGCTAATGCTTTCGCAAAGGAAGTATTTCGAATGAAATTATATTAAATACATTATAACTAAACTAACTACCTGGAACCTATATGAAAGTGCAGTATACGCAAAATACTGAACACGATGCTTCTACAATTACATTCAACTTAAATAATGTAACTTGAATATCCTGAATGAAAATATTATGCACTAGACAATGCAAATAATACTTTCACATCCATAGTAACTAAACCTGATTATCATTTAGACATGTAATTGTATAATATATATTTTATATTAACACTAGCTTATAAATCGTGAAGGTAACTTAACAATCCGACCACTTCGCGTTGTTTTCACGGTTATCGGGTTGCTCGGGCCGGGTAACAACGACGTCAGCGGTGTGGACGGTGGTAACGGGAACCGTACATGCGCAGGTGCAACATCCGCTGCGTTGTCAGCGTTACTTTGGCGTGGCGTTGCTTCGTTACCATCACATTCCTTTAATACATATGCAGGCTTTAATCTGTCGATAGAAATATGTACCTGTCTATCGGGTAATTGAATTAGGTAAACCTTTGAGCCCCTTTTTATCACGCGGTACGGACCGTCGTAGGGTGGTTTCAAAGGTTTACGTATTGAATCGTCCCTAACAAAGACATATTCACAGTTACGTAAGTCCTTGTGCACAAAAAGACTATGACAGTTACGTGAATCGTCGGATGTAGGCTTATAACTACTAATAGTATCTCTAATCTTATCCACTAAACAATAATCATTGACGTTACGGTTGTTCGAAAAGCTGTCATAAAAGTCTCCCGGTAGACGCAAGTTTCGTCCGAACGTTAACTCGGCGGCGCTAACCCCTGAGTCGCTGCGGGCGGCCGCGCGAAGCCCCAGTAATACTGTGGGTAGCTCTTCCACCCAGGACCCATGTGACAGGCGAGCTGAAAGTGCTGCTTTTAAAGAACGATGCCAACGTTCAACTGCGCCATTGCTTTGCGGATGATAAGGAGTAGTTCGAATTCTATTAACCCCCAACATTTTTAACAGCTGGTTAAAAAGACTACTCTCAAACTGGCGACCTTGGTCGCTAGTTAACTTTATCGGGCAACCGTAACGACAAATCCAACCTTCATATAAATGTTTGGCAACAGTTTCTGCCGTAATGTCTCGTAACGGAAAAGCTTCAGGCCACCTGGTCCTCCTATCAATTATCGTAAGTAAGTATCTATAACCATCTGGAGAGATCTCAAGAGGGCCAACGATATCGACGTGCAAATGCTCGAAACGCTCTACTTCCGGAAACTTAGTCAGATTCGATACCGTATGTCTGTTAACTTTAGAACGTTGACATTGTATGCACGTTTTTGCCCACAAAGAAACATCACGATTCATACTAGGCCAGAATTACTTTTTGGCTAACATCTTTCGCGTAGAACGAATTCCAGGATGGCTCAAATTATGTAAACTATCAAAAGCTAGGCGTCGAAACTTTTCCGGTAGGTACGGACGAGCTGTATCAGTAGACATCTCACAAAAAATAGACTTATTTAACATAGGTATAACTAGTTCCTTTAACAAAATATTATCGGTATTTAAACCAGACATAACATTCATGATATAACTGTCGCTACGCTGCTCATTTGCAATGTCATCGAAATTCAACGCAGTTGGCATAGTCACGGCTTCGATGCGCGATAAGGTGTCAGCTACGATGTTATTCGTACCGGTTATATGTTTTATATTTGTAGTGAACTCACTTATGAAAGCTAAATGTCTCGTTCTCCGAGGCGTTTCGCTTTCATCGCGTCCTACCTTTTGAAATGCAAAAGCTAAAGGTTTATGGTCCGTATACACGTTTATTTCTTGCCCTTCAAATAATTTCCGAAAATGTTTTATAGCTAAGTATATAGCGAGCAACTCGCGATCGTATGTGCTATATCGCTGTTGGGTGGTGGTCAATTTTTTTGAGAAATAGCCCAATGGTTTCCAGCTATCTCCTTCCTTTTGTTGCAAGACTGCTCCCACGCATATATTGGATGCATCAGTCATTAAAGCGAGTTCGGAACCCACTCTAGGGTACGTCAATGTAGCGGCCTGTGTGAGACCTGCCTTACATTGCGTAAATGCTTCGTTCGCACTATCCGTCCAGACGATGGGAGTCTTATCATTTTTCTTTGAGCTTTTAAGATATTTATTTAATTCTGTTAGATATAAAGTTGCGTTAGGAAGATGAGCTCGATAAAAATTGACCATACCGAGAAAACGTCTTAGCTCTGCAACAGTTTTCGGCTTCGGAAATTCCACAATTGCCTGAACGTTATCTTGCAACGGCCTGACGCCGTCGGTACTAATCTCGTGTCCCAAAAATTCTAGTTTAGTTTGTCCGAAACGACATTTTGCCAAATTAATCGAAATTCCATATTTATTAAGCCTTTTAAAAATAATTTCTAAATGTTGCCTGTGTTGAACTTCGTTGTCACTAGCTATAAGTAAGTCGTCTAAATAACAAAAGACAAAATCAAGACCTTGTAAAATGGAGTTCATAAAGCGCTGGAAGGTTTGTGCTGCTCCGCGCAAACCGAAGGTCATTCGAGGAAACTCGAAAAGTCCGAATGGTGTTATGATAGCGGTTTTCTCCACGTCACCTGGTGCGACAGGTATAAAATGATAACTTCTATTGATGTCTAATTTTGAAAATATCTTTTTATCCGGAAGAATAAAAGTAAAATCGTTCAAGCGAGGAATCGGGTATCTGTCGGGCTTTGTTATCGCATTCAGCTGGCGATAGTCCCCACAAGGTCTTATATCTCCATTCTTTTTAGGAACTACATGGAGCGGACTAGCCCACGCGCTCTTTGAAGGACGACAGATGCCCAGTTCCTGCATGATGCGAAATTCTTCTTTAACCTTTTTATACCTGTCCGGTGGCAACGGGCGCGCTTTCGCGTGCATGGGCGGGCCAGAGGTCTCGATATAGTGGACGACATCGTGTTTCGCAGTTTCTCGGAATGACGCTGGTTTAGTGATGTCCGGATACTTTAACAATAAATCCTGATATGGATGATTTACATCAATAGTTTTAACACTAGGTTGAGATACATTGACAACAGATGCCGAAACATTCAATTCTGTAGTTTTATCTATTAATTTACGCGCGTTTAAATCAACTAATAATTTGTAGTACGCTAAAAAATCGGCGCCCGAAATTGGTTGTTTGACATCTGCTACAACGAATTCCCAACGATAAGGTCGGCGTAAGTTTAAGTTTAACACTATTGTCTTGGTACCGTAAGTTGCGATTTCATTGCCGTTAGCTGCGTATAATTTATATGCACTACACTGATTTAGACGATCTTTTCTCGCGGCTGGTAAAACAGACACATTGGCACCGGTGTCAACTAAAAATCTAAGTCCGGAGTTACTGTCTGACACACACAAACGATTGAATGGAAAAACGGTACAGACCTGAAGACCCTCGGACTGTACCTCGCTGCTCAGTTTTCCGGCTGTGTTGTTTTCCACGCACAAGGCTTCGTACACCTGTTGGCCTTTTCTCGGAACTTGTAATGGTAAAAGCATAAGTAGTTCTCCTTCCGGGGACGGCAGGAACTGCTACGGCGCCTGGACTGTGAACGACGCCGGTTGCGATCCGGGGCGCGGGACCGCGACCTCTGCTGATCGATCCGGTCCACGGTAGCCTTTATTTTAGCCACCTCAGCTCTCAACAGGGCCAAGTCATAGGCGGTAGTAGATGCTGGCGCTGGCACGGTGTAAGTAGCGGTGGCGGCATATGAAGGCCGCACAGCTTCCATGACGTTATCTGCAACTGCTGCTAGGTTGTCCAGGTCCTTGGAGTCGGACACAGTTAGCACGGCTCGGACTTGTGTCGGAAGACGACCCTGCCACAAGACGCGAAGGGTTTCATCAGGAACCTTGTCAGTAGCGAGCTCACGCATCCGCCGAAGCAGCTGAGATGGTTTCTGGTCGCCCAGCTCTAGCTCGCTCATAAGCTTCTCGATCTGCCTCGACATTGACTCCTCATAGATGTGGAGTAGCCGAGCTTTGAGTGCGTCGTACTTGTAGGTAGGAGGCGGGTTGAGTAATATGTCCGTCACTTGCGCGATAACCTCCTTACTTAGCTTAGACACGACCAGGTCAAACTTCGCCTCATCACTCAACCTCTGAGGTGCGAGGATAGCTTCCGTGCGTACGAACCATACGCGTGGCTGGTCCGTCCAAAAGTCTGCGAGGCGAGACTGTAGGGACACTGCATCTACCCCTGGCGCCATGATGGGCGGTTGCGCGGGTGGCTGTGACGTAGGCGGAAACGGCGCACTCATGTTACTATATCTATTGTCCACTGATCACAACCACGCGAATATTGCCCACTACTGCATTAACATCACATAGACCACTTCAGTCATCTTGATCACGTCGGGGTCACCAGTTTAGGAGCTGACTCCGTAGGGGTGCCTATTGGTGACCATAATGAAAGGTGAATTCTTTTACTAATATATATTTATTATAGCGAAACGTGCCATACAGTTGGCGGGCAACTAGTGACTGCCTGAAAAATCTTATTCACTACATAATATAGTTACAATACAACGTTGCGAAGTTTACATGTGTGTGCGCGGCACACCTACACATTAAAGATCGTGTGCAGTGCAGCAACGAAAACCTGCAGCAGTGGGCTCTAGAAGTGGAGAAGCTGGTGCGAAAAGCATACTGGTCTGTACCTGCGCTCATTGAAGGGACCCTGGTGCAGACATTCATCGACAGCATCCGCGACCTGGAAGTCAGAGCTGCTGTGAGGCTCGGGCACCACGAGACGCTTAAGGACGCCTTGGCCCATGCACTGGAAGTGGAAGCCGTGCGGCAGGATCATCGTTCCCATCGCGTCAGGGAGGTTGCAGCAGCTACAGTTCGTGACCGCAACAGAGGATACAGACCTAGGTGCTATGGCTGTGGGGAAAAGGGCCATCTTCGATCCAGCTGCCCTAAGCGAACCGTGGAAAGGAGAGTTGATCGACCTCGAGAGGGTAGTGCAGCTAACGGCACTGCCTGGCGGCGACAGGATCATCGTTCACCTCACGCTAGGGAGGTTACAGCAGTTACGGTTCGCAACCACAATAAAAAATACAGCCCGAGGTGCTATGGCTGTGGGGAAAGGGGCCATCTTCGGTCCAGCTGCCCTAAGCACACCCTAGGAAGGGAAGGCGAACGGTCTCAGAAAGGAAGTGCGGCTAACAGCACCGCCCAGCAGCAGCAGGAATACGACTTTACTATCAGACACTGCAGCGGGAAATCTCACGGCAACGCAGATGCATTGTCAAGAAGACCTTGTCCGGAAGATTGCAACCATTATAGTAGGCAAGAGAATAAGGAAGTGGTATCCGTGAGGATGCTCAGGACAGACCACCTCAGCAATGGGTGGAAGGGCAGCCTACGACGTGCACAGCAGGAAGATCCGGACATAAAGCCGATTCTGGGATGGATGAAGGCCCGTCCTACCAAGCCTAAGTGGAGGGACGTCTCAGCGATGAGTTTAACCACGAAAAGCTATTGGGCCCAATGGGGCAGCTTGCTGCTTCAGGATGGAGTCCTGTGCCGTAAATGGGACAATGGTCGAAGAGACAGCTGTCGTTTGCAAATGGTATTCCCTAAAGCTAAAGTGCCGAATGTTCTACAGCTGTGCCATAATATTCGTTCAAGAGTCCACCATCTGGGAGTTAAACGAACTCTACTGAAGGTCCGAGAACGGTTTTACTGGGTCCACTGTCGAAACGATGTCGAGGACTGGTGTCGCAAATGTACAAGTTGTGCGGCTGTAAAGGGACCTCAGACTCGTAGTAGAGGTGCATTGAAGTTGTACAATATGGGTGCACCATGGGAGAGAATAGCCATTAACGTGGCGGGGCCGTTTCCGGAGAGTGAAAGCGGTAACAAGTATTTCATGGTTGTGATGGATTACTTCACTAAGTGGCCAGAAGTCTTCACCATTCCAAATCAAGAAGCTTCAACAGTTGCAGATAAACTAGTTCATGAAGTCTTCTGTCATTTTGGAGTACCTTTAGAGATTCACAGCGATCAAGGAAGGAATTTTGAGTCTCAAATATTCCAGGAAACTTGCCGAGTTATGGGTACTCATAAAACAAGAACGACTTCTTATCACCCGCAATCTGATGGAATGGTGGAACGATTTAATCAGACATTGGAGAGGTACCTAGCAAAAGTTGTAGACAATCGGCAACGAGATTGGGACAAGCACATACAACCGTTTTTGTTGTCATATCGAAGTTCTGTTCACGAAAGTACAGCAGTGACACCAGCTTTCGCAAACTTTGGAAGAGAATTACGGCTGCCTGCGGACCTGATCACCGGGATACCACCTGATACCCCACGCAGTATAACCGATTATGCAAATGACTTGCGGAACAGTGGTAGAGCCATGCGGCAGCTTTGCTGTTGCACGTATGGGCCGGCTCAAACCGGGGTGGTACCACGACCTCACAGAATACCGGAGTGAAGTGGAAGCTCTGCTTCCGCGTTTCGTCTGGTGAGTGCAGGTGGCTGGAGGCCCAAATCCCCCCCCCCCCATCAACATGGTAGCGGAATTAAATAATGATAGACTACCCCAGGAGGGTACCAGCACCCCTGAAGAATCCCTCGCTGAGCATCCACGACCATGTTTCTCCACTTCTGAGCGTGGGTGCTCAGGCTGCCCCGCGTATTCTGGGGGGGGGGGCGAAATTCCACTCAAGACTACAACTGCTCGGGGCAAACGGAGCAACAAGACCAAGGCGACCCCTGCCACGCTGTCCGTGAATTTCTGCAATATCAGGGGACTTCACTCTAACCTAAATGCCGTCCACTACCATCTCGAGACGGCGAGGCCGGCTCTGCTCTTTCTGACTGAGACGCAGGTGTCCTCTCCGGCTGATGTCTCGTATCTCTCCTACCCGGGGTACAAACTGGAACACTCCTTTGTGCCTCGGGCTGGAGTTTGCGTTTACGTCAGAGAGGACATCTGTTCTCGACGCCTCGGCAGACTTGAAGGTTCGGACCTGTCCATCTTTTGGCTACGCGTAGACAGCGACGACCATCCGTGCGTCTACGGGTGCCTCTACAGGTCCCATAGCGGTAATGCCGAAACAGACCGACTCTTCGACCACGTCCAAATGGCTGCAGATTCGTTGCTACAGCAGATCCCCTCCGCAGAGATCGTGATCCTCGGCGACTTTAACGCCCATCACGCCGAATGGCTTGGTTCACGTTTAACCGATCATGCGGGGAGATCTGTTCATGATTTTGCCTTGGCATATGGTCTGACACAACTGGTTACTTCGCCTACGCGGATTCCAGATGTGGAGGATCATGCACCTTCCCTGTTGGACCTTCTGCTGACCTCTCACCCGGACGGATATCAGATTTCCGTCGACGCCCCTTTAGGCTCCTCGGACCATTGTCTGGTCCGGAGTGTTGTGCCACTCACGCTGAAATCGCGGTTGCATTCTGCAGGCTGCCGCCGTGTTTGGCACTATAGGTCAGCCGATTGGGATGGGATGCGGTCTTTCTTTTCGTCCTACCCTTGGGGGCGGGTTTGCTTCTCGCCGGATGATCCCAACGTTGTTGCGGATTCTGTTACTGATGTGGTACTTCAGGGTATGGAACTTTTTATTCCTTCCTCTGTGGTGCCCATTGGAGGCAAATCTCAGCCATGGTTTGGTCGCTCCTGTAAAATAGCATCATGCTATAAGCAGGAGTGCTACCAAGCCTGGGTTGATGCATCAGCGTCCCGGGATGTAAACATCAGCGCTCTCAAAAAGAAGTATAATTCCGCCTCTAGGTCCTTCAGAAGAGTCATTGCCAAGACAAAGTCAGAGCACATAGGCAGAATTGGCGAGAAACTAGTTCGCCTTCCTTCTGGAACCCGTGCATTCTGGTCTCTCGCTAAGGCTGTCCAGGGGAATTTCTGTCAGCCATCTCTTCCATCTCTGCACAGGGAGGACGACTCACTGGCCCATACTGCAAAGGAGAAAGCCGATCCTCTAGGCTCCTTCTTTGCGTCTAACTCGACTCTCGATGACGGGGGGAGTACGCCGCCGACCATCCCGCGGTTTGAGTGCTCCATGCCGGAAGTGCAGTTCACACAGCGCTCGGTTCGCAAAGCACTCCTCTCCCTGGACATCCACAAGTCGAGTGGGCCTGACGGAATCCCCCAATTGTGCTGAGGACGTGTGCTCCAGAGTTGGCACCGGTTTTAACGCGTCTTTTCCGGTACTCCTACTCCCTAGGCGTAGTCCCAAAATCATGGAAGACGGCTTTCGTCCACCCGATCCCTAAAAGAGGCGACCGCTCAGACCCATCCAACTACCGGCCAATCGCCATCACCTCCTTGTTCTCCAAAACAATGGAGTCCATTGTAAACTGCCAGCTCATGAGGTACCTTGAGGATCACCAGCTGATTAGTGACCGCCAATACGGTTTTCGCCGTGGTCGGTCAGCTGGTGATCTTCTGGTCTACCTCACTCACAGATGGGCGGAGGCAGTAGAGTTCAAGGGGGAGGCATTGGCCGTTAGTTTGGACATTGCGAAGGCCTTCGATCGGATTTGGCACAAAGCGCTTCTTTCGAAGCTCCCTTCCTATGGGCTTCCCGAGAAATTGTGCGATTGGATCACCAGCTTTCTTGCAGATCGGAGCATCAAGGTCGTTTTAGACGGTGCAAGCTCCGATTGCAAGCCTATTAATGCTGGTGTTCCACAGGGCTGCATGCTATCGCCAACGCTGTTTCTTCTGCATATCAATGATATGTTGCATACCCGTAACATTCATTGCTATGCAGATGACAGCACTGGTGATGCTCTTTACACCGGCCGAGCCAATATTTCTCGGGAAAACGTCTCCGAGTGCCGGGACAAAGTTGTGTCTGAAGTCGAGTCTTTGCTGAACAGAGTCTCGGATTGGGGACGACTGAATCTAGTCCAGTTTAACCCCCAGAAGACACAAGTTTGCGCGTTAACCGCTAAAAAGAACCCCTTTGTCGTATCCCCTCAGTTTCAAGGCACTCCCTTTGTTGCCTCAGCCAGTATCGGAATCCTCGGCGTCGACATATCGAGTGACGTGCAGTTTCGTGGTCACTTGGAAGGGAAGGCCAAATTGGCCTCTAAAAAGCTTGGCGTGCTCAGCAGAGTGGGACAGTATTTCATGCCGGCACACCGCCTGCAACTTTACAAGGCGCAGGTTCGGCCGCACATGGAATACTGTTCCCATCTCTGGGCTGGGGCTCCCCAGTTCCAGCTCCTTCCACTTGACCGCATCCAGCGCAGAGCGGCTCGAATCGTCGACGACCGAGTGCTTTCCGATCGGCTCGATTCACTGGCGTTGCGAAGAGATGTTGCATCTCTTTGCGTATTTTATCGCATCTATCACGGGGAGTGCTCTGAGGAATTGTTCGGATTAATCCCAGCCGCCAAATTTCGTGAACGCACGACACGGCAAACGTCCCGATACCATCCACACCATCTGGATGCTTGGCGGTCCACCACTGTACGTTTCACAAGGAGTTTTCTTCCACGTACAACCTCTCTGTGGAATAGTTTATCACCGGCGATTTTTCCGGACCGATACGACCTGGGGACCTTCAAGTAAAGAGCTTACTCCTTTCTAAAGGGCCGGCAACGCACCCGCAATTCTCCTGGTGTTGCGGTTGATCATGGGCGGCGGTAGTCACTTAACAGCAGGTGAGCCGCATGCTCGTTTGCCCCCTCTTCTATAAAAAAAAAAAAAAAAAAAAAAAAAAAAAAAACAAAACAAAATGAATGACATTTATGAGCACGTCAGACAATCGGGCCAGCAAATGTGTGAGAAAATGAAAACCCGGTACGACCGCAAAATGAACAATAAAGGGTTCAACGAAGGTTCATTAGTGTGGTTGCACAATCCAGTCCGCAGAAAAGGGAAATCTCCTAAGCTTCAAGCTAAATGGGACGGCCCGTACCAGATTGTAACCAGGATCAACGATGTGACCTACCGGATACAGAAAGGCGCAAGAGGGACTCCTAAGATCGTCCATGTGGATCGCTTGGCGCGTTATTATGGGACCGATAATGCTTGGGACGAGCATGTCTTAGGAGGGGGCAGTGTTACGTGCTCCAGTCGACGACACAACTAGCGCCATCTAGTGTCAGGAACGAGAGCGAGGGGAGCGTTGCAGTTTATGACATCACAAATCGTTCGACCGACAGCGCCACCCGAAGAACTAAGTTTCTAGAAAATCTATACTCGAACTCTCGGTACCTTGCGCGTGTTTACTTGAACATTCCGGATATTTTGCTAATTTAAATAAATAGGTGGCGCAAGATGCGATTGAGACAGAGTTGAACTCAGCGACACAAGCGAAGCTTCGGAGCGGAATTAAGTGAATTAGTGTGTTTAATTATTAGTGTTTTAACTTTAATTTGTGTAAAGTAAATTAAAGTGTTAATTTAGGTAATTTTATCGGCAATTTATATTGTCACGAACCTCAAGCTCGTAACAATATGTTTGTCAGCTATTTAACAAATTTTTCAAGGTCAAAGTTCTTCGAGCTAGCACAATCCTAGACATCAGAAAGGACTGAAAAAAAACATTTAACAGATAGCCTATCATCGTATTATTTATTATATTTGTATTAGTTATTATTTTTTATACTTTAAGTAAGGCAAGTAGTTTTACAGTTAAACAGAAATATCATAATGCACATAATAACAGGAAAATTTTAATAATATTGTAATTGAATAGAATATCTACGGCCACTTATCGATCGAGACGAAAGATAGCCCAAAGTAATCGAGACATAAAGGCGCCATGACCCATAACCCAATAACTAACTTGTTCAACATATTAATACTCTGAATGGAAATATAATTCATAACGTTATGACCGCACCTTATGCAATGATTACGCCCAAATGATTTTATTCTGACCTATTAAACTCACAAATATTTAGCTTAAGATATTTACTAATACAAAAATACATTTGTGTTGAATTAATAATTGGTTTTTAAAATAATTAATATTAAAGTAAGAAAAGAAATTTAAAAAAAATCTGTTTATTAACACTAAAATAAGTATACAAACTGTGTGTGATATTAATCTTACAAACATTATTTCATTATTTGTATGCACACCATATTCTTGATAACAAATCGCAGTAATAAGAAACTGCGGCATATGGCATATATGTATGTATATAAGAAGAATCCGAGGTCTTAAGAGGCTAATGCTTGCTCCAGGGTGTGGTGACAACCTTTACATGTCGAAATCTTTTATTTCTCAGACATGGTTCCTTTAAAATATTTTTGTTCACCACTGTACTGTCATAATTACAACGAGTGCATAGCAGATGAGCTACCATTTCTAACACAAGTTAGTTTTAAGTAGAATGTTTTAATTAGACTTTTAACAAGTTTAAATTTTTACAATTGTAAATATCAGCACCAAAAATCAAAAAAAAAATCCTTTCCTCATAACAGCTTCTAATTTCGGTGTTAAGACACAGTGTATAGGAGAAATATATCACTGAGAAATGTAAATATAGTTCAGTATGGTATAAAACTCGTTGACCATGTCATCATCATTACAGCCCTTCATAAGTCCAATACTGAACATAGGCCTCCCCCAAGGAATGCCACAAAACCCAATCTTGAGTCCTCTGCATCCATCGATTTCCTGTTTGTCTTAACAGGTCGTCACTCCATCTAGTGGGGGGTCGCCCTAATCTTCGTCTGCCAGTACGAGGCTGCCGCTCGAGAACATTTTCTTCACAACGGTTACCGATTCTGCGAACTATGTCGCTGGCCCATTTCCACTTAAGTTTACTAATCCTTTAGGGTGTGTCCATTGCTCTAGTTCAACTGCGGATATTCTTATTTCTAAGTTTATCGTGGTAGAGCCATGCTGCAGTTATATTAGTAGTGTAGTTGTAGCACGAATGGGTCGGCTCGACCGGGTAAGGACCACGCTCTCACAGAATACCAGCGTGAAATAGTAGCTTAATGCTGCTGTATTTCGTATGGTGAGTGTAGAGAACCGGAGACCCTTTTTACTGGAAATGAGGCATTCCATCTCAGTCCTCATGGGTGACAACGCATCTGCATTTTGATTTGCAATGGAAGATAGATGTAGATGTCTATGGGCCGCAGCAACCACTTACCATCAGGTGGACTGTGTGCTCGTTTGTCACCCTATTCTATAAAAAAAAATCACGCAGAGAAACTCCGAGCATAGCCCTCTCCACAGCTCGCTGAGCGACTTTGAGTTTACACATACGGACGGCAGTGAAGGACCACGTCTCACATCCATAGATCATCACTGACAAAACGCACTGGTTGTACAATCTAGTTTTGAGATTTTTAGGTATACCTGACGTGAAGATGTTTCGAAATCTCCCGAACGCTGCCCAGCCGAGTTGAATCCGTCGATTGACCTCTCGGTCGATGTTGGACTTACCTAGTCGGACTACTTGTCCCAGGTAAAATGTATATAAAAATAATGTATAATTATAAAATTAAAATAACGCAGATTTTAATTGGTTGCCACGAAACTCGGAAAAGAGATATGAAGCATTTTTGCTATTTAAAAATTAACGCGAGTCTTGAAACTTAATCAAATAAGTAGTTTAATTGACATCGTCGAATGAAGGTCATTAACGGTTCTTAAGGCTTTTTTGAGGGTGTGAAAGTAAATTATTGTCATAGTAGTAATATAAAGTAGTAATTATGATTAAATATATTTTTCGAGATGCTAGAAATATTATAACATTTTTTAATTTCTAAAGATGGTTGTAATAACGAACTGAAGGTGATAGTGAAGTGGTTCCGTCCCAGGTTACAGCTGAGCTAGTCAGCTTTTGAAGTGTTAACACAACACAATATTAAATGATAATTATATCTTTTGTTGACGCGAACACTACACATTTAAATTAAACTAGGTTTTACGGATTAGCTGATGTAAAAAATTGACGCTCTGGCAAGTCTGTAGTCTATCAACACGTAAAATAACGCCCCCGTTACTACATCAGATTTGATTGACCAGAAATCTTTGCTATACACAACAATTTCTTCCAAAGGTGATTCCCGAGGCTATTTAAATAGGAAAAAAGCATCCTAATTTCAATAGAGAAGATAGCTAGGTGCACAATCTAATAAAATTAAATACTAACGCAAGCATACAACTGCATTACTTCACATTGAATAAAACTAAATTCACGGATTTTATCGCGTTTATTTCACTACTTTTACTTATTATTAATTCCCGACGTTTCGGGTGCTTTACAGCACCCATGGTCACGGGGGGGGGGGGGACTGAGATGTTTGACGTCCCAATCTCGTAGTTAGTCCGGCTACCTTCAGTTTTTGAATATTAATTTTTGGTCCGATTTACGCAAAATGAGCTTGTAGTATCATGAAGTCTTGCAGTGATATGCTTGGGTTTGGGTTTAAATTTGTAAATTATAGGATCCCATGCAGCTGGCAGCACCCATCCATCTCTATTGAAATTTGGATGTTTTTTAATTTCAATAGCCTCATGTATCATCCTTGTTAGGAACAGAAGCAGGATTGTACAAGTATTTTTGTACCGTTGTGAATATTATTGTGTATTATTTTGACAATATATTGATCTAACCATATACGTTTTATTTCCATTTAATGACCTTGTATTTTAATAACATCTCAAAAGAGTTGCACATGAAAGTACTGCTAATCCGTAGTCATCTTTAAAAAAGCTTTGAGAATATCGATAAAGAAGTTTTAGTTAAAGATAATTTACCGTTTTAAGGAGGAAGATTTATGTTTCCTGCTAATATAATTCTTTCTTGCCTACATAAATACGAACATAAATGTCAAGCTTGCTTTCCCAAAGCTAAATAAAACTATATTTTATGAAAGTAAATCTAAAAAAAAAAAATTCAGATGCATGCAGTACATTGCGTTTACAGAAAATTGCTGACAAATATGACTGGAAGCTGGTATGTTTTATGCTAACCTGGTGGTAATAGAAAGTTACGCTGAAATTTATGCGTTATCGTTGTAATTCTTACTCGAGCACAGGCGCAATGTAGGCAAGCTTTAATACATTATTGACACAATCGCCGGGTTCGGTTCGGTAGGCTAGGGGAGGCTAGGGAGAACCCAAATACAATTAACGTTGCTTCTGATGAGAATTATAACACGTGAAGTAATAGGATGACGGATTTCTCTGACACTGTGGTCATACGGCAAAATAAATTAGCTTACTTTTTCTTTAATACATTTTAAAGCCATGAAAGTGGCCTAGGTGCGACCCGAGAGGTCCACACGACTAACTTTCTAGTGGAAAGAATAAAAAATGTCATATGTTTTATATTTTATACAATTTTTCATCGGGCACAAAAAGCAACTTAACCGATTTTGCTCAAAATATAAAAAGGTCTAAGTTACATAATTATGCGTTAAATTAAACTGGTCCCATGTCAATATCACTCTTTGTTCTCGAGATAAACGAGGCGAAAATTGAATCCGAACATACATACATACATACATACGTACATGTGTATACACGGACAACCTCATAAAAACCATATTATTCGACTACAAAGACCTTGAAAGGTGGAGATATGTTAAAATTTCCAAATTGTAAAATCACACCCATTACAATAACTTTCCACTGAAAACTTAAAAATATAAAACAAAACTTTTAACATGTTAACGTTTTGTATTTATTTTGTAAACTGACTTAGAAGTGAATTTGCTTAAAGTTAACAATTGTGTTAAAAAAGCAATAAAACTTTTGAATTTATTTCAGGTGTTGAAGTAAAAAATAAAATATCAGTCACGGAACTTTTAACTTTTTTACGAATGAAATTTTGCCAGAGTGGAAATTGTTTTCATGTATTTCTAACAAAACTGAAGATATTAAAAGTTACTTTGCGACTATCCGCTGAATAAAATAAAATAATCTGTCTTAACTATTTTGAAGAGCACCTCCTGCCCTTCCCTGATTGCGTGCACTAATCCCGTCAACACTAATCCTAGCACCACTACTCCCAACACCACTAGTCCCAACGCCACTATTCTAGGAAAGACACACCATCGACTATGACACGACACGTGTTTCGCATCTACAGGAGGCATCTTCAGGTGATATAGACTCTGCGGTGGCTGATCGCTAAATGAGCGACAAGCCAATCTCGCACTTCTCCAATCAGCTTTTGTCAATCGCTCATCCCCGCTGCTCTTGCACGAAAACGCCCGACCTGATACTGCATAGAAGACTGTCTCCAAGTTACAAGTAGTAGTGTGTAGGCGCAACACATTGCGCCTACAGAATACTACATATTCCAGAATTTTTATAACTTTTTGGTGGGAAAATAATTCAATACCAATATCAGTTATAAAACAATAAGATTTTGTACACGAAAACGTATTTGAAATCAAAACTTTTAACTTTAGAATTTTAAATGCAGTAAGGTAAAATAAAAGTGCTAGGCAAATGCCTTTTCTCCTATCTGAGAGGGTCCACTTAAAACTTAAAAAGATTTTAAATTAAAATGACACAAATTAAGCAGTAATGTCATAAGCATATTATAGTAAGGTACACAACCTATATAAGTCCCACAGTTGGGCACAGGCCTCCTCTTATTATTGAGAGGATTATGGAGCATACGTCGCCCCAATGTGTGTTGCTGATCTTCAAATTTTCTCGAAATATTCTATTTATCTGACTTCTGTTTATGTTTCCTTCACAGCCAAAGATCTACTAAATTTACTTTAGTTTGTAATTGACGAGAAATATTTTTTTTATTATGAATGTCAAAAATTTGTTATATTTGAATATTATTTTCTTAAAATCATAAAATTAAATTATCTCAGAACTTTTTTCAAACAAAAGTTAAAAATAATACGACAAGTGTTTCGCCTTTACATGAGCCATCTTAAGGTGATTTAGACTCTGCGTTGGCTGATCGCTAAATGAGCGGCAAGCTTTTTTTTGCGCCCGAAGCAAATATGGGCAACCCTCCGGAAAGTGGAGGAGGGAGGCGGTGAATTCTCATAGTGTACCACACAGCCGGCTGCGTGGTTGTATGGAGACTTTTACGCACTAAACACCGCCTTTATGGATTGGCTTACCGATCTGATGAGATCTCTAAGCCGTATCTCCTTGGCAGAAAGGAGGGCGCAAAGTACGGAGGGCGCAAAGAAAGGACGGCGCAAGCGGCGGGCCAAAACAGCTGCTATTTATGCAATTCACCAACACAACCGCTCCCCTCTAAAATAGCGAGCGACCGCGTCGTGCTGTAAAAACATGCGACCAATCACACGCAGCTGTTTATGTAACTTTTCTTTGTATATTGGAGAGGTTTCTTGTTGACGTATATTTGTAACTTGGTGCTGTTGGTCATTACAATTTTTTATTTTTTTATTTATTTATTTAATAACAAACTTTTTTACATATGTTCATTGATTCCCTGGTCCGTGAGCTAGTGTGTGTTTCAGGAACCAGTTCCTCCCCTTAAAGTTAACCTTGTCAAAAGGTCAATTTCTATATAATAATAATAATTTAGTTATTTAG
Source organism: Parnassius smintheus behrii (assembly GCA_036936625.1). NCBI lineage: Eukaryota > Metazoa > Arthropoda > Insecta > Lepidoptera > Papilionidae > Parnassius > Parnassius smintheus. Next base: position 31,612,852 of record JAUPFT010000014.1, on the reverse strand, counting down.
TAAGTTAAACAAGTACAGAAATATAAATAAGAAATAAAAAGAATGTTATTTTAAGCGCTTGTTTTGTGTGTGTGTGTGTGTGTGTGTGTGTGTGTGTGTGTGTGTGTGTGTGTGTCTGTGTGTGTGTGTGTGTGTATGTGTGTGTGTGCTTTGGAATGTATGTGTGTGAGTATTGCTTGTGGTAAACCTACGGCATAAGTGCTTCTGTGCTGTCATAATCAAGATTCTCTAACCACAATCTGATCCTTGCCTTTATTTGGTGGTTGCTGTAATTATTTAAGTTTAATTTAAATTCCCTGTATAACTTATTGTACAAATGCGGGGCAATGTAACTATAGTGTCTTTTCGCAAAAATACTTCTTGTTCTAGGGGCCGGGTACTTGAATGTCCTTTTCTTTGCAATTTTGATACATGGTGCAGTTATACGATGGTACGTTCGTATGCATTGATAGATAAAAAGTTTTCTTACGCTTAGTACTCGGGCTTTTTCATACACTAGTGTAGTTGGATAACGAAATGGAAGCAATAGCATTACTTTTAAAATACATTGGGCACGTTCAGCTTCGACAAGAATTGTCTTACAAGCCCCGCCCCATGAACAGATACCGTAACGTATTAAAGATTCACAGAGAGTCTTGTAGGTTTGCAACAATAACTTTGGACTTGCTACAAGCCTTAGTAACTTAAAAACATAGACAAGCTTTCTTATTTTTTTACTAAGTGATATTATTTGATGTTTCCACTGAAGCTTTTCGTCAATTAAAATTCCCAAATATTTTATTGTGTTAGTTTTAGTTATGTAAGGACAGTTACAAGATATTGGAACATCATCAAATTTGTTACATGGGCTTGTATGAATCTTTAATTTAAATTTGTCATTTGGTTGACCCGCTAGAGTTTTGCTGAAATAGATTAATTTTGAATAAAACTATTATTTACGGATTTTATCGCGTTTAATTACTTTAATTTATTTTTATTATTATCCCGACGTTTCGGATGCTTTACAGCGCCCTAAAATTAATATTAAAAAACTGAAGGTAACCGGACTAACTACGACATTGGGACGTCAAACATCTCAGTCCCCCCCGTGACCATGGGCGCTGTAAAGCACCCAAAACATCGGGATAATAATAAAAATAAATTAAAGTAATTAAACGCGATAAAATCCGTAAATAATAGTTTTATTCAATGGGTAGTGTTCGCGTAAATTTAAGAAATCATTATCAGATTAATTTTGTTTTGGTTGTGTTTAGTGAAAGTAGATTATTTTCTAGCCAACAAGAAATTTTGGCCAGTCCCGCCTCAGCAACTTGTTTCACATGCCCCCAGCTCTTTGCATGAAATATTATTACGTTATCGTCAGCATACATAGTTATATTACCGGCATTTAATTCAATTTTAGTCATGTCATTTACGTAAGTTAAAAATAATGTCGGTCCGAGAGTACTGCCCTGTGGGACACCGTATGTACATCGCATGTCATTACTGGAATGTCCATCCACTCTAACGCACTGCTTTCTGTCACATAAATAACTTTGAAACCATTGCAGTGCAGTCCGTCTTATACCCAAGTTCTCCAACCTCCGCAAAAGAATCGACGTTGACACTGTGTCAAATGCCTTTTGTAGGCCAATAAATAATAATAATAATAATAATAATAATATTCCACAACTATCACACAACGCCATCTAGTCCCAAGCTAAGCAGAGCTTGTGTTATGGGTACTAGACAACTGATAAACATACTTATATATATCTAAATACATAAATATTATAGATAAATTACACCCAGACACAGAACAACGATCGTGCTCATCACACAAACATTTGTCCTGGGTGGGAATCGAACCCACGACCTCCGGCATAGCAGTCAGGGTCACTAACCACTAGACCAACAGGCCAGTCATATCAATAAAAACACCTACACATCTGTCACCCTCATCTACGTACTTATTTACTTGTGAGGTCAAGTTTAGTATACAGTCTTCCGTTGACTTACCGGTTCTAAAGCCAAATTGATTGGTAGATAGTAACTCATTGGATTCTAGATAACCAATTAGCCTCTTGTTAACAATCACTTCTAAAATTTTGGACATGACACTTAATAAAGCTATAGGTCGGTAGTTACAAGCGTTTTAGCAAGGGTTTTATCACCTGCCTTATGAATAGGCGACACAGTGGCTTTCTTAAATATCTTAGGGAAAACTCCTGATGAGAAACTAAGATTACATAGATGCGATATTGGCTCCGCTAGAATACTATGAAATATTTTTAACATTCTTGTAGGAATTTGATCATGACCTGCAGCACTATTATTCTTAAGATTCAATATCACGCATCTTACTTCCACTGGGTCAGTTGGTAACAGTAGCATGGAGTTTTTAGGACTATTGTTATTAGTTGCTTTTCGTGTTAAATCTGCCTCGCTTTTATTTAACTTATTAAGAGTCTCGTTGGCAAGGATTTTACCAATCGATGTAAAGTACTTATTAAGCTCATTAAGGGAGTCAGTTGAATTTTATTTGATTCTTAATAGCTCCATAGATTTCGATTTTGGTTTATTTAGATTACACAATTCTTTAATAGTTTTCCATGTTTCTTTGCTGTTTCCTGCATGTTTTTCGAGCTGAGATTGGTAATAGTTACACTTTAATGTTTTAATAATCTTGTTACAAATATTTCTATACTATATATAGTAGTTTTTAAGGTTTTTTATGAATTTTATCTCGCTTTCTTATAGATTTTACAACACCAGTGGTGATCCAAGGTTTTAATGGCCTATTTCTATTGGGATTTTTTTTAGTTTCTGTGTTTATTGTAATAATTTTCTGTAATAATGTGACTAAGTACTGAGCCGCATCATTAGCTGATTGTAAATAATAAAACTCAGACCAGTTAATAGATTTAAGTCTCTCTTCCATTTTGTCAAAGTTCATAATAGTCTTAGTTAAATAATTGCTTCTATCGCACTTCCCAATAGACGATGCTTCTAAACATAATAGTATTGGAGCATGGTCCGTAAAGTGTTCGAATACAAGGGTTTGTTCTCGAAGACCTGTTTTAACCATAAAATGATCTAGGCAGGTACCATCTCTTGTCGGAACACTTATTCCAGGACGTAATCCATAGGAAGCCATGATGTTTAGATAGTCAATGGTGTAGCATGTTGGACTATTTGACATAATACCAAGGTTAGTATCACCTGTGAAAACAATACGCTTAGTTTTTAGGTCACGCAACATGCAGTCGATGGAGTCTAGGTAGGGACTAACATTTTTAAAACTTGGTGGTCTATATGTACCAATGACTGTGTATTGACGATCTATTTTTACAATTAGACAATTACCTTCCTCTATACTAGGTTCAAAGACTTCAATATTCTGAAAAATATTCCTAACGTATATAATTACACCATCATTTTGAATGAAAGTTTGCTTAGTGCTGAAAGCTTCATAATTATTAATTATTGGTATGTGTGAGTCTTCATGGAGCCAGCATTCAGTGAATACCAGAATATCAATTATTATATCTAACCGAGATAAAAACACTAAGAACCTATCCAAGTTACAATTTATACTGCGTATATTTACAATAGTATTAGAGAGGTTTATTTCCCGGCGAGCTTGCAAGCTTTGCTTAGTGACTCTATCATATTCTGTAGCTCCTTTCCTTTCTCTGATAACAGCACTAAGTCGTCAGCAAAACGTAGGTGGCCTTAATACGTAGTTTTTACTTTTATACCGCTTTTATTCCAGTTTAACTTGCTTATTATCGACTCTAATGTGGCTATAAATAGTATAGGTGACTGTGAGTCCCCCTGTATTACGCCTCTCTTTACGGGGAACCAAAGACAGACCGTTTCTTGTTTAACTCTACTTTTTTTCTTCCTATATATGCTTTTGGTTACTCTTATATATTCGTTTTCCACATTTTGTGTTACTAAAGTTTCCCAGATATAGCTGTATGAAACCGAATCAAATGCCATTTTGTAATCGATATTTGCCAAGTACAATGGTATATTTTTCTCTTGATATTTCTCGATAAGAAGTTCGAGTGTGTGAATATGGTCTATGGTAGAGAAGCCCTTTCTAAATCCTGCTTGTTCGATGAGTTGCCTTGTTTTTAATGTAGAGCAAATTTTTTTGGTCAGGATTGTAGAAAATAGTTAATATGCACTCGGCAGTAGACTTATAGGTTTATAGTTTCCAATATCATTCGGGTCGCCTTTTTATATAACAGAATTATTTTAGATTCCGACCATTTAGTGGGTATCTCACCAGATTCGAGGATAAAGTTGAAAAAAGAGAATGGGATTTTTGGGCTTGAAGTTAACAAATTGGAATATACTTCAAAAGTTGTTTATATTTTTCTGAATACAAATACAAAAAACTAGATTGTTCTACAATCTAGAAATGGAAAACACGTTAAAATAAGAAATAATTTGGAATATCGATTATATTCATACAATCGATTCTAAATTTATTCGGACAAAAAATAAATATAAACTAATAAAGCTACTAAGATTTAATTTAAAACAAATATATTACTTTGAATAATATTTGGATCCTTTTCGAATCAAAATAAGTTATTTGCATAAGGAAAAAATGAAATAAACATTTATTATCAATAAATCTATTAACATATAGAATCAATACACTAGTGTAATTCTCGTTCGTAGGACTTATCGTTTTGACACTTGACAGTACAAACTGCAAAATTATTTACATAATGCATGTTCATTTGTTCTGAAAAAGGCCAATATTCGATTCTCAACTAAATCGAGCATTTGAACCTAAGTTTGGTGTGCCAAATTATAGTAAACAATTAATTAGTTATTTAAGTATTATTTAATTAGTATTTAAATATATACCAAAGATAGCGACCTAATATATCAATAATAATGAGAACTGTGGACCGTGCAAAAAAAGAAATATCATTATCGATTCATAATATTGACGAAGATATCGACTAATATAAATAAAAACAGACTTTTCTTTTCTGCCGGCTAAATACATGATTACTGCGTGAAAGAAACTCTAACTGTATTGCATTAATTAATTACATAAAAAACATAGGTGGCATTTGAGAAGCCCTAGTGCAGCCAAATACTTTACAAATAACTTGTCTTTTTGTTTTGTAACGATATCTTTTATTTGATAAAGAAGTTAACTTTGTCTTAGTTCATTCCCCGATTATGACACGTTTTTAAATAAAGATGATGTATTCGAAAATAGTATAAGTAGACATGCGTGATAAATAACGCCACGGTGTCAAATAAAATAAAATATCACCGTGACTTTGTGACTTTTTTGATTATTTAAAAAGTTTCAAATCCAAATCTTTGAGGTATAGGTGGAGAAACTAACCATGTTCCTTCGCACCGCCAATACTACGTACACCGTACTAAATCAGTGATAGGAGTACAATATTACATGATGATTTTTCATTGTAACTTTTTTGTAATCGAAACAATAAAAAGTGGCTACTAAGTGATTCGAGCGAGTGAAACGAGCCGCAGAAGAACACAAAAACTTCCCGATCACACTCTTAATCTCAAGGCTGTTAGACGGGAGATGAGGCTGCAATCGTCAACAGATTTGACAGCATACAGGCAACTGAACAGACATATCTCCAAATGCATGCGGCGAGACTTACGCAACTTTAATACTGCTCGTATTAAAGAAGCTCCAGGAGAGAAGAACCAGGGCTCCAAAGTTTTTGCCAGAGATCTGTCTGCCAGAAAGAGCCAACTGTCAAAGCTGAAGACTGAATGTGGCACAATCGTTTCCGGGATACCTGAGATTTTGAGTGAGATTGAGAGGTTCTATGGGTAGCTGTACACATCATCGTTGGAGCCACACGCAAGTGTGAGTAACAATCCAAGAGCAAGTCTTATCCGACATTATTCCGATGATATCCCGGACGTCAGTCTGAGCGAGATTAGAATGGCTCTCCAGTGCCTTAAAAACGGCAAGTCCCCGGGATGGAATCCCAGGATGGAATTACAGCGGAGCTTCTGAAAGCGGGTGGAAAACCGGTATTTGAAGTCCTTCAGAGGCTCTTTAATTCCGTTTTCCATGGTGGCACTACTCCGGAGGCGTGGAGCAGAAATGCGGTGGTCTTGTTCTTTAAGAAAGGCGACAACGCTCTCTTGAAGAACCACAGACTGATTTCCCTTCTGAGCCGCGTCTACGTGCTGTTTTCTCTAATACAAATCAACCCCAAATCTCAAATACAACCCCAGCTACTAGATACTCCAATTATACCACTGGAAGAACAATTGCAATCTCCACCTACGCCTCAAACTATGCTAGAAGCTATGCCTGAACCTGTGCTTCAATCTCTGCCACAATCTAAATCGACTATTGTGTTACCAGACTACATGGGGGCTATTAAAACAGGGAGTAAGTGTTTTATAGAAGGATGTTACAGAACAGAAAAGCATAGAGTTCCTCTTTCCACAAATAATATGTTACACAATCGCTATAATTATTATGTACCTGAAAACAATCGGATTTGCGATCGGCATTTAGTAATTGAATCGTGGGAAAAGTTTAAGAAATAATTACCAGAAAACTTTTAATGCAAGTCATATTCGGGATATTTATTTTATTTTTATTTTATTTTTTATTGCATCCTTAAAAAAAGAATACAAAGGGCGGACTTAATACCTTGAGGCATGCTCTATCAGTCAATCCATGGAGTGGTGAGAGTTTGACGTAGGTGTGGCAATATAGAATAAGATAACACAATACAAATGATAATTAACTACATAATATATACAAACTACTAATAAATAAACTATACATATATAATCTATCCTTACATATATACAAATATATAAATAAATGGAATGTATATCCATTTATTTATATAAACAAGTATATAGTACACAAGTAAACATATTTAAATACATACATAATTAGTATATACAAATGACTATGAATATGTACATCTGTTTGGCAATACATATTAAATAGATGAGGCATGTAGAATGCGTTGTCTTTAATAAATGATCACGGACCAACTTTTTAAAAGCGTACTTATTGGGAGCTTTTCTGATGTCATCGGGCAAAGAGTTCCAAAGGCGTGTAGCTTGAACTGTGAAGGAGTTACCATAAATCTCGGTGAAGTGAACTGGAGTACAGATTTTGTTGTTAGAAGAAGAGCGAAGGACCCTATCATGAGATGAGGAAAGATAATGAAATTTACTCTTAAGATAAGAAGGCGAAGATGATGATGATTAATATGGAAAAAAGTACAAGTAATATTCTGGAGTTGCGCCTCTGCCGGATTGTAAGCCAATTTAGCTTAGATCTGTATTGCGAAATATGATCATACTTACGAAGCACAAAGATAAATCTTATACAGTTATTGAGGAGGCGTTCCAGCTTGTTCAGAAGATCTTGGGACAGGTCTGGGTAACACATCTGCATAATCAATTATGGGTAATATAAGTGAATGGACAAGCATGATCTTAGATTTTGTGGGGAGAAAATGCTTTAAACGATACAGAGAGAGTAACGTGGCAGTGACTTTACGACTCACATCTGAAACCTGAGATCTCCAATTCAGCGTGCTGTCGATGTGAAGGCCAAGATTTCTAACAGAATTACTGAATGGAATTGTAGTATTATCATAGTAAATAGGAGTTAAGTCCGTCAGATTAATCTTAGCCAGCATCCTTGAGCTACCCACCAGTATAGCTTGGCATTTCAAAGGATTGACCAAAACCCCATAACGAGTTGACCAATCCCTGATAGCTGCTAAGTTCCCGTTAAGGTTTTTGATCCCAATATGGATATCCCCAATCTCAGTTTGCATATAAAGCTGAAGGTCATCGGCATACAAATGGTACGAGCAGTCGATGATGGAGGTAATAAAGTTTATAAAAATTGAAAATATTATAGGAGAAAGAATACCACATTGCGGCACACCAGCATCCATATCAGCCCACGCTGGGGACAGTTGCCCCACACTGACTGACTGCTGTCGACCGCGAAGATAAGATGTAAACCAATCCAATTCAGTAGGGCCAAAATTCAGGTGAGACAGTATGGAAAGAAGGATTTCGTGATCAACTGTGTTGAAAGCATTTGAGAAATCAACTAGTATCAGTACTGTTATTTTTTTTCTTCCATGCCTTGTTTAATATTATCAATAACATTAATTAATGCAGTAGTGGTACTATGACCAGGACGAAACCCAGACTGATATATACTCAGTAGGTTATGTTTCGAAACAAAAGTAGAAATTTGCTCGTAAACACAGGATTCTAAAATTTTGGAAAGAAAGGGTAGAATCGATATTGGACGAAAATAATTGGGAAGCATGGGAGTAGGATCTTTTGGGAGAGGCTTTACAAAAGCCCTCTTCCAAAGATTAGAATACTGACCTGAATCAAGGGAAAAATTAATTACATGGGAAATTGCCAGGAGAAGGTGCTCTAGTATTAATACTACCATATGTCTACTAATCTCGTCGTAACCCACGGCCTTGGACTGGAATGCTAAAATTGACTTTTTGACATCATCCTAAGAAACAGGAGAAAAATTAAAGGTAGTAATGTTAGGAATTTGCATAGAAGCAATGGAAGCCATAGTTTGGGAACGAATTGTAGGGTCCAGTGCTTTTACAGAAGCGAAATGTTGGTTGATTTTATCAAGTGACAGAGAAGGACCACAATCCAACGTAGCTGGTCTACAAAGACCAAAAGATTTTAGGAATTTCCACACTAAAACTGGAGACGAGTTATTAATACAGTTATGGAAATATTGGCATTTAGCTGCACGTACCATATGATTCACCTATTCCTGGCTGCTTTAAAAGATAACCAATTTTCTTCGGTTCGATCTCTCTTCAAACGAAGAAAAGCACGATTTCGTTTAGCCATTGCCATCCTTACGCCCTCTGTCATCCAAGGGGCAGGGGGACGCTTCAATCTAACCTTGTGAACAGGAGCATGAGCATCATAAAGGCTAAGAATATTGTGGTTAAGGATAGTGACTTTATCGTCAACAGTAGATGCTGCTATTAAAGAGGCTAGATCGAGATTAAGAGCGTCATTCCTAAGCTTGTAAAAGTCTATTTTAGAAAAACTGCGAAGATGCATTACAGTAGGGGAATATTTAGGAGGTTTAAGCTTATACGATGCATAAATTAAGTCGTGGCGTGAGAAACCCAAAGCGATAACTGTCCATGCATCATCACATGTTCAGGAGAAGCAGCAAGGATTAGATCAATCAATGAGTCATCAGTTCCGATATTATGATGAGTAAGTAGCCTTTAAAGGGAGAATAGAAAGATTAACCGACTCAATAATTGAAAGAAACCTTTTGGAACGAGGGCAGTTTTTCAACATATCAGTATTGAAATCACCCATGATTATACAGTGAGTGTACTCAGAACAAATATCAACAAGAGCCATATCTAAAGTGGCGAAGTAGTCGGTAGATGGGGGGCAATACACTACCCCTAGAAGTATCCTGATGCCCTTGACATCGAGTTCCACAAATAAAAACTCAGAAGAAGCGGAATAGCAGGAGGGAGATGCTAAGACAATTTTATAAGGAATTGATGCGTGTAGGTATATTGCTACACCACCTCCACCTTTTCCAACACGATCATTCCTAACAAGTACAAAACCGGGTAAGGGATATGAAGTTGATGGTAAAGAAGGTTTCAGCCAACTTTCCGACACTAATATGGCATGAATATACTCGGGGAAAAATGAAGCTTCAAGTTCGGAATAGTGGCTCGGGATACTTTGAGCGTTAATATAACATATTGTAACGATCCCCCCCCTCTCTATAGAAAAATTTTATAATATTAAAAATATACCCTTTTAAATAACATTATATATATATGAGACCAGGATTAATAAAATATGTTTTGATCTTCATAAATGATCTTTCAAAAGGTTTATTAATAGGCCGTTTTTTAATATGTTGGCGTGATCGACTTAGTTAGGACCCTTATTTACGTTGTGTTTGTTTAGTAACTTAGTTCTTTTAGGTGTCGTTTGGAAGAATGAATATTCACTAGAGCAACTGAAAGCTGTTGGTAGTGCCTTATAAGCTAAGTGAACCCCGTTCACGAAGACAGGGCTCGAAAAAGGTTAAGAACATAAAACGTCCCTATTCCACTTGTATCAGGTTTACATTATTAATTTATTATTATTTATCCCTTCCCGCTTGGAAAAGGCTCACAATATATTTATACAAAATACCCAATACAAGGGCTTCGCTCTCCTACATTTATTAAAAAAAAAATGTAGGGGAGGTACACGGCCCCACACACGCCGTGCACGGTGAGTGCCAACCATTTTGATGCACTCCTCCTGGAGGGAACGCTAATTCGGGAACCGGACCGTAGTCCACAGCAAAATAACTGGCGAACCAGTAAAAGAGGCTTGGCCCCTTGTTAGTGCGTAAGCACAAACATCGACCGAAGTCGCGCATGTCAATGCGTGTAAACGCCATACAGAATACGAACGAATCCAACCACAGTGAATGTACGACACACGGTTTAGGCAAATAGGCACACTGGCCGTAAACCCTCCGTGAGCGCCACCACCTGCCAGACCGCCGCTCCTGCAGACGTGATGTAAGTGTATCACCACCAATTGCATGATCAGCACGGCTACTAGCCGTAGAGCGTGTCATGAGTCTATCGCTCACCTCAAGGGAATGGGGTCCCACGTTGTGCGGCTTTCGGCCGCAGCCTTGAGAGTCTCCTCAGATCCTCCCGCCAGCTACCACCCGCATGAGGTCGACACATATGCTCCACCAACCAATACAACGGCAGATATAGCCAAAAGGCAGTTATAAGATAAGAGTAATAATTCGCCATCAGAAAGGGTTTGTGTCACTGACGTTGAGTAAATGCATTTTCGATCATGTTTGTCTCACCCACCAACAAGTTGCCTTCAATCATTCAAAGGTGGGAAAGTTACAGAGATATAATATTATGTTGTTATATAAAACATCGTGGAGGGCAGACAGTCTGCAGCCCCGCAATGAATGGGACCCGACTTGGGCAAAGCTACTTAGCTGTGAGTCAAACCAAGACGCAGAGAGCGCCATTGAGAATAGCGTCCCACCAAACAACCATCGCAGAGACGCAATGCTGCAGAACGCAACAAGCATCAATACGACTATCGTCGGGCTTACACCATTCCAAGGTCCCCCATACATCCCAGCAGACATCACCACCCGTATACCTCCATCGACCAGAACCACAGAGAGCGTCGAATCAGGCGCAGCACACCCGTAGATCCATCACAAGATGCAATACCGCCAGTAGCAGTAAGCATCAATGCAACTATCATACGGATGGCGCCCCCTCACAACACACCCAACATGATCCCTATCGACTTTGGTAACAAAGTTGGTATTGTTGTTATATAAAAAATATCACCAACGTATCATAGTAGCACGCTACTAAGACGCCAATGAACAAAACTCCACGTATCATAGCGGTAATGCACTAAGACGTGAAACTGAGTATGCCTGCTACACTTAAAAGTGCTACCAAACACACTCATCATCCCCATCCGAAAGATAGACGACGCATCGCTATGCGCTACGAATCCGCCCACAAACGGTATGGGTGTGCGATGTCCACGGGAAAGCCGTATTGCTACAACAAACCCGCTTACCACCGACACTAAGATGTTAATTGTATACCTCCATCGACCAGAACCACAAGAGAGCGTCGAATCAGGCGCAGCACACCCGCAGATCCATCACAAGACGCAATACCGCAAGTAGCAGTAAGCATCAATGCAACTATCATACGGGCGGCGCACCCTCACAACACACCCACATGACTCCTATCGATTTTGGCAACAAAGTTAGTATTGTTGTTATATAAAAATATCACTAACGTATCATAGTAGCACGCTACTAAGACGTCAATGAACAAAACTCCACGTATCATAGCGCTAATGCACTAAGACATGAAGCTGAATATGCCTGTTACACTTAAAAGTGCTACCAAACACACTCAATATCCCCATCCGAAAGATAGACGACGCATCGCTATGCGCTACGACGCCGCCCACAAACAGTATGGGTGTGCGATGTCCACGGGAAAGCCGTATTGCTACAACAAACCCGCTTACCACCGACACTAAGATGTTAATTTTATACCTCCATCGACCAGAACATCAGGAATGCGTCGAATCAGGCGCAGCACACCCGCAGATCCATCACAAGACGCAATACCGCAAGTAGCAGTATGCATCAATGTAACTATCATACGGGCGGCGCACCCTCACAACACACCCACATGACTCCTATCGATTTTGGCAACAAAGTTAGTATTGTTGTTATATAAAAATATCACTAACGTATCATAGTAGCACGCTACTAAGACGTCAATGAACAAAACTCCACGTATCATAGCGCTAATGCACTAAGACATGAAGCTGAATATGCCTGTTACACTTAAAAGTGCTACCAAACACACTCAATATCCCCATCCGAAAGATAGACGACGCATCGCTATGCGCTACGACGCCGCCCACAAACAGTATGGGTGTGCGATGTCCACGGGAAAGCCGTATTGCTACAACAAACCCGCTTACCACCGACACTAAGATGTTAATTGTATACCTCCATCGACCAGAACCACAAGAGAGCGTCGAATCAGGCGCAGCACACGCGCAGATCCATCACAAGACGCAATACCGCAAGTAGCAGTAAGCATCAATGCAACAATCATACGGGCGGCGCACCCTCACAACACACCCCACATGACTCCTATCGATTTTGGCAACAAAGTTAGTATTGTTGTTATATAAAAAATATCACTAACGTATCATAGTAGCACGCTACTAAGACGTCAATGAACAAAACTTCACGTATCATAGCGCTAATGCACTAAGACATGAAGTTGAGTGTGCATGTTACATTTAAAAGTGCTACCAAACACACTCAACATCCCCATCCGAAAGATAGACGACGCATCGCTATGCGCTACGACGCCGCCCACAAACGGTATGGGTGTGCAATGTCCACGGGAAAGCCGTATTGCTACAACAAACCCGCTTACCACCGACACTAAGATGTTAATTTTATACCTCCATCGACCAGAACATCAGGAATGCGTCGAATCAGGCGCAGCACACCCGCAGATCCATCACAAGACGCAATACCGCAAGTAGCAGTATGCATCAATGTAACTATCATACGGGCGGCGCACCCTCACAATACACCCACATGACTCCTATCGATTTTGGCAACAAAGTTAGTATTGTTGTTATATAAAAAATATCACCAACGTATCATAGTAGCACGCTACTAAGACGTCAATGAACAAAACTCCACGTATCATAGCGCTAATGCACTAAGACATGAAGTTGAGTATGCCTGTTACACTTAAAAGTGCTACCAAACACACTCAACATCCCCATCCGAAAGATAGACGACGCATCGCTATGCGCTACTACGCCGCCCACAAACGGTATGTGTGTGCAATGTCCACGGGAAAGCCGTATTGCTACAACAAACCCGCTTACCACCGACACTAAGATGTTAATTTTATACCTCCATCGACCAGAACATCAGGAATGCGTCGAATCAGGCGCAGCACACCCGCAGATCCATCACAACACGCAATACCGCAAGTAGCAGTAAGCATCAATGCAACTATCATACGGGCGTCGCACCCTCACAACACACCCACATGACTCCTATCGATTTTGGCAACAAAGTTAGTATTGTTGTTATATAAAAATATCACTAACGTATCATAGTAGCACGCTACTAAGACGTCAATGAACAAAACTCCACGTATCATAGCGCTAATGCACTAAGACATGAAGCTGAATATGCCTGTTACACTTAAAAGTGCTACCAAACACACTCAACATCCCCATCCGAAAGATAGACGACGCATCGCTATGCGCTACGACGCCGCCCACGAACGGTATGGGTGTGCGATGTCCACGGGAAAGCCATATTGCTACAACAAACCCGCTTACCACCGACACTAAGATGTTAATTGTATACCTCCATCGACCAGAACCACAAGAGAGCATCGAATCAGGCGCAGCACACCCGCAGATCCATCACAAGACGCAATACCGCAAGTAGCAGTAAGCATCAATGCAACTATCATACGGGCGGCGCACCCTCACAACACACCCCACATGACTCCTATCGATTTTGGCAACAAAGTTAGTATTGTTGTTGTATAAAAAATATCACTAACGTATCATAGTAGCACGCTACTAAGACGTCAATGAACAAAACTCCACGTATTATAGCGCTAATGCACTAAGACATGAAGCTGAATATGCCTGTTACACTTAAAAGTGCTACCAAACACACTCAACATCCCCATCCGAAAGATAGACGACGCATCGCTATGCGCTACGACGCCGCCCACAAACGGTATGGGTGTGCGATGTCCACGGGAAAGCCGTATTGCTACAACAAACCCGCTTACCACCGACACTAAGATGTTAATTGTATACCTCCATCGACCAGAACCACAAGAGAGCGTCGAATGAGGCGCAGCACACCCGCAGATCCATCACAAGACGCAATACCGCAAGTAGCAGTAAGCATCAATGCAACTATCATACAGGCGGCGCACCCTCACAACACACCCACATGACTCCTATCGACTTTGGCAACAAAGTTAGTATTGTTGTTATATAAAAAATATCACCAACGTATCATAGTAGCACGCTACTAAGACGCCAATGAACAAAACTCCACGTATCATAGCGCTAATGCACTAAGACATGAAGCTGAGTATGCCTGTTACACTTAAAAGTGCTACCAAACACACTCATCATCCCCATCCGAAAGATAGAGGACACATCGCTATGCGCAACGACGTCGCCCACAAACGGTATGGGTGTGCGATGTCCACGGGAAAGCCGTATTGCTACAACAAACCCGCTTACCACTGACACTAAGATGTTAATTGTATACCTCCATCGACCAGATCCACAAGAGAGCGTCGAATCAGGCGCAGCACACGCGCAGATCCATCACAAGACGCAATACCGCAAGTAGCAGTAAGCATCAATGCAACTATCATACGGGCGTCGCACCCTCACAACACACCCACATGACTCCTATCGATTTTGGCAACAAAGTTAGTATTGTTGTTATATAAAAATATCACTAACGTATCATAGTAGCACGCTACTAAGACGTCAATGAACAAAACTCCACGTATCATAGCGCTAATGCACTAAGACATGAAGCTGAATATGCCTGTTACACTTAAAAGTGCTACCAAACACACTCAACATCCCCATCCGAAAGATAGACGACGCATCGCTATGCGCTACGACGCCGCCCACAAACGGTATGGGTGTGCGATGTCCACGGGAAAGCCATATTGCTACAACAAACCCGCTTACCACCGACACTAAGATGTTAATTGTATACCTCCATCGATCAGAACCACAAGAGAGCGTCGAATCAGGCGCAGCACACCCGCAGATCCATCACAAGACGCAATACCGCAAGTAGCAGTAAGCATCAATGCAACTATCATACGGGCGGCGCACCCTCACAACACACCCCACATGACTCCTATCGATTTTGGCAACAAAGTTAGTATTGTTGTTGTATAAAAAATATCACTAACGTATCATAGTAGCACGCTACTAAGACGTCAATGAACAAAACTCCACGTATCATAGCGCTAATGCACTAAGACATGAAGCTGAATATGCCTGTTACACTTAAAAGTGCTACCAAACACACTCAACATCCCCATCCGAAAGATAGACGACGCATCGCTATGCGCTACGACGCCGCCCACAAACGGTATGGGTGTGCGATGTCCACTAAGACTAAGATGTTAATTGTATACCTCCATCGACCAGAACCACAAGAGAGCGTCGAATCAGGCGCAGCACACGCGCAGATCCATCACAAGACGCAATACCGCAAGTAGCAGTAAGCATCAATGCAACTATCATACGGGCGGCGCACCCTCACAACACACCCACATGACTCCTTTCGACTTTGGCAACAAAGTTAGTATTGTTGTTATATAAAACTGCACCAACGTATCATAGTAGCACGCTACTAAGACGTCAGTGGACAAAACTTCACGTATCATAGCGCTAATGCACTAAGACATGAAGTTGAGTATGCCCGTTACACTTAAAAGTGCTACCAAACACACTCATCATCCCAATCCGAAATATAGACGACGTTTCGCTATGCACTACTATGCCGCCCACAAACGGTATGGGTGTGCGATCTCCACGGGAAAGCCGTATTGCTACAACAAACCCGCTTACCACCGGCACTAAGATGATATGTCTAGGACACATCGGTTAGCGAGTCCAAGTTTATCTCGGACCAATTGCTCGTGAAGCAGCACACACGCCACCATAATATTCCTTTTCAAGTCCCTAATAAGGACTAGCCATTTTGCAACAGTACTAGGAGCAGTCAGTCACCCGACTACCCCATACAATGCTTATGCATCAAGGAGACCTCCTATAATATTGCTTTTTTATCATAGACCTTACTTTCATAAGTCATGTATATATAGGATTCGAACCCATGACCCTACTATTGTAATGCATATTAATCATAGAGACCTTCTATAGTATTGCTTTTGGATCATAGACCTTACTTTCATAAGTCATTCATATATAGGATTCGAACCCACGACCCTACTATTGTAATGCATATTAATCACAGAGACCTTCTATAGTATTGCTTTTGAATCATAGACCTTACTTTCATAAGTCATTCATATATAGGGTTCGAACCCACGACCCTACTATTGTAATGCAAATTCATCATGGAGACCTTCTATAGTATTGCTTTTGTATCATTGAGTTTAATATCATAAGTCCCTAATATAGGACTAGTCATTATGCTACAGTACTTCAGGCAGTCAGGCTCCCGACCACCCCATATATATGTAGAACTGCAGGAATGTATCTCCGGCAGCTTCCATAACTTAGGTAAATTTTCTTTAATACATGAACTCCTTCAACAACTTAGGAAATTTCATCTATACGTGAACTCCTTCCACAACTTAGGAAAAATTTTCTTTTATACACGAACACCTCCCATGACTTAAACAATTTTTAACAAATTTTCTAATTATCTTATAATCGTTATTTAACTTAATTTTATAATATTTTTTGACTTGTATTTCTATTATTTATCTTATTTTAAATATTTTTACCAAGTTTTTAAATAAATTTATTTATTACGAAAAACAATAATTTTGCCTTTAATTTACTATGTTATTGGGATAATGTCTGAAATATATTTAACTTTATGTTTATTAATTTAACTTAATTGCTTAATATATATCTTTAAGACTATTTTTGACGCCCCTTTATATTGAATTTAATTATTAATAATAATATTGGCCGTCACAATATGTTCACAGAGTTGTTAAAAGACGTAAAAACTCCTTTGAGTAGTTCGTGTAAATTAAGCACGCTATCGTTGAGAGAATAATTACAAGAGTGAAATGACAAAGTAGAAGAATCATTTGCAGAGCTAAACGACTCAACATCAGACATATTACATATACTAAAATAATAAATACATTAAATAAATATATAGAAAAATAATAATAAAAAATAAAAAAGAGTAAGTTATGTATACTATAACTATTAACTAACAATTACTAAACATAAACATCACCAACCCATCAGTTCACTGTTTACAGAGTAAACTTAATATAAATAAAATTTTATATGCAAACTTATGATCTAAAATATCTAAAGTGGCAAAAATAATCTTGACTAATAATAAAGTTCCTAAGTAGATGTCACACAAAATATTACAGGAGAATGTTTAGAAGAAAACAACTTAAAAAAATTGCAATTATACTGCTGTAGAAAAGTGAACAACTTATGACTACAGTACAGACAATATTGTTCTGTGCTACAGTCATTACAACCAAGAAGATGCGGGACTATAAACACTTA
This sequence comes from Parnassius smintheus behrii, assembly GCA_036936625.1. Lineage (NCBI taxonomy): Eukaryota > Metazoa > Arthropoda > Insecta > Lepidoptera > Papilionidae > Parnassius > Parnassius smintheus. The sequence continues at coordinate 31,594,912 of JAUPFT010000014.1, read as the reverse complement.
ACTAAATATATGTAAATCAATAATATAAAACAATGGATTACAAAAATAAAGGATACCTAGGAATACCATTATATGTAAATTTAGCAAGCTATTTTTTAGCAATTAAACGGTGAAGGACGGAGTGCAGAGTTGGCACGTGGAATGTTAGAGGGTGCATGAGAGATAAGACGAATGAGTTGATCGAAATAATGAAAGAAAGAGAATTAGATGTTGTGTGTATTTCGGAGACCAAACGGAAAGTGGTACTGAAGAGCTCCCTGGCGAGACGTTAGCTATATGGTCCGGAGTCCCGGAAAGCGAGAACGCCTGCCAGGGAGTGGGAGCGCTGTTGTCGTCCCGGTTGGTCGATCTTATGACTGAATACAAGGTTGTGAACTCAAGACTTCTCTGGGTTCGCTTTAAACTGGGACTGACGAAGTTATTCCTTTTGACTGTTTATGCGCCGGTAGCTTAGTCGTCCAGGGCTGAGCTGGAGGAGTTTTGGGAGAATGTAAGAGAAGTTCTAGATTTGGTTAAGAGAAACGAAAGAACTGTTGTATGTGGTGATTTGAATGGATGGGTAGGTATCGCTCGACCAGGATACGAGTCGGTGCCTTGAAAGTTTGGCGATAAAAGGGTTAATGATGCTGGCAAGCTTATACTGGCTGTATGCAAGGAAAGGGGTCTTCTTGTGACAAACACTGTGTTTAATCACAGGAAAATCCATATGTACAACAGAGAAAGGAAGAATGAGAGAAGTATGATTGATTTGTTCCTGGTGGATGACCGACTGCGAAAACAGGTGATGGATACACGAGTGTTCAGGGGTTCTGACCTGAGAACGTATCATTATCTAGTAATTACTAGATTTAGGGGTTTGTTCGCGGGTTGGCGCTACCGGACGGCAGTAACAGAACCACAGTCGGTCTGTCGCATCCGAAGCTGGAAGCTTCAGGAAGCGGATACTAGGGACAAATATCACACGAGGGTACCCGAAAAGCTTGACACCATCGATGGCAGGAAAGAATATGTGGAGAGAACTTGGCAGAACCTTAGGGATGGAATGGTAAGTGCGGCGGAATAAGTATGTGGAACGACAAAAAGAGGTAGTAGTAAAAGAAGAGATGCATGGTGGAATGATGAAGTGAGAGAAGCTGTAAAAAAGAAGAAAAAAGCACGGTTAGACTACTTGGCCTCTAGTAACGATAAGCATATGAAAGAGAAGATGAAAGAAAGATATAAGCTGCAGAAAGTTCATGCGAAAACATTGATTGAGGAAGTACGTGAAAGGTGTAGAATAGAAGCGGACGAGAGGTTGTCGCACAACTTTAAGGAAAATTCCAAACTCTTCTGGAAAGAGGTTGGAAGGTCCCGGAGTGGTGCGACAGCCTTAAGAATGAACAAAGTGCTTTCGATAACCAATGACGTCCTCTCAGAAAAATCGGACGTCATGCAGCGATGAAGTGAATTTTATGGATAAATTAAACAATCGTCATGAGCTGACGGGGACAGCGTCGCACGATCGTGCATATAGTTCAGTTTACTATGACAAAGAGCAGTGGAATTAAATTAAAATAATTTTGACTCAGTCGCCATTCGTCGCCTAGCAGCAAGTATGTGCGCCAAAATTAAACATACCTGTTTGTCACGTAAAAGTAAGTAAAACCTATATTGTTATTGCAATTATTCGTTTGAAAAAAGCTAAATTCTCGTTAAATTATGTTTTTATTCGTCCTTTCGCGATTTTAGTTTGTCTTTTTCGAGGTTACTTTTAGATGTCACAATCGTGAGGGTTCGGGCCCAACGTTGGTCAGATTAGTGATTATTTGTACCAATTATTTTATGTTATAAACCCTCTTTTTTACTTTTCAGCCTATTTGATTAATCGTTATGAATAGAAATAACATGGCTTTTGACCCTGATGCTATAATGGACCAACTCGCTGACTCGGATTTGGGCGAGGACTTTGATGACTATAATGATTGGTATCCACCTGGTGAGCTACTTAGTTCAAACTCGGATGACGAAGACGAGCAGAAGCAAGAGTTTCAACAGTAGCAAGTCCATCATTGCCGAATAAATGGAGTCGCAGACGATTCGTCGGTAAACCCATGCCTACACTGATATCGGAGCCAACGGAAGAGGTACTTACTCCAAGTGAATACTTTGATAGGTACTTTACTGAAGAAATTTACGAATTATTAGTATTAACTGGTTTAACTGCTATTGGAGCCCAGCCATTGCATAAGGTCCAGCGTTACAATAAAGTTACAAAATCATACATCAAAGTAACTTGCCCTGATATGATAAAAAAATACAACAAAAACATGGGAGGTCTAAACGTCAGCGACCAAATGATGGAGGTCTACAGATCACGGCATAAAACTCGCAAATGGCCAATCAAGTTAATAATGCATTTGTTCGACTTAGCCATGGTGAAATCGTGGTACGAGTATCGCCAATCATGTGACAGAAATAAAGTCAAGAACTCTGATATCATGGATTTTCTGGACTTCAAAATATACGTATCTGATTTTCTACTTGGCGGTTCAACGAGAAAACCCACCCGAAATGAATTCGAAGAAATCGCAGGGATGCCTTCAACATCCCACTATCAACCTGCATCTATTCCAACTATAGATAAACATCTCGTTGGGTATAATCATTGGCCCGTATATGAAGCTTCTCGCTTTTACCGAGTGACAGGTTGTACAAGCCGTTCAAAAGTAAGATACACAAAATGCAATGTTTATCTTTATAGTACTAAAGATAATTTTTTTTAATATTTTTCTCAAGTCTATTCCTTCTAGTAATTATAAACTGATGATCTCGATTGTTTGCCTTGTTCCTACTTCTTAATTTTTTATTATATCAAAATACGCAAAAATACAGGATAAAGAAGCGTTATATTTTTATTACTTATTAACAATAAGAAATTAAGTTAATTTTGATTACAAAATAAATAATTATTCCTAATTTTTTCTTTTATTTGAATACTGTAATTACCCTCACGATCGTGAGGATAGCTCTAGTTGGGCCCGACGTAGTACGATCGTGAGTATCGTGGAAAACAGTTTTCCCATTTTCTTAGATTTTTTTAGACCCCATATTTGTAATGTACGCATGTTACTTGCCCTAAACCAGTTCTATGATATTCGTTAGGTAGCGCCGTCACGGCACGGGTCTGAAAGGGGTATGCGTGTCATGATCTTAGTGAAGGATCCGGGGGTGACGCCATGACTGGCACGCCAGACACGGACCTCGATGACACTGAGGTCATCAGCATGAAAGAGATTGAACGTGCGATTCGAAGTTTGAAATGTGGTAAGGCTGCGGGACTAGACAGAGTTACTGCTGAAATGGTCAAGTACGGTTGGCCTCGGGTCTGGGACAGCTTTCATCTGCTGTGCAATTTGTGCTGGCGGACGGGAGATGTCCCGGATGATTGGCGATCCGCGGTCATTGTGCCTTTATATAAAGGTAAAGGTTCACGTTTTGACTGCGGGTGCTATCGGGCGATCAGCTTGACCAGTTTAGCAAGTAAAGTTTACTCGAAGGATTTGACACGTAGGATGCAAGAGAAATCGGAAAGATTCTTATGGGAAGCACAATGTGGATTTAGACCTGGAAGAGGATGCACGGATCAAATGTTTTCTCTCCGCATGATCACGGAAAAGCTTCTGAGGGTTAACCAGAGGATCTTCTGTGCTTTTGTGGGTCTGGAGAAAGCATTTGATAAGGTTATAAGGAAGAAAATGTGGGAACTGTTGCCGGGATATGATGATATTGGTCGACTGTTAAGGGCTGTGCAGTCACTTTACTATGACTGTAAAGCCTGTGTGCGGGTAGGGCATGACCTGTCACCCATGTTTAGCGTCCAAGCGGGCGTAAAACAGGGTTGTGTCATGTCTTCCTGGCTGTTCATACTGTATCTCGACAGCTGTTTACAGAAGCTGAAAGATAGCTGTTTGGGTGTGAAATTGGGTGACATAAAAGTTAATTGTCTGCTGTATGCTGATGATGCAGTGCTTATTGCACCATCAGAAGCAGAGCTGCAGGCATAAGTCACGTGTATGAAAGAGGAATGTGAAATTAAAGGTCTCCGTTTGAATGCTGATAAAACTAAGGTTCTGGTATTTGAAAAGGACGAAGAGAGAACGAAATGTGAAATATGAGTAAATCAGGAATGTCTAGAACAGGTAAATGAAATTGTATACTTAGGGAGTGCTTTCAGCCGGGATGGAAGATGTGATTTAGATGTGGATAGGCGTGTCGCTGCCGGAAACAAAGTCAATGGTGCCCTGAATGCATTAGTCAAATGGCAAGACGTGGTGAAGAGTGCACGCCTTGCAATACATAACGCAGTGTTGGTACCGACTTTGTTATATGGCAGCGAAACCTGGGTATGCCAGAAGAAGCATAAAAGCAAGTTGAATGCAGTGGAGATGCGATCTCCTCGTAAAATGTGTGGCGTTACCATAGCCGACCGAAAGCAACGAAGAGATTTGCAATATGGCAGGATTGAAAGATGACCTTATCATAAAAATTGATAGAGGCGTACTCCAATGGTTTGGGCACGTTGAGCGAATGAGTGAAGAACGAATGGTGAAGAAAATACATAGAGCGAAAGTAAATATTAAAAGGTGTCGAGGTAGACCGAGACTAACTTTCGAAGACCATGTGAGCAAATTGCTCGAAGAGGGGAGGGTCAAGAGTACTCGGATACCTAGACGTGCATGTATGAAGAAGTTAATGAACCTAAAAGAAGCGAAAGAGGTATGTAAGGATCGTGACACTTGGCGATCTGTTCTCTCTGGCTACCCCGTTAGAGATTGTGCGTAAAAATAAGTAAAGTAAAGTAAAGTAAAACGGCGGGACCTTTTAGAATCATCTTTCTGCACCAACATATCATCTTGATTGCGAGGAGAAGTCTCACACAGAATTTTTGTGCTTGAAGAACTTTGCAGTGCTTGTATGGGTTTCTTTACGCTATTGGTGATACTGCTGTTAGGGGCCATACTAAGACTTGCTGATGAAAAATCAACGGGAAACTGTTTAATAAGAGTATCAATCTCCTCTTCAGTGAAGATTTTTGCCCGTTTATTATTGGGAAGTTTGATAAAAATTGCTCCATCTAAGGTCCACACATTCTTCATTTCAAAATGCTTGCGGGCTTTTTTAAGAACAGATTGCCTCATTTTAGTTAAAAACTCAGACACAGATATTTGAGATCCCTTTAACTTTCCACACCTCAGACTTTGTGTTATGCTCATGAAATTGTACAAGAATTGGACGGGAACGACCATCCTTTTGAACACCAATTCGATGGTAACGTACTAAGGTCACATTTGTAACATGTGGGATACCCATTTTCTTATGTATGATACCCAGTATTTCTTGTTCAATATTAACTTCTGGGGAGTCAGAAATCCCATTAAATAGAAGGGTATTCTGTCTGTGCTGCATATCAATAGCATCAATTGACTTAGTGCAGGCTTGAATTTGTTGACGAAAGAGATTGAGCATGGAGCAAACGACGTCCTTGAATTCATAAAACTCCTCGCGGAGTTGATTAAGAGAGGGATTAGTAGGTGTGGAGGCAGCCTTTAATCTGTTTTCAAATTCAGCCAATTTGCGACTCCAGCTTCCTTCAAGTTCTCTTTGCATGACCTCCACATTAGTTACTCTAGCCATTTCTTCCAATATTTGCTGTGATATTAGTGAACACAAAGTGAAGTGCTAATGAGTGATATAGTTTGCAAAAACAAAGTGACACTAATGGGTGGTATGTGAATGTCATAAATATTTTATCTGAACATATATTTCAATAGGACTTCAAAAGAAAAGGTAATAAAGATGTAATTGATATGTAAATATAGTCCAAACACTGGTTTAAAATCATTTTAAAGTATATAAAATATAGGAGCTAATAAGTCAGCTGTTACTTGTTACACACCTACCCACGAAAAAAGCTATGCTGTCCTTAAAAGATTCTTCTTCCTCATTATGCCTTAATTTTGAAATGATTGATGATTTGGAAGACCGTGTTATACATACTTGGATTGGGTTGAATAAAGTACAGTTAAATCAAATATTTAATGAGGTTCCTCCGTTAAAGGAAGTACCTAGAGGGTTTGTTGCTTTGGCTGCTTTCCTAATTAAACTGAGGACAGGTGACTCTAACGATAGATTGTCATCATTATTAAAAGTGTCCAGACGAACTCTGGAAAAATGATTGAAAGAAATACGTTATCTGCTTACAGAGTATTTTGTGCCTAAGCACTTAGGTCTAAACCATATAAATAGGCAAGAAATGAAAGAAAGAAATCTTTCAATACAGAATGCTTTGAAATAGGCCTATTGTAATATTTGATGGGACATATTGTTATATTGAAAAAAGTTCTAATTATCTGTACCAAAAGAGGACATATAGTTTACATAAATATAGAAACTTAGTTAAACCATTTATAATTGTGTGCACTGATGGATATATCATAGATATTTTAGGCCCCTATTCAGCCACAACTTGAGATGCAGATATCATGAAAAAAGAATTTTCAGATGGAAGCCCACTTAGAGAATATTTTATGCAAGGTGATGCTTTCATCCTAGATAGGGGCTTTCGTGATTCATTATCTGTATTAAACCAATGTGGGTACAGAGTTTACGTGCCTGCTTCCTTGAGGGAGGGTGAAACACAACTATCAACTAGTGAAGCTAATAATTCGAGAGCAGTAACTATATGCCGTTAGGTTGGGGAGGTGGTCAATGGAAGATTCAAACGTGATTTTAAATTATTAAGACAAAATTGTTCTAATACAACGGAAAAAAAATTTATGCTAGATTTTGAAGTGGCTGCTGCTCTATTAAACTCTTTTCACTCTCCCATAGTAGACCGTGTCGATGCTGGGGAAATAATTCAGCAAATAAATATGTTTTATGAATACCGAAAACGAACTAGTCCATTAAATTATAAGAAATAATTACAATACACGCAGGGCTGATTTCAAAACAATATGTATCCAAAATGACAATTTGAATGATTTTCCCCAGCTTACTTATAGTGAACTTATATTAATTTCTTTAGGTATATACCAATTGAAGCAGGAACGTTCTTACTATGGTGAACACATAAGAGTAAATGATGTTTATGTAATTGAAGTGTGCAGGGAGGCTAGCAGCAGTCTATTGTGAGAGCTGTCTGTTTCAAATACCTCATGTTTGCTTAGAGAAAGAATAAATTCAAGGCACACTAGACGCAAAATATACTTTGTATACATATTGGTTGACAGCTCTGGCAGCGTTGTATTGTAGGGAAACGCACAGTAAGCTGCTGCGCCCATATAATGTCAATTATATGGTACCTTAATTGGGCAAGGTGTCAGAACAATATAGTGCCACCTGCACAGTTCCTTGATGATATTTTAATAATTATTGAAGACGATTAAAATACATAAACTAAAAGTTTCTTTTTTAAATAACCACCTAATCACCACCCTATTCCTCTGGCTGAATTATGTAGATATAGAGAATTAGGTAAGTAGGTAGATATGTAATTGAGACATATATATATATATATATATATATATATATATATATATATATATATATATATATATATATATATATATATATATATGTCTCAATTATATATCAAAGTCAAGTGTCTGGTTCGATTCCTAGTTATCCTTTTTTTTGTATAAAAAATTATATTTGTGAGAATAAACAAATTGCCTGAGTGTTCTCGAAGTATAGCCATTATGGCTGAATATATTTACCACTTGAATTACAAGAAAGCTTGGAACAGTTTTTAATATAAAGAGCTGATGTTATTTCAGCAAATCATTACAGGGGAAGTAAGTAGGCATTTACCTCCACTTACACTTTTAATATGAGAATTTATAAATATAATTATTCTTTAAAGCTTTTACTACTTTTAACACTTGAAAAATATTTGTTTAGTAGTTAAATAACTATATAATCTATAGTTAGAAATCGACTGTTACAATGTAGGTAAAATAGAACCTAACTTTTACTTAATCTTAAATAACTCAGATCCTGGATTGACAAATCTTGCCAAATTTTCAACTGTGGATTGTTTATATGTAAGCTTTCAAATGATCCAACTTTCATCTTGTTAACACCTGAGCCCAAGAATGTATGGAAACATATCCGTCTCCTTTGTTACGTAGGGTGTACCTAGTATTGGGGCAGCTATCTTTAGAGTCTCGTTTGTTGGGATATCCGAGCCCGGGCTTTTGTCTAGTTTTAATTTGTTCAATGCCTCGGTGACATCATTTTCTTCAATTTGGGTTCTTTTTAGTTGGTTACCGTCATTGTTATTGTTTTGGTTTTCGTGGCTAGTGTCTTCTGGTTTTTTTGTAGAGATCCCTGTAGAATACTGTCGCTATGCTGATGATGTCACAGCGGTTGTTTTTGGTTATTTTGCCTCGTTTTAGCTCTTCGATCCAAGTTTTATTTGGATTTACCTCCTTTTAAACCTTTTTTGTGCTTCCAGTTTGACGTAGGTGTTTTTCAATAGTTTTGTATCTGTGACTAGAGCAGTATTTTTTATGCAACTTTTATGAAGCTCTTGTCTTCTTTTAAAAAGTTTTAATGTATGCTCTGAAAGTATTTCGTGGGCTTTCTTTGAGTTTGGTACTACTCTGACTTTTTGCAAGCTTAAGGTGATGATTCTGATTAGGTGATCGTAATATTTCTAGACTGGGATAATAATCTTAGCAAACATTTGTTTCGATACGTAGGAGTTTAGATATTCTTTGAACTTGGTGATTTCTTCTTCGCTTGTTTACTGTACTATGTTGACAGTTAGTGAATTTTTTTTTCTACTTTTTTTTAATGTGTATCATGCGATACTGTAGCTCTTACTGGTCTGTGATCCGACGGTAATTAATGTTCAGTACTTCTATATTTTAAACAGACGAGGTCGATTTAACAGCAGAAATTCGATTTCATTTTTGTTGCTCCATCTTGTGATTGCCAGGTCCATTTATATTTGGGTTGAAGTTGGTAATGAGAGTGTTCAAAATTGACAGTTTGTTTTCACTGGCGAGTTCGATTATTCTTTGTCCTTTCTCATTTCTGATTCCAAATCCGTGTGCTTCCATGATTAAATGTTATTTATTTTTTTGGAATCCCAATTTCAGCATTTAGGTCGCCCATCAGTATGAACTCTTTGTGTGCTAGTTCTACTGCCCTATTTACTGTCGAATAAAAGTTATCGATTTCAATTATTCGATTCAATTCGATTCTGTAGTAGGGGCGTAGACTTGAATGATAGAAAAGCTGGTACTCTCGAATTTCAGGTTCAATATGGTTACTCTTTCAGAAAGTTCAGATAACTTTCTATATTATTTTTAAGATGATATTTAGCTATAAAACCTTTGCCATGCCTTCCAGGTGTGTGGCCTGTGTAGCAGAAGATTAAGTTTTCATGCTGTTCGATTTCATTTTCAATGAGTCGTTTCAGCTAATGTGTCGTATTCAATTTTTTTGAGAGCTTCGTTTAACTCTACCTAACGATCACATTTATGATGAAAGTGTTTCTAAATATCTTCCAATTTTTCGAAGCGCGTTTATAATTCCCTCAATTTCGAACTCAACTCCGTTTATAAATTGTATTAAAAATTTTAAAGGATTTTTATGTTACTATTATCGCCCTCTTGAGTTCCAGTTCCGATTTGCTAAGATAACTAGCTTCTTGGCAGATCGATCTTAGATCGAAGATGGTTCGGTCTTGTATAAGTGATACGGGTAGCTTTCCACAGACGTCTCTAGTGACTTTGTGCAAATATGCAACGCATTACTTATTATTGCAAGTCACTTTTGATGTTGAAAAAGTAGGGTTATTTATATCACTTTTATTTAAAAAAAAACGTTTGCCGGGATTATGAAAATTCACAAATTAGTTCAGTTTTAGTTAGTCTTTTACTTCTAATGCATAAAGCATATGGGATATGACTTTATGAATGCGCAATATGACTAATTTACAGTTGAGTCGTTTTCACTGATTACATAGATTTCACTTAATGTTAGAAGTTATCCACAATGTATGATATAAATCACTTGTTTATTTATTCACTTTTGTTTTTTCCACTAAATAAATGCACTTATTTTTATTTTGAGATAACTATTAGTACGGAGCCGAAGTATAAATTGGAATTATAGCGCCCTCTCTCTATACTAAAACCGATAATTTACCATTATTATGAGCCGTGATAGCTCAGGGATAATCACTCGCTGTAAATTTCACATTACACGAGAGTTCCGGATTCGATCTCTGCCGACGCTAATGAAATTGTTAATTGCAATTTTACGTGCTCATTTAGCACGTGCTTAGAGGTGAAGTTATACATCGTAAGGAAACCTGCACGTCTGAGAAGTAAAAAATAATATGTCAAATACATGTAATGTTCGCCAATACATATAGGGGCAGCGTGGCGAGCATTTTCTTGCCCCAAAATCCTATCAAAAATAAGAGGATGCCTTTGCTTTTACTTTATTTACTTTAAACGTAACAATCGCTTTATGGAATAAGAAGCATATTTTTTTAAGTGATTGGAAAAATCAAGGTAAAATCAGTTCCAAGTGCTGGCTTAAAATTTTATATCTCGCGCAAAAACGAGATTGATCCTGCCAACACGGATAAAACTTAAAATTTTATTAAAGATTTATCCCGTGCTCGGTAGTGAATGAAAACTTTGTCTGAGAAATCAAAATAAAATAACTCTACAACTTAAACGTATTTGGCAATTTTTGTATTGGTCAAATCTTATGAGTTCGCGTCACCGAATTGCTAATGCTAACAATATCTATATCTTTATCTATAGCTACTCATACTCGTATAAGTACGACGTGTTGTGCGTATAATATGTGCGTTGGACGCCTTTTGTATAGATAAAATCTTATGATTTTGCGTCACTTTCACGCTGTACACAGTATATCAATTTGAAAATACATATAAAACTTTAAGTAAAATTATTCCACAGTTTTAAGTTTTAACTTCTGTCTTTAGTCAAAAGCGACTGGCAATGTTTTTAACAATAAAAAATCCTCTCATTAAATATGAAAGATCTGTGCCCAGTACCAAGCAATTAATGTCGGTTGTTATTATTTTAGACTAATCTGCTAAACGTTTGTCCAAAATGTTATTAGTCAACGTTATTTCAACTGCTTTTTAGCATAAAGCCAATAGTCCTATAAAAAATAACTAAAATAAAGTAAAATAAAGTAAAATAAAAATTGATATCACATTTCTCTTTTGTTTATGTACAGTAATCTATGAAAATGTAAAAGGTTGAATTTGGCGTCACCAAACAAAATTGTATGACGGATATTATTCAGCAGATGTAAAATAAGCCCGTCTTGCTACGCTGAATGTATGTGGAGCAATGAATGATAATATCAATGAAGTATGTGATATGATGTATGAATACGAGTAGAATAAAAGAGTATGTTAGCGCTGAATCTGAATAACATTTTTACGTGTTAAAACCATGCTGCAGTTATATCAGTAGTAGAGTTCTAGCACAAATGGGTCGGCTCGACCGGGGTAGGACCACGCTCTCACAAAATACCAGCGTTAAATAGTAGCTTAATGTTGCTGTGTTTCGGATGGTGAGTGTAGAGAACCGGAGATCCTTTTACTGGAAACAAGGCATTCCATCTTAGTCCTGACGGGTGACAACGCATCTGCATTTTGATTTGTAATCGAGGATAGATGTAGATATCTATGGGCCGCACCAACCAATTACCATCAGATATACTGTGTTCCTTTGTCACCCTATAAAAAAGCAGGGTGAGAAATTGTGTGATAAGAGAAGAGTGTGGTTTGCAAGGTGATGTTGTGACCAGGGTTTATAAAGGAATGCTTCGGTGGTGTAGTCATGTGGAAAGTATGAATGAGGAAAGAGTGACAAAGCAAATTTATGTGGCAGAAATGAACGGCAGAGTCGGAAAAACACGCCCTAGGTGAAAGTTAAAGGCGACCAAATTGGCGATATATTGAAAGCGGGGCAAATTAGGCGTACCCTTAACCAACGAGCATGTATGCATAGGTATATGGATGTGGAGGAGGCGAGAGAGGTGTGTGGCAGGATGGTGCTAAATGGAAGTCTGTAGTCCCTGCCTACCCCTCTGGGTCACAGGTGTGAGTGTTTTTTTATGTAAAGTTAAATAAAAAAATCAAACAGATTATCAGTTATCGGTTACGATTATCGATTATCAGTCTATTTATTGGTCCTAACGGAAATTTCTGTGAGTTATGCAATAAATTGATTTTTATTTAATTGAAATGACAAACAAACTTACAGTCCACGTAATGGTGACTGTAGTCCGTGAGAACCACGTTGTCCAGCATGATGACTAAGATGGAATGCTTTACACTGTAAATTTACACTGTCTCTATTTACCCTTCAGACCGGAACACAGCAATGCAAGTAATCTCTAAATTAGAGTCTAAAATCTCAAATCAAGTCTAAAATCTGAAGTAGAGAACCTAGACGAACTCCTAGGCAGAAATGTAACCCTACTACCCAGAAAATGTTACTTTTTGTAGAATTATTCTTTACAATGGTATAAAAAAATTGTTTAAAAAAAATTAAACGTTTTTTGTTATCCGATATTGTTGGCGACGCGCCTTTAAGAATATTTCAATTTATTAGTTAACCGATTACGAATAGCTTCTAAAAAGCAAATTATCAAGCAACTATATTCCGATAAGAAAATGCTTAGTTGAATCTTAAAGAAATATCGAATTAATGATATGAAGGTCTTGGGTTCGACTCCCAGGCCGGGATAGTTTATCGTTTTCTTAGTAATATCTCTTAATAAATTCATATAGGGAATTTTTAAGATATAAATTATGTTACCGGATTTGTTCCCCGGTTGAAATCATTTTTCCAATAATGTTAATTTAAAGAAATATTAAAATAAAGTTAGAGACCAGGATTTGTTCCCCGGTCGAGATGATCGCTGTGCATAAGTAGAATTAATGGAATGTCTTATATAAGTTTGATATGTTTTGTATTAAAACAAATGCCTATTTTTTATGATTGATTTATGAAAACATTCACTTATATTGTTTGATAAGAAACATGATAACTGATAAGAATCTGATTAGAAATAGTTTTCAACGTTTGAGAATTGTGTAGAATCATTTATTCAACTAGTATTGTTGATATTAGTGTATACTAAACTTTCCATTTTTACTGATAGTCGATAGCCGTGCAAAAGTTAGTTGTTCAAATAGTGTGAGTTCATAGACGCACGCTAGCCACGTACTTAGGAGGCCAAATATGTAGAAATTTAAATATTTGCAAATTTCAGAAATTTATGTAAAAATTACTTGTAAAACATTTCAGATTGATTGTAAGTGTAAAAGAGGTGAATTCTGTGTTATTTTTTTGTGAAAATTCCTGTGAATAAGTGAAATAATGATAGTTTTGTATAAGAAATTTAAAAGTGTTTTAATAGTGAAATGTATAGAGAAAATGTAAATTAAACAATTGTATCAGTTAAGATATGTATAATTTCAAGTGGAAAACATTGTTTGAACTTTCTATGTTAAATATTTAAGAAATTCCAACTTTGAACATGTGAGTAAAATAAGCATATTTTGTTAAATAAATAAAAGGTTTTTTGTGATATGAAAATGTAATGTATATCGTAGTATAGATAATTTTTTGTGCTATATTTATAAGTAAATTGTATAAATGTATGTCTTATATAAATAAAGTTATTGAGCAAACCGTGAGAGAGTGATAGTACTAATTGATGTATTTGAGTTGCGCAAGCGCACAATTGGCGCGGCTCACTTTCGCGTTTAGCTTCGAGGTAGTTCAGTAAATTGATTTTTCTTGCAATTCGTTCGGGAATCGTTCGGGGAAGTTCATGAAATGTTCGGGAAAAGTGCAAGAGCAGCAGTCAATAAGAATAAGAAAGAAAAAGTATAGGGAAGTGATAGGGAAAAGTAATTACTCTCTCACGGAACGGTTTGAAGATAATTGCTGTTTTATTCCCAAGGAATTCTCCCCTTAAAGTGATACAGTCCATATCGAAGAATTAAGGCGTTGGGACCGGGACGACTTCGGAAGACCCGTAATCCCCGCCTGAACCTATTTTCTGAAAAGGAAGAGGTTATCGCCCTTGTGTGTTACTCCGTTGCGGAGATCACATACGTTGTTCCCGAACCCAACGTATTCGTTATAGGAGGCTGGATCGAGAGAAGCCTCGATTCCCCCTTCTGTTTATTAGTTTAACGTTTGTCTGGTTCCTTTTCAGATATATAATATTCTACGAAAGTTTATGCTTTCCGCCGTTACTAATGATATTGATAATCGCAATTCTAAACGCTGATTTACCACGTGCTTGTGGTAAAAAATATATAAATTTATATTGTATTAAAACGCTAAACAGACCCGATATTTCATTTTTCGTTATCGTAAATACTAACACCTGTCATCCGGAGGGGTAGGCAGAGACCAAGGGTTTATATTTGGCACGATCCTGACAAGTGTCACTCGCCTTCTTTACATCCATATACACAAGCATGCACGTCAGTTAAGGGTACTCTTAATCTGGCCTATCTTGAATACATAATTGCAGTACATTTGGTAAATTATTGTATTACCAAAATATGGAAAAACAAATACTAAAAATATTTATAATAAAACCGTGGTAGCTCAGGTCAAGAGCACGCTATCAATTTTACAGTACACGAGCAAACCGGGATCGATTTCCGCCGGCACTATTGAAATCATTGATTGAAATTTATAGCACTGATTTAGGTAGTGGCGTGCCGTTCGGCGGTAAATGATGACATCGTAAGGAAACCTGCGTTTTATAAGGAATGGACATATTTCGGAGAATCAATGTGGTCAACACGCTCTGGAGTAATGTGAAAGAGTGTTTTTAAAAGAAACATTTTTAATAAATGAGAGAAGGCTTCAGACTAGTTGAGGGTCCTAAATAGTCTGTATCTTTTAATATTGCATTTTAATATTTATTAAAAATGATTTTCTTTTGTGAAAAATACATCAAGCAATCCCACTATTTATTAACTTATGTACTTCAGTAAAGATAATTTGGTGAAGGCCTCTGCCTGAATACTTTATTTGGATTTGCGGATTGAAACCAATTAATGTATGGTAAGGTTAAACAATGTGAGTATTGTTCTTCTAATGAGGCGGCTATACATTTAGTTCACGTACTTTCTGTGTTCAGTTTTTGAAAACTTGTTTTTCATTAATTGGTTCATTGCCTATCAAAAGACCACTGCTGAGCATAAGTTTTTCCTATAAATTGTCTCATATTGCCATAGTTGTCATGCTTTGCAGGCGGGTTAGCAACCGCATATTTTTACTATGTTGAGTTGTTGTTAGTACGATGGTTCTTAAGACACTCACATGATGATTATCCCATGGTAGTGTATTCTCATGCGCCGCCACTATAGGGCATAGTCCTGTCTAAGATGTCGTAACTTACCATCGGGTAAAAAAATTGAACATAATATCTCTGACATAATATCTATGTATAATTTGTAGCTACATTACTAAAATATTAATAGAATATAAATATTAAATGCGATTGAATTCTATAGTTTTGTCAAAATCAATGATTTCTTTTCTCGAATCTACTACCGTTGGGTAATGTTAATAAAACTATGACTATAACAATTTTTATTTTTTCAAACGCCAATCCACATGACTAATATATAGTGATTAAGGACATAAGAATCGGCGATACCCTTGGAAGATTGTACATATGCACGGAATGTATCGCAATGTATTTGTTCGCTGTCTGACATAAACATAGGACGAACGGGGATTCTATATTAGTTACATTATACAATGTTTAAATAGGATATACATTTTGTAGTACAACATATTGCTGTTCAATTAAAAATAAAAATTACAAAATTGTATAGCTAAAATCTTACACATTTCTATTCAATAAAGATTTTAACTTGGCCGATATAAATTTACATCTATGTCGAAAAAACTGGTTCATTAAACACATTTGTAATTACAAGTTGACATTATTGTAGAATTGTAATAAAATTCTGGCAGGTGATTTAGCGATTAAGATACACATTTCTGTAAAATACTAGATGGTGATTAAGATACACATATCTGTAAAATAAAATTTTCATCGAAAATGACAGATTTTTTTATTTTAGAGCTATGCTTTACGAATATTTAGCAATGTAACTTTTACAATTTGTAATTAAACTTTAATTAATGAATGAATTTTACAGTATATTTCGACAGTTATATCACTTTTTGCAAAGTTGTCGGATTGTGACATTTATTAGATAAAGACCTGCAGCCCCTAAAACCGGTCAAAGAATACGTAAGTAACTCGTATATGTAAGTATTAAAAACAGTTACTCAGATGTAAGACCTGTATGAAATTATTGAAGTTTCAAACGTTGATTCAAAAATCCAAGAATGAAAGAGTTACGAAAGAAACTGATGAAAAAAATTTGGGATATGAAAGCGGGATTTAGAAAGAGAATGGGATATACAGATCAAGTCTTTTTCATGTGTATGATCGCGGAGTAGTTTTTGGCCAAAACAAAAAGGTTTGTTGTGCGTTCGTGGACTTGTAAAATCCCTATGATGGGGTGGATAGGGAGATGCTTTGGTAAGCACTGAACTCATTTGGGTTGAGCGCTGGGTTGATACAGTCATTGAGGTCTCTTTATAGGGACTCTAGTGCTTGTGTCAGGATTAACTAGGTATACTCGGACTAGTTTGGCATCCAAAAAGGTGTCAGACAGGGCTGAGTAGTTCCCCCGTAGCTGTTCAACCTGTTTATGAACAATTGTGTGCAAAGTTTGAAAGATGAAGAATGTGGGTTAAAAATGGGCGAGGTAACCGTCAAATGCGTTCCTTACGCCAATGATCAAGTCATATTTGCGTCATCGGGAGCCAAGTTGGTAATGATGGTTACGTAATTAACTGGGCATCAAAATAAAGCGGAATGAAAGTGATCGCAAGTAAGACGAAAGGGATGGATTTTTGAAAAGAAGAAAGTAAAACGTTATGTGAAATAAGAATAGAAGGGGAGTTGATTGTGTAAGTGGATGAGTTCGTATATTTGGGATGTGTACTTAGCTCGGACGGTAGATACGGTATAGATGTAGAATGACAAGTGAATGCAGGAAATATAGTTAATGGGGCAATACACTCTATTATGAACAGTCATAATGTGTAAAAAAGGTACGTATTCTTAATGCTGTGTATCCCTACTTTAATGTGTGGTAGTGAAAGTTGGGTGTGGCCGTGTGGCAGAAGAAGCACGAAAGTAGAATAAATGCTATGGAAATGCGGTCTTTAAGGAGTATGCTAGGGTTGTATGTAAATTACAGGGTAAAAAATTGTGTGATAAGATAAAAATGTGTTGCGTAAGATGATTTTCTGACCAGAATTAAGAAAGAAATGCTTCGCTCATTTGGTCATGTAGAAGGAATGAAGGAGGAAAGAGTGACAAAGCAAATTTATATTGCAGATGTGAACGGCAGGGTCGGGAAGGGACGCCCTAGATGAAGGTTTATTGACCAAATTGGCGATATTTTGAAAATGAGCCACATTAGGAGTACCCTCAACCGACTAGCGTGTATGCGTATGTACCAAATGTAAGTCCGTAGTCTCTGCCTCCCCCTCTGGGTGAGAGGCCTGAGTGCTTATATTTATGTTTATTGTATTGGCGTTATGAAAATCATGTTGAAGAAAGATATACAATATGAACAAATAAATTTTATTTTACAAAGATGCATTTCTGAAGTAATCATAATTTTGTGAAAATCAAATTTAGTGATCAGAAGTTATTATATGAAAATTTAAAACTGAGAACTACCTGGTGATTATATTTATGGGTAGCCTAGTAAAGCTATGGATTTATGAAAAAATGGAACACTCCTTTTTAAGTTGTGATCATATACTTAATACTTATTAGACACCTATATATTCACTTTAAACCTTTGCTATTTAAGTTAAATATTATATGGTAAATAAACATCATGTAAGTAAAACTTGTTTTATCAGATTTTATCACGTTTAATATCACATACATACATGCGATTTTGAGCACTTTACAGTACACAAGTTCACGGGGTGGAGGGAACTGAGGTTTTAAATGTCCCAACTAACCACGTCTTCAGATTCAATTTATTAATTTTTGGTCCGATCTCTACCCTTATAATATAAAAAAAAATTATTTACAAAGTTGGCGATTACAGCATGAAACAGATGCACCTCTTCTTCACAATTCGGCTGAGGCCTACCTTACGAGAATATTCAACAGTTTATACATAACAAAATTTTATTATTCGTAATGTCTCAAGGTATATACATATAATAGTGTACTACATTCTATTATAATATTAAGTATATAGAAGAGGTCACTTTTTCGTTGAATAAGATACATATTCATGTAGTTTATGTGGTTGATGAAACATCATAGATGACTATAAGGTGAGCTTGAAGCAAATTTATGGAATATCTGCCAACTTTTTCAAATAACATGTAGGACCTTCATAACTTAGGGGATTCGGTTGACTAACTTATATAACTTCGTTAACAGACTTCTAAGTCCTTTAATTAATTTGTAAACATTTCTGAAATTTCGAATACATGAAAAGTTTTCCAAAGTTAAATAATATTGATGAGTTGTATAATTAATAGAAGGTTGTCTATAATAACATCACTTTTAGAGACTTTACGTCTGTCCTACATTTTATATATCATTTATTGTAATTTTTATAATTATTTTTAACATAATTTTAAACATTTTCCCAAAAACAGAAAATCTAAATAATGTATTTTCGTAAATGAGGTAGACAAATTGTCGTTTTGGTCAAATTAATAGGGCTTTGCGCAAGCTTTAATCGTTATATTGCGTGTCCTTTAACCACGCAGGTCTAGCTTTCCACAGGGTAATTGCTTCACATTCCGACAGGTTGACTACACGGGAAGCGCAATCTGCCGGGTTGTCGGTAGACGACACATGTGACCACTGATCTCTGTCCAAAACTCGATTTGCAATGAATGTCTTCCAGCGGCTTGGATGACTGCTCAACCAAGCTAAAACTATTGTGGAGTCCGTCCATGCATGTATATTTGTCTTCGGTACTTTCAAAACTTCAGAGACTTCCCCTAATGCCTCGGGATAGACACTTGTTTTATAGGGGCTACCTTGTTTTTACACGTAATGAGTGTAACCCTAACAGTTCCAGATTCATCTACCACGCGGGCGTACACCACAGCATGCTGCTGTGCATCAGTAGAGGCGTAGCTGAATCCGTGTTACTCCAGTTTCATACGTCTTGTTCATACCAATCCGGCGTGGCAGGCGAAATTGAGTAAGTGCTGTAAGTTCACCTCGGTAAGTAATCCAATCATTGAATAGTTTTGGTAGGAGCTCTTCATCCCAACCGATCCTTGGTAATCACAGCTGTTGAACAAATATTTTTGCTTTTATGATGGCTGGAGCAATCCATCTCATAGGATCGAACAGCTTTGCAATTTCTGATATAACCCTTCTTTTTGTTACAGGTTCCACGAGTGGCTGTACGGAGTATTCGAAGTCATCGGTACGTCGATTAAAGGTAAGTCCGAGTATTTTAATGATTTCATCTATTTTGAGTTCCAAATTGCTTTTTGTTGTTTCTGTTTCCTTGCTTATTTCCTTTAGCAGGTTTTCATTGTTGTTTGACCGTTTCCGAAGTTCAAACCCCCCTTTGCTTAGTAATTCGTTGATCTCTTTATAGATTTATTTTCCTTCCAGGACCGTTTCTCAACCGGTAAGTAAGTCGTTCATATAAAAATCATCATCAATCAGAAAACAGTTTTCCTTCATCATACACGAGCTGGTGCAGTGTTCTAACTGCAAGATATGGAGCTGCAGCAGTGCCAAATGTAACTCGCCACTATCGAAAAGGTTCAATAGGTTGTTCTGGTGTGGCTCGCCAAACCAATCGTTGGTAATCTACATCTTCACTAGCCATCAATATTTGTCGGTACATTTTAACAATGTCAGCGACCAAACATACAGTGTGTAGTCTCCACCTCATCACCAAGTGACGCAGATCCGATTGAAGAGTTGGACCTACCATCAATATACTGTTGAGCGACACACCGTTGCTTTCACGACACGAAGCGTCGAAGACAACTCTCAGTTTTGATGTTATTTTGTTAAGCTTCACTACGGCGTGATGAGGTAAGTACACACTGTCAGATTTGCTGACTTCATCGTTTGGTACCTTCTCCATGTGGCCGAGTTCCAGGTACTCATCAATAACGTTAGAATAGAGATCTTTAAGCTGTGGTGACCGTACTAAACGCTTTTCTTGCATAAGGAATCTGCTCACTGCAATTTTCCGCGACTTCCCTGATTTGCAGCTCGGGTTTTCCTCCTTGAACGGTAGTTTGACGATATATTGTCATGAAGGGTCTCTTGTAGTTGTTTCATTATAGAATTCTTCACATCTTTGTTCCTCAGATGTGTGATAAGTTTTGTTGAGAAGACATCGGTCAGATTTGATTTCCAAAAATTGTTTAAGATCAAATTCTTCTTCAATAACTTGAGTGTGTAAAGTGGCTATGTAGTTACTACAGCTTGATTCCGTTTTACGACCATCAGATACTTGGCCCGACAAAATCCAGCCGAGTATAGTGTTTCGCTCGTTAGGGGTTCCTATTGGACCCTTAAGCATCCCTTCTAATAATATCTGGCAATAGACCTCTGCACCCAACAGCAAGTCTATTTTGTTTGGAACGTTGAAATTTGGATCTGCCAACCTCATTTTTGGCATATAATATATAGCTGTACGTTAACCTATCGTTCAGGAAGAAATTTGGTAAGTATGGCAAGAACGTGCGCCTTGACGTTAATGTTAAATGTTGTATCATGGGTCGATTGTAGATTAATGTGTACTACATGTTTAGAGTTGACCATTGTGTTGCAGTCACTCCCTACTCCAGATATGACACTTCTGCTTATTTCCTTCTTCAGCCTAAGTAATTGAACTGCAGATTCCGTTATAAACGAAACCTGTGATCTTTGGTCCAGTAAACACCTGAGTTTCATAAAAGATTCGTTGTTTGTTTCAGCTTTTACTAAAGCGGTTGCTAAAAGGACTTGATTCTTGTTGCTAGAGAAACAAGTGGTAATGTTGGTCTGATTATTTTCATCTGATGTTATTATATTGTTATATATATTGTTACTATTCGATTGAGTGGTTACTTTTACATTGTTCAACTGAACGTTAGTGGTGTTTGAATGCAATAGTGAATGGTGTTTCTTTTTTGAATGGTTTTCATTCTACATATGGTGGGCAACAAACGACACGTTATGAACGAATGTTTGGCGCCTAAGCAGTTAAAACACAAGTTGGAGGTTTGGACAAAGTTACGGCGTGCTAATAGAGTTTTTAGATAGAGATATTAATTACTGTTTTCAAAACTCGAATGTACCGACAAAATGAATTTATAAATTTGAATTTGGAATTATTAACCAAAAAGGAGATATTACAGATCAAAATGGTCAGTACGACAAAACGCTAATTTCATATGTAAGGACCCAATACAACTATTCATTATATTATATGAAACATAAACTTGATTTTTCTACAATCAAAATATTATTTTATTTTGTTATTTAACTATTAAACACTCTGATAAATCGATGTAAGTAACTAGAAACCATAATTTAAAGTTGATTTTGCTCACACCAGTCAATTCAAGCAATGAATGCTTGAACACGTCCATGCATATAGTGAAGTGACAAGATATATAGTATTCAAACATGCTTGTCGCTTAAAAGATAAGAGTTTAGTAATGCGTGTGTTAGATTATTAGAAACAATAAAATGAGTAGGTAATATAATAAATAATAAAAATTAAGAAAATATTATATCCATAACCATCGTCATCATTATTGCTGCACCTTCCAAGTTAACCGCTCCAACGACTTCCCACTTGTCTTACCCGTTCATCACTCTACCTAGTGGGGGGGGGGTGCCCAATATATCGCTTACTGCTAGAGGTTGCCACTATAGTGCCTTCCCATCAGCTGTTGGTACTTCAAGCTATATGGCCTGCCCATTGCCGCTACTCACGACATCAGTTACACTAGTCCTAATGTAATTGTAATCCCGGTACTTTCAAAATTTTACTTAGATCTGGTAATTATACATTAAAAATGCTACTAAATATACTAATACTACTTTAAATGTTAAAACAATAATTTAAGATTTAACGGTAGTTTGTTTGGTGACATTAAATACGTGATATAAAAACAGTATTTCCTGAATAAAAACATGTTCTTTATGCTATAAATTCGAACCCCTATTTATCTAGCCTTTTATAGTCATATCTATAGCAATAAACGCAGCAAACGCCAAAAATATTCCGATATATTTGGAAATTTATCTCTGAAGAGGAAATCTAATCTAATCTAATGTTCTGGCCACACCAAGAGTAGTATAACGAAAAAAAAAGTTTCAAAAGCGGACGTAATGTGTACGCAGTATGAAGGGGTGTGCGGTGCGCCCATCTACGGTCACGCTGCGTCCCATAATGTCGTCCTAGCTGTCTTTGTGGCAATAAATGTATGTGTAAAGTTTCTGTGTGACGGCCCGGCGACATTTGGATCGTCGCGTCGGAGTCAAACGGAACCGGGGCTTCCATTAAAATGTTACGGGATCTCCGGAGAGTGGGCGCGACGTTTGGAGTCAGAACATAGATAGCTCCTTTTACCACGAGTGTATTGGAATGTGCTTCGGCGCTCTCGACTTAGCACTGCGACATTTCTTTAAAATACTCAGAGGTCAACAGAAGTTAGCAATTCCTGTGTATATCGGAGTTTTGCCTTGTACCACCGAGCTTCATTGGCTTTTCTTTACTTTACTTAGAGGTCGTACAAACCGTACTTTACGGCGCGTGCCCGAAGGCTACGCTTGCGTATGATAGGTCTTACGCACGTTTCTTTAAAGGTTGTAGGTTGTGACTTATAAAAACAGTTTGCTCTAGTTGTTAACTAATGGATCAAAGTAACTAGCAAATAATTTGGCTTATTTGCGGACATTGAGATTGTTTTGTTTCGCGAAGGTCGTGGTCAAATGTTACCCCTTGATATTTGACAGTCGGTTTCTACGAGAACTGACGGTCGAGATTTGATTCGGATTTAAATTCCGAAGAATAAAAGAAGTGTTTTTTTTTGAAAGTATATTGCTATTGAATAAAACCAAATTTATGGATTTTATCGCGTTTTAACTACTTTTACTTATTTTTAATTCCCGACGTTTCGGGTGCTCTACAGCACTCATGGTCACGGGAGACTGAGAAGTTCGACGTCCCAATGTCATGGTTAGCCCAAACTACCTTCAGTTTTTTTTATATTAATTTTTTTTTCGGTCCGATCTACGCAAAACGAGCTTACAGTATATTGAAGTCTTGCAGTGGTATGCTTGGGTTTGGGTTTGATTTTGTTAATTATAGGATCTCAAGCAGATGGCAGCACCCATCCCTCTTCTTTATTGAAATTAGGATGTTTTTTTAAATTTCAATAGCCTGGCGTATCATCCTTGGTAGGAAGGTCCTATGTAAGAGAGACCACATTTACAATCTAGCTAAAACACTCCTGCATATTGTAGAGGAATATTACACTTGATGGATGGTAAAAATTCATTAATCTTCTTCGACGGCTTGTAGTACATTTTAATGGAAGCTCGCTTCAAGATGTAGCCAACCTTGTCTGTGGCCCTCTAACATACGGTAGTACAGTAGGCACACGCTCGACTGTGGCTGGCTTTACTCGGTCACTGTGACGTAGGCACGGGACCCGAAACTTGTTGTCTTGCACTACTTGCTTGACGTGCTGAACCTCGGCACATAGATATTTTCTGTCACAGATCCCTTTTGCCCTCCGAAGCAATGATTTATCCACGATGGCTACCTGTAAAGGATGATGGTGAGATTCACCATTTAAATATCACTTGGTATAGGTCTTTTGCCTATACCCAGTGTGACCAATAGTGTTATCAGGATTCCGGATGCTTAGTCATCTATAGGAAAGCTTAAGAATTATTTGTCTCTAATTCCATTGTGATTTGTATATTAGAGTTTATGGAGTTAAGGTGGTCTAAAATGCAAAAATTTGTGAAAGTGTCGTCTACGTACCGCTTGTAGTATCTTGGATTTACAGAAGCATTAAGAAGGGCTTTCTCCTTAAAGTCCTCCATGAATATATCCTTGACTATGGCAGATACAGGTGAGCCCATTGCCACACACTCTACTTACTTGTAGAACTCATCCTTCCACAATAGATAGCCAGATGTGAGGCAGTTTTTGAGTAATACTCCATATTCTGCAGGCATGTTGTTATCTTCTAGCTTACTAGTTACATTTGAGATGCAGTCTTCAATCGTGACTGAACATCAAAACTGACCATAGTTTCATTGTCAGCAAGAAGTAGGTCTTTATCTCACTAACAAAATGGTATAAATCCTTTGCGAGTGCAGTGGTGACCATTTTTTTGCCAAGTATTGTAGGGGAGAGGTGGTATACTTGATCCCTGTTTTGGTTTTCTTTTAGTAATTCGAACCATTTTCATAAATCTGACTTTCTTTTAAATCACATATGTATTTCCGTTCAATACTACTGATTTAGCACCAATACAGACCTCCTTATTTATTAAAAAAAACGACAAAAAGGGTTTTTTAAATGTCCGAAACAAGGATCAAGTAACCCTCCCTATGGGGATACTTGATCCCGGTGAGTGGGTTGTATGATCCCGGAGGATCAATCATCCCACCCGTCAAAGTTTCAGCCATAGGCCTACCTAAATATGGAAATTAAATAAACTTAGGTCTACTTTTATTAAGTTGTAATTAACGATTCGAAAGATGAGTAGGTACAAAATGAAAACAACATAAAAAAAATTGAAAACACAGACAAAAAATAAATGGGAAAATTATTCGAGAAGTGGCACGGAATAAATGTCACGTGTTTTTGAAAATTTCGTCGGCTCCGGCAAGTGTCCCAAAATGTCACCCCACACATAAAATATTTCGTCTTCCCTTGCTGGCCACTTCCAAAGCCTTCCACTTTTTTCCATTGCTTTTATTGTAGCCCCGTTTTCATGTATTTTTGTAATTTTTCCTGGGTATGACAAACCATTGTAAATTGCAACTACAAATTCCCCTACTTCTTTTCTGATGGGCTCAAAAGCTCTATGACCCTCGCCATCACTGCATAACTCTTCTTCCCCCCCCCCCCCCCCCCGACGATGATGGAAGTGGAGGACATTCATCAGAATCAGATGAGGTGTCATCGTCAATTTTTTTTAGTGAAAAGATTTGTCTCACTGTTTTCTTGGTAGGCCTATTTTCTTTAATCTTCCTTTTCATTTCTATCTCTGCTATCTTCGCCAACTTTTTATTTGATTGTTCTTCGATGGCTGCTTTTTCCGGAGTATCGGTTAGGATGCGAGTACGTCCTCGCTTTCTCCCGCGCGACGACTGCGAGCGTGGACTGCCTTGGGGTAGGGCATGATGTCCTGTGGTGAAAAGTGCATCGGCACTGATCCTCCCAGTGAGGATGGGGAAGCGCGTTCACTCACACTGCTGCTTTGTACGGGCTCCTCAAGTGGAGAAGGGAGAGGGCAGTCCGACGCTATCACACTTCTCTGTGTTGGTTCTTCAAGTTGAGAAGGGGGAGGGCGGTCCGTAACTAAAATGGTCATGAACTCACTCTCCGTGAAAATGTCGGCATTTATGGGCCATATTCCAGCCGCCCTGAAGCCACTAATTATATTGGTAGGCACCATAGCCATTGGGAAAGCTTCCCCTAACAGTTCCGAAACGTCGTAGATTGTGATTGTTCTCCCGGGGTGTCTCAGCATAAAATTTGATGCTGCCTGAGAATAAAAGGTTTTTAAGGGGCCAAAAACAGTCCTGTCTAATGGCTGCAGCTTGTGGGATGTGTGTGGTGGAATTGTGAGAAGAACGATTCCGTTGTCTTTTGCGTAGTTGAAGGCGTCGACAGAACAATGACTCTCGTGATTGTCCATGATGATGAGGTGTTTCCTATCAGCATTGGGTTGAACATGACGAACAAAATGCTTGAGGAATTTTATAAAACTGTCGCCCGTCATCCATCCACTAGGATGAGTAGTTGCATCGCTGCTAGGAGGGGCATGATTGAGGAACCTATCCTGCCAGTTTTTTCGGGGGAATATCATGTATGGCGGGATGTGGCTCCCGGCAGCGTTGATACAGGCACAAACGGTAACCAGCTCACCTCGTTCGGCCGATGTCATTTTTCCTACTTGTTTGGAACCCTTAACTGCAATAATTTTGCTGGGTTTATGGACAGTTGTTACCCCTGTTTCGTCAATATTCCACACCCTTTCGGCAGTAAATTCATGCTTATTAAAAACTGCAGTCAAATTTCCAAAAAATTCCGCCACGGTGTGTTTATTAAACGCTGTCGCTCGCGCCAAGCTGGTAGGCTCTGGAGTTCTTAAGGATAGAGTTTGCTGTCTCTCCAAAAATCCACGATACCAATCGCGACCCGCCTGTTGCGAGTGATCCCATGAAGAGGGGTATTTCATCTTATTTGTTTTGGCGAATTGGTAAGCTACCTTACGCAATTGTACAACGGTAAGTCCATAATACATTTTAGACATATGAACAAGATACGCTCCTAGCTCATCCTCGTGACGTTTGGACAAAATTTGTCTATTGGTAAAACCAGGTTGAACATAAGAGTCTCGACGGCATAGCCTTTTAAGTGTCATGACATTAATTTTAAATTCTCTTGCGACGGTTTTGTAAGCAGCTCCATCTTTAACTGCTTGGACCGCATTTTTCAAGGCCTCCGGGTCGTAAGGTACCCTCTTCATGGCTCCTTGCTTCGATACGTACTTCCGCGGCATCTAAAAGAACGGAAGTTATGAGATTTACTTCTTGACCCAAACAAAAGAATTATAGGTGGGATACTTGACTCCGGGATCAAGCATCCCCCTAGCAAAAGGGATCAACTATCCCGAAGCAGTAACTTTATTTAAAATGGAAAAAAAAACAGCAACAAGATGAAAACGTTTGACTCGGAAATAATTGAATTTACACAGCTAAATACACACAATATTTCATAAATACAAACAAAAAATTGTAAAGTACACGTACCTGAAGTTTTTCGAATTGTCGTACACTAAACAAAACAAGTAAGATCCGGTAAAAACATAAATTTCCAATTATTTTGGCAACGAGCTGTTGTTTCGGTTTAATGTTTACTATTTGTACTTGCCATCATGGCGGCGTCCCAATGCAGCCAACAGAACACCTTAAAACACTTTTTGGCGCTAGTTTTAAATGGGGGATCATGTATCCTCGGGGATCAAGTATACCACCTCTCCCCTACTAGCTTATAAGTCGGTGACTCGATCTAACTCTCAATGGAACGTAGTGGAGCGTTTGGTTTGTATGTCTTCGGTAACCCAAACAACCTTCGGGGTTTGATACATGATGGTGTTATCGAATTTATGTCGATATTGAATTCTTCGGAGCGTTTGTTTATTAAATTGCTAGTTGTTTTAAACATGTTAATAGTAGGGTCTGTTTTGATATTTTTGTATGTAATTTGTGTATTTTAAAGTTTTATTCTAACTTGTCCATTATTACCGTACCATTTCCTTTATCTGCGTGGAGAATCTTGAGCTCTGGTCAGAGCACACACACAGGATTGGAAAAATTTTTTTGGAATTTACGAAAATGATCTGCTTTTACATAGAGTAAGCTTTTGAACTTCGTGTATAAGCATCCCAATATTCCACGTAATAACTCACTACTGGTTGCTCAAAAGAAGGAATATTTTTTATTACGAATTCTCCTACCAAACAGGGCACTAAGACTTCATAATCTTAAATATACAATGTTTCTTCATCATATGCATGGAGTACTATAGAGTAACGAAACTCATAATAAGTCTTAAGTTAATTTTACTGATTTAAAAATAAACCAGATGAACGTAGCAAGAAGGATTTAGTGAGTTTGTCAAGATAATACTGAATTCCAAACACATGTTTGAGTGAGGTTATTGCGCAAGATGTTTCTAGCCATTATTAAGGTTTTTAATATTAATTTGTAGTATACCAACCGGCTTCGGTAGTAAAGTCAGAAATATTGCTAAGTCATAAATAACATGAAAGATCATTTAGATAAAGTGAAGACGTGGTAAGGGATGCATGAAGTCAATAGATATAGGTGGTTCAGGACCTTTGTGGCATTCATTGGTTGATTTAGGCCTTCTCTGCCGGTTATTACAAAATAACCCTGTATAGCTGTTTTTTGTAGCATGTTTCGGCTCTTATGATTTGTCTTGACAATGACTTCGTACCTCTTTGAGTTTAAACTAAAACTCTGATGAGAGATTTATTTATTTTTTATTCACTTTAAGGTTATACATTTACATACATAATTTTCTTTTATATATTTTTACTGCCCAACCAACTTCATAAAAATAAAATATATCAATATGAGTCAGTGACCCCGTTGCTTTTCAGTTTCGTTTGATAAACACTAATGTATCAAGCGGAGTCAGTGAGAACGTTGCTATTCAGTTTCATTTTATAAACGCTTGTGTATAAACCCAAATCGATGAACACGCTGGTCTTCATTTTTGTTTGACTCAGCTCGTGTATCAAGCCGAGTCGGTGAAAACGTTACTTTCAGTTTTGTTTGATAAGCGATCGCGTATGAAACTCAGTCAATGAGAAAGTTCTTTTTCACTTTATTTAATGAGCGCTTATGTATCAGATGAAATCACTTTTTTACATCTGGTAGTTTTTGTTTTTATTTGTGAAAGTCTATGAACACGCTGCTCACCAATCTCTTTTGGAATACTTATTAAATTTCTTTCCTTTTTTATTCTTAAACGATCTTTCATTTCATAATTTGTTTCCTCCAACCGTCGTTGTCTCCTGAAAGCAGTTTGTTTAGAAAGCTAACACATATTAACTAAAACACTTAACATCTTAGAGTATCTATGTATAAGCAATTGCTTAAAGCTCTAAGCTTACCACCAAAATTTTAAAAAAATTGTTTTCTCATAAGTAAAAAACGACTTCAAACCTTTGCTCATACAACTAAAAAGATATAATAATATTTTTGATTGCAAATAAATGAAGAAACTTATGAGGAAAGTACGCATAGTTACTGTTATTTAAATATTCATATTACATTTTTTGGAGTTGTTGCCAGCCAAGGCACAAAAAACCAACTTTACTACTTTGATGTATTGTCAACATTTCATGATTTTGTAATAAAACTTGACTTATCAAACAAATGTAGCTATCAATATAACATGTGAAACAATAACATCGTGTATATTATTCTATATAGAAACTCATTTCATGAACATACTACAAGCATAGTTACGACTATGTAATCTACATATATCGAGTGTGTTGATTAGGTCTATCAAATATTCAAATCCGCTTGAGGAGAAAACAGTGCAATGGTGTTTATTATTGTTAGATAAGTAAATAGTAGGCTAAATAAATATTATTAAACGATTGGCTTTATGAAGCTTAAAAAACCTTCAATTTTTATGTCGATCCAAAAACTTCGTAAACGATTATGTCTTATAACTTATGACAACCTCATCTGCACAAGGTCCATCGATCGAGGTCAATACACGAAAAAGCTCGTCGCACACACACGAACTCGGTGAGTGGTTTTTTTTATAGAATAATGGCGACAAAAGAGCACACAGTCCACTAAGCAAGTGGCAAGTGAATGCTGTGGCCCATATACATCCACATCTATTCTCGTTTAAGAATTGAAATGCAAATGCGTTGTCTACCCTGAGAACTAAGATGAAAAGCCCAGTTTCTAGTAAAAAGGATCTCAGGTTGTCTAAGCTCTTCATACAAATTACAGCTGCTATTTTACTATGGTATTCCATAAGAGCGTGGTCCTTCCCTGGTTGACCAAGCCTATTCGTACTACAACCATTATATAGCTGCAACGTTACTCTCTACCACCTAAAAAATTCAAGCAACTTTTTATACCAAAGAAGGAAACAATGATGTTGATGACTAGTTATCGCTGTTGGTGGCAAGATAGATGATTATTTTCTTGTTCAACTTCTTATTAAAGTCATTAAGCAAGAAAGGCAACAAGAATTTTTGGCTCGAGAAGGATTTTATAATTTATTTTTTTAGTTTTATAACATTTTAAATGTCTGTTGTATAGGTACCAATTATTATTATTATTATATAAACGTTTATATTTCATTTAAGATATTTTCAAAGCGGATCATAATGCTAATGATTAACGATGATTATCACTTTTTTCGACAACGGGTAAGATAACGAAGCTATTGAATGTTATCAACGATATAGACTATTTTATAAATTTAATTAGAGAAGAATTTTAATATTTCGCGTTTTCTAGGCTTGCCCCTTACAACTATCGTATCTACTCGTATATCTGGGAAATGTTTCTGTTATTCTTTTTCGGCTTGAAGAATATAGAAATATAATATAATTGGATACTATGAGGCATTCTATTTTAATTCCCAAAGGTCGCAACATCACCTAAGTTACACAATTAGTTAGAAACTCTAGTCAAATTGCAATACCTTATATATCAGTGCCATTTATATTAATAATGTCATAAATCGTAGCCTTATTACACTTACACGTACAGATCGTGATTTTTTTTGCAGCTTTAACATATATTAAAAAATATATGTTAAAATACTATTTATGTCTTATTTATTTTTCATAAATGTAATAGCACAAATAGTTTTAAGACAGGATTATATATATATATTTTTTTTTCAAAATTGTAATATTTTCATGTTATAATATTAAATACATGTAAATATTGTTACATAAAATTGTTATAAAAAAATAAAACGAAAAAGGAAACATTCATTTAATCATTTAAATACTAAATGAAAACATTCATAAATCCAGTTAATTAAAGATCACCGGTTTAATGTGAAGTGGTTGTGTAGGAATATCTGCTACACTATATAATCCCGTGGGAATCGCAAGGGGCGACAGAAGCAATCAGTGGGAAAGGCCTACCTATGTTCACCTATGGTCTTGTGCTAAGATGTTACCAGTAACGGTGATTCGTAAACACCGTTACATAACACTCGTGCAAAGATATATCACAAGGCAGCTTACTGGCGGAAATTGAGATAATAGGCAACATAATACCAACATTGGGACATTATTATATCACAAAAATGTCAGTTTAAGGCATGAGTCAGTAATACTCTACAATTTAGTAGGATTTTACAACTTATTTGAACAGTTTTACACATTTTTAGACATCCATACACCCAAGAGTTAAATTAAAGTCATCATCATCATTTTCATCATAATTTCATTGTTCAATATCGGTTTTCTCCGCAGTTGAGAGAATTTGTTTTAATCGTCCCACACCTTAAAAGCTCGCCGGGCTGGGAATATTAAATTTGACGTATACGAAATGGTTAAACCGAGTTGTTGTGGTATAATAATGTCCACTAACCCATACTATCTTCCGTGGTTGTCGTAGAAGGTGACAAGGGGAAATAAACCAAGAGATAGATAACAGCTTATTTCTAGTAACAACTAAAAATATAATATGTAGTTGTCAACCTACCTGTCAAACGTGGCAACTTTGGTAAACATCCGTCTTAAGAGTGATATATCTATTTTCTATCTCCCTCTTTGGGTGAGGCTTGGTTTCGGCTGAGGATTTTTCGTAATCAGTACCGGTATACGAGATTAGTTATGCAGTCATTTATGGGAAGCCAGCGGAGATTTTTCTGGTATATCCCATAGTTGCCTCTTAAGGCTCATGCGGGCTGAAATGAGGTAATGGATTCTCTTACGGTGCCACCACATGGAAAATAAAAGTTAGCAGAACAATTGACATAAGAACTATAACGAAAGTACCGAATATATTAACAGATAAAATATTTGTAAATAAAAATGACATGAGTTTCGCCAAAAGACGTGCTTTTTCACCTTTATTCGCTCTCATATAACCAATTATGTTTGACATTACACACAACTTGTTTAACAAGAAGTTGTTTAGTTTTCTTTTTGGAATACGTTACAGTAGACCCCACGTATTTGCAGTTTTTGTATATGAGTCTATTTTTGAAATGAGAAGTAAATAGTAGTAGAACCACGCAGCAGCCTTTGCTGTGGCACGTATGGACCGGCTTAAACCGGAGTGGTACCACGACCTCACAGAAGACCAGCGTAGAGTAGAGGCTTTGCTTCTGTGTTTCATTTGGTAAGTGCAGGTGGCCGGTGGCCCAATTACCCCCCCCCCCTCCCACCATCAACATGTAGCGGAATTAAACGCAATAATACCCCAGGAGGGTACCGTCACCCCTGGAGAATCCACGACCAAGCTACTTCACTCCTGAGCGTGGGTGCTCCGGCTGCCCCGCGTATTTTATGGGGGGGGGCAAAATTCCGCTCGAGACAAAACCTGCTCGGGACAAACGGAGCAATAAGTCAAAGGCGCCGCTGCTAATTTCTGTAACATCAGGGGACTTAATTCCAACCTTAACGCCATTCACTAGCATCTGAAAACAGCGAAGCCGGTGTTGCTCGTTGTATCCCAGACACAGATGTTCTCTCTGGCTGATACTTCATATCTCTACTATCCGCGGTACAAATAAGAACACGTACGTAAGAGAGGACATCTGTTCTCGATGCCTCGGCAGACTTGAAGGTTCGGACCTGTCCATCTTATGGCTGCGCGTAGACAGCGACGACTATCCCGGCGTCTACGGGTGCCTCTATAAGTCCCATAGCAATAATATTGACACAGACCGACTCATCGCAGAGTCCTGCGAAGAACCAGCAAGAAAACTAGCAGGACTTTTTTTAACATATTTCAATTTACACTAAATTTTTTAGTACAATTTTTTTATGATTTTTTATAGAACCAGTATGGTGGTGATCACCTCATGTCTAAGGGTTATTTTCTTTTATGTATTCATTTATATTATAATAACCCTTTTTGTATATTTTTTCTTTAACAAAACATTTATACCTGTTTAATGACAAATTTTGCACATTTTCGGGGATTTTGTTGTAAAAGCGTATACATTGGAATCTAGTAACTGATATTACAAACTTATGTTTGTTTCTAGTGTATAAAGTATAAATATCTTTATTCTTATGAAAACTATTCATGTTTTTATGTACATACATCTTTCATCAGCGACATTTTCATAAATATATTGCGGTGCCAAAGTTAATACGCTTATTTCTTTAAATTTTTCTCTACCGGCTCTATACAATTTAAGTTATGAATCGCCCGTACGGCACTCTTTTGCAAAATAATTATGACTTCAGTGTGATGCTTGGTGAGTTTAAGCACGCTGAATGACTTGGTTCTCGTTTCACTGGTCAATCGGGTAGATCCGTTTATGACTTTGCTTGGGCATTGGTCTGATACAACTGGTTACCTCACCTACGCGGATCCCAGATGTGGAAGATCATGTACCTTCCCTGTTGGACCTTCTG
Organism: Parnassius smintheus behrii; assembly: GCA_036936625.1. Lineage (NCBI taxonomy): Eukaryota > Metazoa > Arthropoda > Insecta > Lepidoptera > Papilionidae > Parnassius > Parnassius smintheus. Next base: position 31,561,358 of record JAUPFT010000014.1, on the reverse strand, counting down.
CTGACCTCTCATTCATATGAATATCATGTCTCCGTCGATTGGTTCTTCGGACCATTGTGTGCTCCGGAGTACGGTTCTACGCTACCTACTCACGCTCCCATCGTATTTGCTACTGCAGGTTGCCGCCGTATTTCGCATTATAGGTCAGCCGATTGGGACTGGATGCGATAGTTTTTACATCCTACCCTTGGAGGCGGGTTTTCTTCTCTCCGGATGATCCCAGCGTTGTTGCTGATTCTGTTGGTGATGTGCTACAAGGAATACAACTTTTTATTCCATCATCTGTGGTACCTATCAGAGGTAGGAACCAGCCATGGTTTGGTCGCTCCTGCAAAATTGCATTACGTCATAAGCAAGAGTGCAACTAGGCTTGGGCTCGCGCATCAACGTCTCGGGATGTAAATACCAGCGCTCTTAAAAAGAAAAATAATTTTGCCTACATGTCCATCAAAAGTGTCATTGTCAAAGCAAAGTCAGAACTCATCGGCAGAATTGGCAGAAACCAGTTCGCCTTCCTTCGGGAGCACGTACATTCTGGTTTCTCGCCAAGGCTGTCCAAGGAAACTTCTGTCAGCTATTTCTTCCATCTCTGCACATGGATAACGACTCACTGGTCCATGCCTCTGTAGTATCGACTGGGGGTTCGACCACCACACCAAAAATATTTTATTAGGGGATCAAAATAACACACGTGTGTTCAGCTCAGCGATTTAATCCGAGAGAACGAGCAACATAGCAATGTAAATACTTAACACTTACAGTAATGCGATACTTATAACTAACTACCCTAAAATACATATATATTACACCCCCACACTCAGTTATGCAACACCCCAAAAAAACTAAGTCTAGAACTTATAAACTACATAAAAAGTAATCAACAATGCAATACAAAATGAATACAATTAATTTACACTTTTCTTTTTTAAACCACTTTCCGTTTTAACATTGTAGTGCCGTAAACCTATCATTTCTTTAACCTACGTTCCGTCCGTCGGTCTTGGTTCGAACGCTCACGAATCCATACTCGGTCTCCGACCGAAAAAACGCTAACCTGACCTCCTGCATCCTTCACTCGTTGATTTTGAGACCTTATTACTTTCGCTTCTAACGCTTCCCTTCCCCTAATTAAATCTAATCGAACGTAAAGCTCGTTGTTGCAACAGTGATGCTGGAGATTTGCCTGTCGTACTATATACGGAATTTCTGTAAGCCATTAAATATATTTGCAGTGCTGCGTCTAAATCTAATTTATCTCGCTTCGCTTTCTTTAAGGCACGCTTACAGAGTTTATCCGCACACTCGGCCGCCCGGTTTGACGAAGAATGATATGCGTGGGCGAGCGTATGTCACAGGCCCTTTAAAGTCATAAAATCCGACAAAGCTTAACTTGTGAACGATGGACCGTTATCCCAGATTACTTCACGTGGCAACCCGAACCTAGCGATGGTTTCTCTTAAAACTCTTATTACCGTCGCCGCGTTATTCCGTGGTAATCTAAATGCTTTAATCCATTTTCTTGACAAGTCGATATAAAAAACGACTCGCCTTCAAAAGGACCTAAAAAATCGATTGAAGTCTCGTCCAAGGTTGGGAGTAATAGTACCACGGTTGCGGGTAAGCTCACGCTGGCGCTGGTAGCACACGCTGTACAGTCTCGAGAAAGCCTCCTCTCTATCTCACCGCTCTATATCCGCGTCGATGCCGGGCCACCAAACATAGCTGCGCGCTATACTTTTCATTTTAATGACTCCGAGATGACCTACATGTATTTCTTAGAAACTTTATCTTTTACTGTATCCGATACAACTACTCTGTAGCCCCACAAAATACAGCCTACTTTAAAATACAGTTCATTTTTACGACCGTAAAAAGGCTTTAGTCTATCATCGGGACGGTTATCTGGCCATCCAGAAAGAATGTACTTAATGACACGCTGTAATAAAGCATCATTTGACGTTGTAATTTTAATTTCCTCGCTTGTAATGGGTAAGAAGTACCGTATAAAATTTGGATAGGTCATCTCAGACCTAACTCACTTCTGTGGTCCGGCAGGTAAACGAGATAAAACGTCTGCCGTATTATCGTCACTTGCCACAAATTCACATACACATTGAAATAATACTAGTTTTAACGGAATTTATCGCGTATATTTAACTTTTTTACCCGACGTTTCGAGAGCTTTACAGCACCCATGGTCACGGGAAGGACTGAGATGTTCAACGTCCAGCTGTCATAGTTAACCGCGGTTACCATAGATTAAAATTTTAACTTTTGTTCCGATCTACACAGTATGAGCTTATGGTATCATGGAGTCTTGCAGTTGTATGCTTGGGTTGGGATTTAATTTTATTTATTATAGGATCCCAAGCAGATGGTAGCACCCAGCCTATTAAATTATCTCTATTGAAATTAGGATGTTTTTTGATTTCAATAGCCTCGCGAATCATCCTTGGAAGGAATCGGTGTTCTTTAGCGAGGATTTGTGGTCTATCAAATCTGATGTAGTGACGGGGGCGATCTTGTACATGTTCACAGACTGCAGACTTCCCGGAGCGTCGATTCTTCACATCAGCTATATGTTCTTTGACGCGGGTTTTAATTGATCTTTTAGTTTGTCCTATGTAGGAGAGACCACATTCACAATCAAGCTTGTACACTCCTGCATCTTGCAGAGGTAGAGCTCGGGAACGTCCGTCACTGATATAACATGAAGTCCTCGAGCAGGGTATGTTTACGTGATTGGATGATAGAATCGGGAGTAACGGGTAGGTACTAGGGAACAATATAATAATAATGAGTATGACTACTTAAAGATGTTTTAACTCAGTTGCACTTTGCACCCACAATATCTTCTCTGCCTAGCCTGGAGGTAGACTGGCTGAGAATGCCTTGTTGCATTAAGTCCGCCTTTTTGTACTCGGTGTGCAAATAAAGCATCAATAAAAAAATAAATAAACAATACCTTCAGTACAAGCGATGTACTTGAGTTTACTCATATTAGTACTGTTAGGGACCAGATAAGTTTGTTACACTTAATAATGGTACAAAGAGCTCATATCCTTCATTGAATCATCGTGTGAACTTAGTTTTCCTCCGTGACACATGTTAGAGTCCTTTTTAATTACTTAAACGTAGGCCTCAAGGTTGTTGGTTAGGTTGTTGTTGTACGCACAACCCAAGGTACACTTTTACCTTGATATAAACACGATAAAAAGTTTATGTACAATAAAATGAAATGAATGTTAAGAAAATGTAATATTATAATACCCAAATAAATGGGGGAGGGGCATATTTATAAAGTATATCACGAAATAAAATATAAATTAAATTAATAAATACTCCGATTCCCGGTATCAAATAAATAAATAAATACGTAAGTGAATATAGAGAAATAGAGCTAGCTAAAGGTCAAAATATTAAGAATAAAGAAAAGAAAGTACGTACAAGAATTGTGGAAAAAAGGCTTAATAATCGACAACAATACAAGACTATAAGGGGATCACAGACCAACTCCAAAAGTATGATAAATTTATGATAATCTTAAAGTGAAATAGGTAGTTATTTTTTATTTCCGTAGTAGTGCTATTTATGCTACCCAAAACGCTACTAACAAGTTACACACGTAATAGCTTAACTTTAAAAACATCTAAGTAACTATAGGGATCTATTCACACTACTACACGTAAAAAATATATTAATCAAATATAATAAATACATTTTCACTTAAAAAGTAAAGTTAAGTTACAGCCTATATACGTCCTACTGCTGAGCACAGGCCTCCTCTCATTTCTGAGAGGGTTTTAGGGCAAGGAAGTGTGCGCCACACTGCCCCAGTGCGTGTTGGCGAACTTCACATGTCTTCGAAATATATTTTTTTTCTTATTGCTCAGACTTGCAGGTTTCCTCACGATGTTTTCCTTCACCGCCGAGCACGTGGTAAATCAGCACTTAAAATTGCAATTAACAATTTCATTGGTGCGGGCGGGGATCGAACCCGGTTTACTCGCGTATTGTGAAATTTACAGCGAGCACTAACCATCTGAGCTACCACGGCTCACGTAGATTTATATAAATTTACAAGATTTTTTCATATTTGTGTACATTGATTCATATTTACAATGACTTTACTTTAAATTAATTTTTTTGTCTTATGTATTTTTTTAAATAAAATGTGTACAATTTTAAACTACATTTGGTGTATACAACACTTATTAAAATCAAGTCTAAAGTGTGTATTATAATTTTAATAATGTAATACTTATTTTTTTTTTGTTTTTATAAAAGTCAATTAAACCCAAAATCATGTTATCTGATTGAAATATAAGTCTTTTAAAATGTTATAAATATTTTGTTAAACAAATTTAGCTGTGTACCTAATATTGTCTTCTTTTTTTATATAAATTTCTGCCTCAATGAAGATAAACATATACCATAAGTCATGAAACAATGAGTTTTCAAAATTATAAATAACTTAAATAATGAATTTTTGTTAATTTACCTATGTAAAAGTACAATACTTTTACAAAATGAATTTAAAATTATTGTATAAACTATTGGCAAGATAATTTTTTTTTATTTATTAATTTATTTACTTATTGAAACTAATAACTATCATGACAGGAATAACGTAATGCGACAGTGTAATTCTTTTTGTGCATAACAAAAATGTAGAAATTAACTGTAACAAATTGTAAACAATCCCACCCTAGTAAATTCACTCAAGGAGCAATAGAATAGGTCAATGTCTTCAGCCATTCTATTGAGAACGCGTAACGTTCGCGTTAAAGGTGCATTATCTAGTAATTTGGTTCGGGCGCGAGGCACGGAGAGCAGCCGCGGCCTCCACCGTTTCCATACGTTTCCATACCGTGAATAAAATCAATTTTATTCACGATATCATTTTAATGTATTGTTAAAACTAGATAATATATACGACGTAATAATAAAAAACGTTTCCATGAACGTACCTAAAAACATAGGTGTCACAAACCGCTTACGCGTAGTTTGTTAATGATTCTGATTATGTTGCACAAAGACCGCCGTGAGATATTATTGCCAACTAGCGGTCATGCCGGTATAAGGCGTATAATAAACAATACAAAGAAAATATTCTATGTGTTTGTGACAGAAACACTTAAATAAATATATAAAAGCAATGGTTGTAACCGATACGGGATATTCTGATTTTGATCTAGTTTATTTAGATTTATTAGGGCCCTTATGTAAGGATAGTGATAGTAATGTTTAATGTATATATATTCACACTACAGTGTTATTTAAATAAGTGTGTCTTCACCACTTAAAAATAAGGATACTATTTTAGTGGCATTGTTTTTTTTTACTTTTGTAAGTTTCATTAACGTTTAAATTGAAAAATATACTGTAGTTTATGATTAAGAAAATAATTCTAAATTACATGCACGTGCATTCATTCTAAATTACATTTTTGATAACTATATTTTTAAAACTGTGTTTTCATGTATAGTGAATTATTAGCCATATATGTGTATATATATATATATATATATATATATATATATATATATATATATATATATATATATATATATATATATATATATAGTAATTAGTTTAATTTTTTTTAAATTATTATTTGCTTTAATTATCACACTACCTATTTATTTAACGCATGGACCCCGTTCGGGTAAAAGTTGGGGGAGGCCAAGGTATGCCACCCTTCTTTGTCAATAGCTCTGTCTAGCCAACTACCACCCGCGCACGCTACAATTTCATCGGCCCATCTGGCCTTTGGTCGACCTCTTGATCTGGTGCCTTTTGGCCCAGACCACTTTACTGCCCGTAGAGTCCATCTATCGTCCTTATAACGGGCTACGTGACCCGCCCATTTCATTTAAGACTTCATTGCAAAGGTTAAGGCATCGCATATTTTGGTCTTCTTTCGAATGTTTACGTTCTTTACCTTATCCTTCAATTTTATACCTAGGCAACTTCTTTCCATTCTTCTATGGGTAGTCTGAATTTTGTTCCTGGTTTTGAGATCGAAAGTCCAAGTTTGGCATCCATAGGTGAGGCACGGTAGAAGACCAGTATCCATGACTATTTTCTTGGTCGGTAGCGGAAGTTGCGATTTTAGTATTTCTTTGTGGTGCCAGAACTTGTTCCAGGTAATCGCTACTCTTCGGTTAAGTTCCTCAGTATTTCTATCCTTACTAAAGGAGATTTGTTTTCCTAAGTACATGTATTGGTTAATAAACTCGAGAGGTGTGTTATTTATTAAAACGGGCATTGCACTGCGGTTAGACATAATTTTAGTTTTTTCCAGATTCATTTCTAAACCAGCTTTTATACTAGCCCGGTTTAATTCATTTACCATTTTGTTTATTTGGTGAGAGGTTTCCGAAAATAAAATTATGTCATCGGCAAATCTGAGATGACTTAAAAAATTTCCATTTATATTAATACCATGATTGAACCATGGCAGTTTATTGCTTTCAGCGATTCCCAGATGCTCTCGTGTGAAATTGAAACAAAAGCTTTTTGTAGTCTATGAAAGCTAAATACAGGGGTTTATTAAATTCTGAATATTTTTCTATCACCTGGTCAACCACTTGGATATGATCCATCGTGTTGAAACCTTTTCTGAAACCGGCTAGTTCGATCGGTTGGTGAGCATCAATGGCTGAGGCTATCCTTTCAAGTAGACAAGAGGCAAAAAGTTTATAAAAACAAGGCATTAGGCTTATAGGATGATAGTTGCCTATATCAGCTGGGTCACCTTTTTTATATATTAGTATAATTTCCGATGTCATCCATTGATGTGGCACAGCTTCTTCATCAAGTATTTTATTCCATAGGATAGTGATTGGTGTCAGTAGTAGAGTCTTCGCAACCTTGATATATTCGTCGGTGATTCCATCCGGTCCTGGGCTTTTTTCTGGTTTTAGTCTCATTATTTGTTTCAATATTTCATTTTCTGTAAACTGGTGTGTCGGAGAGGTTTCTATGTAGCTATAGTAAACCATTTTTTGATTTTGTGTGTCTGAATGTTTGTATAGATTAGCGTAGAAGTCAGTAGCAGCATTTATGATTTCTGTGCGAGATTTGCAATTGTTGTTGCCCGACTTGAGAAAAGGAACCCATGTTTTGGCTTGATTTAGCTCTTTATAAGCTTTTTTGGCAGATCTAGTATTATTGAGGTGTCTTTGTATGGTTGTTGTTCCGTAGGTATCGTAGCACCTTTTTATTTCTTTGTTGGTAAGTTTGTAAAATGTTTTTAGTTTTTCTTTATCAGCTACGCTTAATTGGGTTCTATTTTGTAGTTCGCTTCTTTCTTTCATTAGTTCTAGCGCTTTCGCGGATAGGATTTTATTCTTATGTGTTCCTTTTATATTTTTTAGACTTATCTTGATATAGTGCATGATTCGTTGATAGTATTCCTCCGCATTATAGTTGTTTTGATTCTTTATAATTTCTGGTATAAAGCGGTGGAGGTTTGTAAGGTTCAATTCCTGCTCTGCTAGAGTTTTTAGCTTAGTAGATGTATTTGAGAAATTGCGCCTACTTTTTTTTTGTTGAATTTAGGTGTATTGTTGCTCTTAGTAGTCTGTGGTCCGATCCAAAAGAGAAAGATGGTAGTACTTCATATTTGGAGATCATGTGGTGCTTCGTGGTCATGATATAGTCAATTTCATTTCTTGTGTTTTTATCTGGAGAGATCCATGACCAGCGGTTTTTTGGTTTTAGTTTGAACATTGTATTTAAAATTTTCAGGTTGTACTCTTGCGCGTATTGAATCAGTCTCGTGCCTCGAGCGCTTCTAATGCCGTAACCATACTCTCCTGTAGCGGAACGTTCGTACTTTTCTGGAATTCCGATTTGAGCATTGAAATCACCTATAGAAAATACGTACTCAGTAGATGTGGAATCATGAGAATCCGATGTCTTCGATTGGCGTTGAGTTGATTCTGTATGAGCGAGGATTAGTTTTAGCTTTTGTGTTATATAGTTCTTCATGTCCCCTTTGTTTTTCTTAAGTGGTTGTTTACTAGTCTGTTGAACATTTTGGTTAACAGGATGGAGCTTCTCCGGGGACTCTGATAGGTTTCTTTTGCTTGACTGTTTCTTAGGGGGGGTTTTGTTGGTCAGTATAATAATTTTGTTGTATTTTATAAAAGCGGTATTTCCTGCATCTTTTTCTTTCTGTAGTTGGACTTGTAGCTCTTTACGCTTAATTAAAACTTCGAATGTGTAGTCCTCTTTTAAGTGATAGGAAGTGTTTTGAAGGTTATGTTTGTTTTTTTGTATTTTTAATTTGAAACCTAAAGTATTTAATGTAATTACTATCGGTCGAACTTTTTTACCCTTTATCCCTAATCTTCTAACAGCTTCTATGTTGTAAGTGTCGCATGTAATTTTATGTATGTATTTATTATATTTATTACCATTTTTTCCAGCTCGTCGTACGATTTTTCTGTCTCATCAACGCCAAAAAGAATCAGATTTTTACGTCTACACTGTCTTTCTAGGTTGTTAATTTTATTTGATTGCTCTTTAATTTTTTCCTCCAATAGCTCATTTTTCAGTTCTATGTTATTGAACTTCTCGTTGAGGCTGTTAATTATTGTACTTTTAATATCATCTTTCATCTCTAGCATGTCTGGTTTTTGCTGCTTAATATCTTGCTGCATGCTAATTAACATATTTTTTATTTCATCCATATTTGGTTCTAATTAGTTCGCTTATTTTGCTTTGCGCCCTCTATGGGAACAGGTAAGTACTTGTTGACTTAGTAGCGATCGAGTTGTCTAAGTGTATTAAGAGGTGTCCTAAATGTTGCGAGATATCAGAATGCGCGTCGAACTAGGATCTGGCTTAAAAGTTATGATGGATCATAATAGATGGCGCTGTTAGATACCTTAAACGATGATTTAAAAACAGAGATATTTACTATGATTACATAGCACTTTTGAGGTTATAGTTCTTGATTCTTTCGGTTTACTTACAGTTTTAATATAATTCAAGTTCCAGTTTTGTTGTACACATGCTACACTAATAATTTTTCACTTGAATAATATGTTCTTGGTATTTCATCGGATTTCTAGTGGCATTTGATAGAACGATTTTATGCACTTTTTGATAAATTTTATTGTATATGCACTATGTTTTATATATTGTTCGAATTAGTTTATGCACTGATTTTGTATTTTGATTGTATCACTTTGTTTTGGAACACACAAATAATTTTAAAATTTATTTAATAGCGAGTATGATGTTGACAGTGTCGCTGTGGCGCCCTCTCCTTCATATATATATATATATATATATATATATATATATATATATATATATATATATATATATATATATATATATATATATATATATATATATATATATATATATTTCGGACCGACTTACGGCACTTTCAATAAAAAGCCTACTCCTTTTTGGAAAGCCACGCAACGCATCTGCAATTCTCCTGGTGTTACAGTTGTTCATGGATGGCAGCAATCACTTACCATCAGGTGAGCCGTATGCTTGTATGCTAAATAAAAAAAAAACTCTCTCGTCTCCTATATAAAAAGTAGGGTTTTAAAGCATGAACTAATATGTTCTGAAGTTCGTTTGGATAGCTAACAGCATCTTATTTCCAACCCATTTCTGCCATTGAAAACAAATGAAAATATTAAATAAATAAATTAGAAAAATTATAAAATTTATCATCCTATGTACATATTCAATACAATAATGTGTGCATATTTTAAACTTTTGTTATATTATCCTTATTTTATACCGAAAAGGTGCCGAACTTAATTGTGTTGTTAAATAAAAAATACACTGAAGTGAACAGTGCACTCAAATTGCTTTCATCATAATTTGCCCATTATTCAGGATCAACAGACAAGAAAATTTGTTCGTAAGTAATGTCAAAATAAATTTTGCTACTTTTATTTCTGTATTTTTTTTCTATATAACAAACGAAATCTCATATAACCTCTCAGCAGTCCGGGCCAAAATAGCCGCTTAGGCGCATCTGTCAAACCCTAAACGAGTGATATATTGCCTACGTGGCGCGTGTCATTAAAATGGAAATATCTTAATATTTATGTATGGAAACTATATAATATGATATGTTGTTAGAATTATTGTTAAATAAGCTAATAGAATATATGTAAATGTGTACGTTCACCCTTTTGGTATGTTATAAATTCGATGGTAAAATTGCTAGAAGCGATTTTTTTCCATTTTGTTGAATATAAAATGTAATCATTAAAAAATTAAGCAATTATTTCAAAAATATTTACTTCATTTACTATACGAAAACACACTTTACAATAATGAATAAAAAAAACACAACTCTACGTACAGTTTTTTCACACCACAAGCTCGACAATAATGTGGGCCACTTAAGATGAACCGAAACAGGCACAAAAAAAGGCACATTTTGTACTTCAATATCGACGACGCCTGAGGCACAATGCGCTTTAAATCTTAACTTATTCTATAGTTTGGTCTTTGTTCTTAATATAAACAGTTTCAAATGTTACAACTATTTAGTTATTAAGAAATGAATGAGTTGTAACAAACACTTGAAAAAGTGACCCTAAAAAAATGCTTTCAAACTTTTGCAAAACCATTGCTGAAACATTTGAACATGAAATTCGAAAAAATACGTACACAAATAAAAAAATGCAGGTCAAATTACAAATAAAGTACCAAAAACACAAAGCAAATAACAGAGAAGAAATTACAGTTAGGCGGCCTTACTGTATAGTTAAAGAACGAGGGTGCGACAATAAACTACTTAGGGGCTGTTGATGAATGATGATGATGATAATATTAATAATGATGATGGCAAATAAATATAATATTTTATGAGTGAAGTTGAAGGAAGCAAGGTGCTATACATACAGATGTGTTGCAACCCACACAGAACGTGTGTACCCTTTTTTACATTTAACATACTGCCGGCGCAGTCGTTGCTTAGCAACGCGTGGATGCTCGGAGATGCGGTGGGTTACATCGACTCGCACGATCTGTGTGGGAGTGGGCAGGGGAAGCGGAAGTTTATTTTTAATAGCGTGTTTGGATAGAAGAGTTTTTACTAAGGAAACACGGAAAGAGCGGTGTGTAAGAGGATGAGAGGCGAGAGAAGCAGCAGATTTTTATGAATTATAAATGAATTCAATACAGATACATTCAACAGCCTCTTAAATAATTTCTTGTACCAGATGCTCGTTCTCTTTCGCTCTATTGGGTACATCACCAGCATTTGGTCTTTTCTGTCCACCCCACCCATCATGATATTGTAGTCCAAAATCAGGATGGGTTTGATGGAGTGACCGTCACTAGAGACGGCGTTTCCATGGTATGTGGATATCATAGCAACCCGGTTGCTATCTCTCCATACCATGACATCGACAATTCCGGCGGTAAGATCAGTGAGCTGGCCTGGCCGCATGTTGCCCTTAGTTAGACTGTGAAGGGCCTGTGGAACAAACTTACGGTTGGTCCGCAGGGTGCTCACACAATCAAAGCCTAATGACTTCATGCACTGCGCCAATGAAGGCAAATTATAAAAATTGTCCATCCACACCGTATGACCCTTGTTCTCAAGACCATGTAAAAGTCTTAAGACAGTGGCAGGGGTGAACGCGGATAATATGTCTTCTGACTGCTGCGGTGGAGACTTCTTATGAGCGTGAATTTCAAACCGCCATAAATAGCCGGTTCGAGATTCACAGACCTCATAAGTCTTAATCCCCATCGTAGCAGCTTTGTTGGGAACTAATTGGTTAATATCTAACCAACCTTTCCACATCAGAAGAGATTCATCTAAAGAAATGTTTTGATCCAAATTGTACATACTTTCGAATTTCATATTCAAATATGTCAGCAACGGTTTAATTTTGAACAATTTGGCCTCGGAGTATTCCCGCTCTACAGCACACATGTCATCATTATCGTTGAAGTGTAAGCATTTTGATAACAATATGAAGCGATTGTATGACATGAGTGCTGTAAAGCCAGGTGTAATAAATACGTCTTGAGTGGAACACCAATATTCTTCTAACCTGGACTTAATAACAACCCCCATCGCAATAATCATGCCGAAAAAGACATATAATTCGTCGACACAGGTGTCGTACCAACGATTAATGCGACTATTGGGATGGAGTTTGTTATGCTCCATTAGTTGGTTTTCCAACTGCTGAACATATTTATTAGTCTCCGAGACAATGTGCTCCATAATTTGTCGATCCCATATGGTAATGAAAATATCATATGGATCGACACATGGAGTTGCCGGACCAACATTATTTTGCAAGAAGCGTTCTCGTCTCGATTCAGGAGGAATCGGAACGGTAGGGAACGCTTCCCACTTAAAATCAAAAAAGCTCCACGGCTGGTCCGTCGCCATTGGAGCGGGCACGCTTATTTCGGGCTCAGCGGCGGGCTCCCAGATAGATTGTGTGATAGGCTCAGCAGTCAGCTCTTCCACTTCATACGTAGGTGTCTCTAGAAGACTACGGATTGTGCGGGGCACGAATAGTACGGCCATTTCCTCGTTCTCGCTCTCCTCGGAGCTTGGTTCGCTACCTATAACAAATTGAAGATAGCTATAGTCGACATCTACGAGAGACGAAACGTTACTCCTAGCCTGTCCTAAAATTTAGGGTTGCTTACCACAATTGATGGCTAATATGATATCGTCATCTTCCAAGATCCGACGGGGGCGAGGACGACGGTGACGCACTACCGAGCCTGTTGAGGTGGAAGGCGTATTCACCGCTGAGCCTTCACGTTCAACAAATCTACAACAAAAGCTTTTTTAAGTACATGTTTTCACAATCTAAAAACAAAGACTGTGAGTTCCTTTTGAAACAAATAGAAAAATAATAAGTAACTTACACAACTGATGAAGGCACCAAATACGATATAGCGGGAGACGGTGTCAGGGCTGGGCGTAGCACTATACCCGGCGCTGAGGCAGCCTGGTCAGCCCTGTATTAATATTTTAAATTAAAAGTTAAAACTTGCTAGTACTACAACCATAATAGCAACATACTTAAGTACGAAAACTTACAGCGGTGACGGTGCTGCTGAGCTTGACGAGGCAATCAAAGATAGTGGGCGTGGCACTACTACCGAGGCTGAGACACTCTGGTCGACCCTGTAATATTTTAAATTAAAAATTAAAACTAGCTAGTATTAAAACCATTATAGCAACATAATTAAATACGAAAACTTACGGTTGCCACACGCGCCTACGCTTCGGGTGCAGTGGGGTCTCGAGGGCCTGCCCCATGAGCATCTCATCGATAAAATTGATTGTTAATCTAAAAATATCAAGCCCAACATTATTCCGAAAAAGACATTAAACATTAAAAAAAATAACAAATAAATATTTTATAAAATAAAAAATAGTACAAAAGCAAGCTAACTCGTTAATTGTTCTCGGCCCCGGGCGACCGTTGTCTGGTATACGGTGCCCTCGAGGTCTTCCACCACGGCCTCCGCAACCACGCGCTACCACGACCTCAGGTTCAGCCACCACTTCCACCAGCAAACCTACCGCCGCTGCCGACATTCTCCCACCGCGGACTCGCACACCTCTACCGCGTCGCGGACCGCGAGTCCTCGGTCGTCTTGTTTCACTTGTCAATCAAGTGCAAAAAAATATAATGACATGCACATACAAAAAGTAAAACAATTTACTGACAATAAATAAAACAAAACAAATAAGAAAAACAAATAAAAATCCACACCAAAAATTATCGCAAAAATATACCAACACTGGCATTCCCAAAATCGTATCCATACTATACAACCTGCTCTCTAAGATGGCGGATTTCATGTCAATAACTTTACGACCCATGTCTGTCCGCGCCCGCTAGGTGGACGCGATATTTAAGCAATTTGTTATTTTTAGTTTTATGAAAGATTTAATCGAAACTATACAATTGTAATTATTGTTATGTTTGTAAATATGTATGTTAACGATACTAAAACAATGTTTACCATTCAAAATTGTACTTTTAATTTAAAACAATTGAAATTAATACGAACATGGTATCAACATGGCGGTCGAAATGGCAAGCAATGTTTGATAAAATGGAATAATTTGTGTACAAATCGTCATCTAATATGTTTTAAATTAATCAAAAAGTATTTATGACTTACCCATTCATGTTTATCTTTAATATTAACTTCCGAAATCACTTTCAACAATTAATACTTTGCACGTAAACACACGACACCGCGTCACAGAACGAGCAACTGAACGGAATAAATGTATTACTATTTCAAAGCTTCTATGGTTCATATATGAAGCGTGTGTGATATTAATTGCCGTCTTTGTTTAATTCTCTGCATGTTGTACCAGTTATAGGGAGATACGTATACTTTTACTAGGGCTGTTTCGAATCTGAAGTTTATAAGTAAACAGCAACCTTCTGATGGTTGTGGATAGATGCGTACTTTTTGACAGCAACCTTTAGAAGGTTTTGGACTGACGAGAGGATAACTAAGGAAGCAGTATTATAATGACGGGATTTCGTCCATGGTGTGTACAAAGTAAAATAATGTCAAAATGTCTATATTTAATTTTATTTTATGGATTAAAAAATCCACACCTTAGTAGATCAGTTTTAAGGCTTATTTACTGCGTAGGAGTCAATCGGGATAGATATCATCACTATCGTTTCACCACTCTTTCATTTATTTTGCACCCAACTTGCAATTTATCCTCCGCTAAGAACAGTTATTTTAAAACCAACGAAAGTAACAAACGCGCACACAATCCGAGATCCAAGTAAATACTTGAGGCTATGGACTGGGGACATATCTGTCCTTGCGGATGAAGATGGAACGCTACGTTACTATTTAAAAGGGCGTCTATTTAAAAGGTATTTCCGGTTCTGGTCACACAGCATACGAAGCTCAGCAAAGTGTTGTAAAGGCTTAGTGTAGGAGAGCTAGTTTAATTAGAAATGAAGGCTGTTAGGCATTCTGTTTTTATTTAATGCGAATTGCTGCTGTCCATATTATAGTTTCGGACCTAGACTTAGGTGAACTGTTATCTCGCTTGAATCTCTTATATTGAAAGTAAAAACGAAGATTTTTTTCACACAACTTTTATTAATCTTATGAACACCTAATCCATAAAGTCTATGGCATTTTTATATAATTTCACTAGAATAACAAGAATTTTGATCCCGTAGAGAGATTTCTTGACTTTGTTTTTAATAAAAATGGTACTATATCAGGATGGTAGTTAGCATGGAGTTGTTCTATATGCACCGGATTATATTCGAAATTTTCGATAGCAATATATAAGCTTCGGTTTGTTTTCCTTGTAACACAAGGGCTGCGTGCCTTGTAGTCTCTGGTGAGGTAAGTAATCTGCGAAAATGCCATGAAGCAGATTCGAAATTAAAGGCGATATTCACTTTTGCCTTTTAGTTTGAATGAAACAACCAAATTGAACCATGACAACATAAAAGTGAATTATTCAATTTCATTAAATGTTGTTAACTATCAATTAAAGAATTTAACGTGTTAAAATTTTTCACTTTTGCCGCTCACTCCTTAACGTATTTGAACCAAAAATGAATAAGAAACGCCCAAATGCACGACTTGATTCAACGACATCTTCCATGTAAAATGAAATGAATTTGTAACTTTGTACATATTATGTACTTTTACTTTTATTTTTGCACGTTGGAAACAAAGTGAATCAATATGTTAGAACAGTGTAATATCACAAAAAGGGGTTCCAAGGTGCCGGAAACATTATTCCAGTGGTGCGATGAGCTTTGTTAAGATAGACGATGTTTGCTCGAAAACAAATGGAAGAGGTTCTTGAGGATGATGAAGAAAGTTTTAAGTTGGACTTTGCTTTTTTGCGTTCATTGTATGACATGGGTTTCACCAATTTTGCCGTCGAAAGTAATGAGGAGTTTTCGGCCTCGGTTCGATTCGGTTGTGACGCGATGACAGCGATTTTTTAATTATTGTTGTTGTCATTTCAGTGCCAAGAAAAGGTCTATATAATAAATATAGTTTATTGTTTTGACTATAGTGTATGATGTGTATATATGTGTAGTACCTATCGTCATCGTCATCCTTCTTTATCATCATCATCGTCCTTACACCCCTTCAATAGTGCCCTGCTGAACATAGCTATCCCCCAACAAATGGATCGGAGCAATCAGCCCATAATAATAAATACATCACATACGTACATTTGAATACATCATCACCTATCCTCGTTTTCAATATTTTACAATGCAAAGCGTTTTACTTAAAATATTATACAACATAAACAAGCAAAGATTTTTAAATGCTTTACAGTCAATATTCAGAGTCAGTGTTTTTTTTTTAAACGTTACCTCCACACTAGGATTTTCTCCTGTATCGTGCGGGCAGTTTTCAAACCCTAATTTCACAAGGCACAAACATGTAGACCCGGAACAATTACTTGTAGCAACTAGCCGTTGACAGTGTACTAACATATTATTATGTGATGACATTTTACAGTGGATTCCATTAAAATTAATACTTTGATTAATTTTAAAGCACCCATGGTCACGGGGGGCTGGAAAGCACCCGAAACCTCAGGTATTAAAAATAAAATAAATAAAACGCGATAAAATCCGTAAAAGTAGTTTTAATCAATATTTTAAATATTTTAAGTTTTATTCGCGTAAATATAAGAAATCATAAAAAAAATTAATACTTACCAATACTGAATATTATTTTGTCCAATTCTGTATTAAATACACCTTTTCCGTTACAGTAATATTAGTGACGTAATCTCAAAATTTAATAATTTATGGGCCGGTATGGAACCCAATGACGAGTACGTATTAACCTAATAATATATTTATAAATTCATTCACAAAGGCATAATGTATACATATGAAATCAATACTACTACTAAAATAAAACTCTCATCGTTTTTTTTTTTGAATTCATCTTTTCCATAAACTATATATATATATATATTTACGAGTAAGTTCATATTTTATTGGCCAGTATATATGTATGTAACAGTCGAAAACACTTCAACGTTCTGATCTGTTGGACTGTGTCACTTAAGATGTTTGGTTAAAATGGACAGTGATAGCAAAATCGCAATAACGAGAGCATGTATTTAAAAAGTTATTAGACGAGGTCACGTGACTTGTAACGTAAACGCTTTACCTTCATTTAACGGATCATTTAAGTTGAATCATCGCTATCCCTGCACTTACTTGAATTGAATCGATAAAATGCTAAACATTACACTAAGAGCACTAAGAATAAAACGACGCAACGTTTCAAACTATCTTTTTTTTATAGAAGAGGGGGCAAACGAGCATGCGGCTCACCTGATGTTAAGTGACTACCGCCGCCCATGATCAACCGCAACACCAGGGCAATTGCAGATGCGTTTCCGACCCTTTAGAAAGCAGTAAGCTCTTTTCTTGAAGGTCCTCAGGTCGTATAGGTCCGGAAAAATCGCCGGTGGTAAAGTATTCCACAAAGAGGTCGTACGCGGAAGAAAACTCCTAGTGAAACGTACAGTGGTGGACCACCAAGCATCCAAATGGTGTGGATGGTATCGGGACGTTTGCCGCATAGTGCGTTCACGAAATTTGGTGGCTGGGATTAATCCGAACAATTCCTCAGAGCATTTCCCATGATATATGCGAAAGAAAATGCAAAGAGATGCAACATCTCTTCGCAGCGCCAGTGAATCGAGCCGATCGAAAAGCACTCGGTCGTCGACGATTCGAGCCGCTCTGCGCTGGATGCGGTCAAGTGGAAGGAGCCCAGAGATGGGAACAGTATTCCATGTGCGGCCGAACCTCCGCCTTGTAAAGTTGCAGGGGGTATGTCGGCATGAAATACTGTCCCGCTCTGCTGAGCACGCCAAGCTTTTTAGAGGCCAATTTGGCCTTCTCTTCCAAGTGACCACGAAATTGCACGTCACTCGATATGTCGACGCCGAGGATACCGATACTGGCTGCGGAAACAAGGGGAATGCCTTGAAACTACGATAAAGGGGTTCTTTTTAGCGGTTAACGCGCAAACTTGTGTATTCTGGGGGTTAAACTGGAATAGAATTAGTCGCCCACAATCCGAGACTCTGTTCAGCAAAGACTCGACTTCAGACACAAGTTTGTCCCGGTACTCGGAGACGTTTTCCCGAGAAATATTGACACGGCCGGTGTACAGAGCATCACTAGTGCTGTCATCTGCATAGCAATGAATGTTACGGGTTTGCAACATATCATTGATATGCGGAAGAAACAGCGTTGGCGATAGCACGCAGCCTCGTGAAACCAGCATTAATAGGCTTGTAATCGGAGCTTGCACCGTCTACAAAGACCTTGATGCTCCGAACTTCAAGATAGCTGGTTATCCAATTGCACAATTTCTCGGGAAGCCCATAGGAAGGGAGCTTCGAAAGAAGCTTCTTTCCTATGGGAACAGTTAGGTAGACCAGAAGATCAGTAGCTGATTGACCACGGCGAGAACCGTATTGGCAGTCACTAATCAGGTGGTGATCCTCAAGGTACCTCATGTGCTGACAGTTAACAATAGACTCTAATGTTTTGGAGAACAAGGAGGTGAGTGCGATAGGCCGGTAGTTAGACGGGTTTGAGCGGTCGCCTTTTTTAGGGATCGGGTGGACGATAGCCGTTTTCCATGATTTTGGGACTACGTCTAGGGAGTAGGAATACCGGAAAAGACGCGGTAAACCAGTGCCAACTCTGTAGCATACGTCCTCAGCACGATTGGGGGATTCCGTCAGGCCCACTCGACTTGTGGATGTCCAGGAAGAGGAGTGTTTTGTGAACCGAGCGCTGTGTGAACTGCAATTCAGGCATGGAGCACTCAAACCGCGGGATGGTCGGCGGCGTACTCCCCCTGCCATCGAGAGTCGAGTTGGACGTAAAGAAAGAGCCTAGAAGATCGGCTTTCTCTTTTGCGGTATGGGTCAGTGAGTCGTCCTCCTTATGCAGAGATGGAAGAGATGGCTGACAGAAATTCCCCTGGACAGCCTTGGCGAGAGACCAGAATGCACGGGTTCCAGAAGGAAGGCGAACTAGTTTATCGCCAATTCTGAATAGGTGATCTGACTTTGCCTTGGAAAATTACTCTTTTGAAGGATCTAGAGGCGGAATTATTCTTCTTTTTTAGAGCGCTGGTGCCTATATCCCGGGACGCCGATGCGTCAGCCTAGGATTGGTAGCACTCCTGCTTATAACATGATGCTATTTTACAGGAGTGACCAAACCATGGCTGAGATTTGCCTCCAATGGGCAGAGAGAGACAGAGGAAGGAATAAAAAGTTCCATACCCTGAAGTACCACATCATCGACAGAATCCGCAACAACGTTGGGATCGCCGGCGAGAAGCGAACCCGCCCCCAAGGATAGGATGCAAAGAAAGACCGCATCCCATCCCAATCGGAACTGACCTATAGTGCCAAACACGGCGGCAGGCTGCAGAATGCAACTGCGATTTCAGTGTGAGTCAGACGTCTAAAGGGGCGTCAACGGAAATCTGTTATCCATCCAAGTGAGAGGGCAGCAGAAAGTCCAACAGGGAAGGTGCATGATCCTCCACATCTGGAATCCGCGTAGGCGAAGTAACCAGTTGTGTCAGACCATATACCAAGGCAAAATCATGAACAGATCTCCCCGCATGATCGGTTAAGCGTGAACCAAGCCATTCGGCGTGATAGGCGTTAAAGTCGCCGAGGATCACGATCTCTGCGGAGGGGAT
The DNA here is from genome assembly GCA_036936625.1 of Parnassius smintheus behrii. Lineage (NCBI taxonomy): Eukaryota > Metazoa > Arthropoda > Insecta > Lepidoptera > Papilionidae > Parnassius > Parnassius smintheus. The sequence continues at coordinate 31,541,591 of JAUPFT010000014.1, read as the reverse complement.
CTGCTGTAACAACGAATCTGTAGCCATTTTCACGTGTTCGAAGAGTCGGTCTGTTTCGGCATTTCCGCTATAGGATCTATAGAGGCATCCGTAGACGCGCGGATGGTCGTCGCTGTCTACGCGTAGCCAAAGGATGGATAGGTCCGAACCTTCAAGTCTGCCGAGGCGTCGAGAACAGATGTCCTCTCTGACGTACACGCAAACTCCAGCCCGAGGCCCAAGGAGTGTTCCAGTTTGTACCACGGGTAGGAGAGATACGAGACATCAGTCGGAGAGGACAGCTGCGTGTCGGTCAGAAAGAGCAGAGCCGGCCTCGCATTCTAGAGATGGTAGTGGACGGCGTTTAGGTTAGAGTGAAGTCCCCTGATAATGCAGAATTTCACGGATAGCGTGGCAGGAATCGCCTTGGTCTAGTTGCTCCGTTTGCCCCGAAAAGTTGTAGTCTTGAGCGAAATTTTGCCCCCCCCCCCCCCCAATTTTGCACGCTTAGGAGTGGAGTAGCTTGGTCGTAGATGATCAGCGAGGGATTCTCTAGGGGTGCTGGTACTATCCTAAGGGTAGATCTTCACTTAGTTCCGCTACCATATTAAGGGGGGGGGGGGATTAGGACCTCCGGCTACCTACACTCACCAGACGAAACGCGGAAGCAGAGCTTCCACTTCACGCCGGTATTCTGTGAGATCGTGGTACCACCCCGGTGTGAGCTGGCCCATACGTGCAACAGCAAAGCTGTCGCGAGGCTCTACCACTGTTAAAGAAAATATTTCCTTTGTATCGAACTATGTTATTGTCCGATAAATGGCGGTTGGCCATTTTGCTATTGCTATGCCTCAAAATAGAATCAAAATGGTTGGCGCTCACCGCGCACGGCTCCGTGTGCCTCCCCTACATTTTTTTAAATGAATGTAGGAGAGCGAAGCCCTTGTATCGGGTATTTTGTATAAATACATTGTGAGCCTTTTCCAAGCAGGAAGGGATAAATAATAATAAATTAATAATGTAAGCCTGATACAAGTGGAATAGGGACGTTTTATGTTCCTAACCTTTCTCGAGCCCTGTCTTCGTGAACGGGGTTCACTTAGCTTATAAGGCACTACCAACAGCTTTCGATTGCTTTAGTGAATATTCATTCTTCCAAAAGACACCTAAAAGAACTAAATTACTAAACAAATACAACGTAAGTAAAGGTCCTATCTAAGACGATCACGCCAAAATATCACAAACGGCCTATTATTAAACCTTTAGAAAATCACTTAGAAAGATCAAAACATATTTTATTAATCCTGGTCACATATATATATAATTTTATTGAAAAGGGGTAAATTAATTATACAAAATATATTTAGTATTTAATATTTAATATTTATATACATATATAGAGGAGGGAAGCGTTACAATTTGGTGCCGTAACCAGGATATATTTTAAAAAGAAGGACGTCTATGTAAGAATTATGGAGTAGGCGATATGCCTACAATTTGTTGTCCGTGAAATGGAAAAGTGTCTTGGAGGATGGTGTTTGCTGGGGGTGGTTGAGAGCCTGGGGGTGGGGCTTTAATATTAATATCTTTTGTTTGTTATAGATGGTGTGTGCATAGTTTTATACAAAATAAAATAAAAAGTGAAATAAGTGAAAAGTACGCAGTAACATTTGTATAAGTGAAAGAAATAACAGTGCGTAAACTGGAAAATATATAAATATAAAATTGGCTAAAACAAAGAAAAGTTCAAATTTAGTGAAGGCTAAGCCTAAAAATGAATTAAAAATGCTTCAAAAATTAATTAAGCATGTAGTGAAAACCTTTGAGGTTAAAATGAAAGATCTCGAAGAAAAGTTTATCAACCAAACGAAAGATCACCAAATTAAAGTAAACCAAGAAGAGGTGTACGGGGCGAACACCTCATATGTAACTGATCCCAAACAGAGTATTGTATATAATATACATAATGTGACAATAAACAAGCCGAAATTTGAAAATGGGAATACTTATCCAGTAATATTTTTAGAAGATCTCACCAATTATTTAAAGAAAATCTCATCTAATGGACTTGAAATATCAATAGCACAATTGGACAACTTTTGATGATTTTAAAGCAGCCTTTCTAAGAGTATTCTGGGGTGAAGAGGAACAAAATAAAGTAAGAAGATTCCCTGTACAAAATAAATGGAGTAGATATACGCACCCCACCATGGTTGGTTACTTTCTTTATGTTATTGAAAAAGCACAAACAATGACATATCCGATACCAGAAAAACAATTAGTTGCTGCTGTTATTAGACATTATCCTAAAACAGTGCAGAGACAACAGATTTCCTGAGAAATTTAGATGACATTGATAAACAGGAAGAAGATCGTGAACCTTACAATACTGAGAAAAAACGGAAATTTAATAATAATGCAGAGCGAAAACTAAAAGAAATACAGCAAACATATAAATCATGGCGTAAACCTGAAGAAGGAAGAAAGAAGGTTAACGAAATGAATGAAATACAAGTCACTAATGAACAAATAAATGTTTCGGCTCCCGAGCCAAATTTAGATCAATAGAGGTCAAACTAGTTCCCGGTTCGATCCCTTATAATGTGAAAGGGAACAAGGCATTAAAAATATTATTAAATTGATAAAATATACCATGCAATTTCATCTAAATTGTAATTGAAATGTACCATGGAGATGACCACGACACATTGTCGTCAGAGTCAGTTACTATGCCATGAGTTCAGCAACTATGCCGAGGTTACCAGTTGGAACATATTAGGTGTAATCACAAAATGTTGCTTTTAGAGTTAATAGGTTGTGAATGTTTCCATGTCTCTGATCTACATATTTTGCTTACCTACGAACTTATCGCTTATGTTTTGCATCGAGTAAAGTTAGGTTAGAACGTGTATGTGCGACTACGCCGTGATTACTACGCAAATGATACAGAACGACAAAAGGCCGCAGCGTCAAAATTTACGTTACGTCTGGTACTTTGACCGACAGTCCAAGCCAGCCTGCCAAGTGTGACGAATAAGTCAAAGCCTCCAACCACGGAACGGACCTGCTAGATATGGGCCTTGCTTATCAGGCATATAATTTAACGGCTAATGAAACTGAAGATGTGAACGAACAAAGAATAAGATTGTGTCTTTGTTCGTGTCACATCTTCTATGCATTTAATAGGATTTAATTATTTGAATGTAGTCTCGCCAAGTCACGTTATTAATATCATTTATTAATATATTATAAAGGGCTGAAAGTTGTTATTAAAAACATCGTGGTTAAAAAAATCAAAATCTCATAAAGGACAATGTCCAAAATCGCCCTGTGTAAGAAAACCATCTGACATACATATGTGAAACAACAATTAATTATATATTTTATTATATTATAAATAAAAATACAAAATATAAATACTTTTATAACACGGACTAGCCGTATGCGAAAATGAACATCAAAAAGTTTTCTATTCGTCTAATAACATTTAACGCTGCCATCTTCGCCAAATGTCATGTGGTGTGTAAAAATGACTAGGGATATCCAATCGATCTTTTAAATTTTTAAAGAACTGTTGCATATTTTTAATCTGAATCACATTTTTATTTTACTTCGAATAAAGTGCAAATAAAAAGTAAAGTATAAACAGTCAAATACCATTCCTTTTTTGTTATTCCTTAAAAATATAATTTAAAACCTACTACACCAAATTAATGAGGTCATTATTGATTGATGATTTTAGATAGTATAGGTTAAGAAAAGAGTGGGGTTTATTTCTAACTTAACGAGCACTTACGAGTTTACGATAGGCAATATTTAAAAAAACACTTATCGTTACTGCATGAATTATAAATGTTTTCTTTAAAAAAGTAATATTTCAGACTAGACACAGATGTTATAATTAATAATGTTACAAATATGTGTGTGGTTTTAAAACCGTTTTAAAAAATATATATAGAAGAAGTAGTGAAGTATAGTTTAATTTATAGAATCAGGCGTTACTTAGAGACCGCTAAGAGAGGTCAGCCATCGCAGAGTGTACATCACCTGAAGATGCCTGGTGCAGAGGCGAACACGTGTCGTATTATCGTAAATTGTGTGTCTTTTCTAGTGTATATATTTGTTACACTTAAAAGCAAAGAAATTCAATCAATGTTAAAGAAAACCAATATACTTACCCTTTTTAAAAAAAAGCTAATGCTAAAAACAAGCATCCAGCGTAGACCATTTATTATACAGCATGGAATCACTTGTTCAGTGCGGAAACGAATCCTCAGTCCTGCAGTGCTGTAGCCAAACGCTTAACCACTGCACTACGGAGTGGTTTTTTTTTTACTTAATTAATTACTAGTGTAATTATGCGTTGTTCATTTTATGTTTATTTAATACATACCTATATTTGTACCTAAAATTGTGAAGATTTAATTACAAAATGTTGTGTGTGTGACATATTATATTATTTATATCATATCTATTATAACATAGTATACACATTGATATCTTATCTTCATCGGCATTTTTATTCAATTTCCACATAAAATCTTTTATTTCTTACAGATCAGTATCGAGATTACTTTTATTGTACTTTTATTGTAAAATTACGGTAAACAATATATCGATAAAATTATTCGACTTTACCACGGAGAGTGCTCTGATAAATAGTTGGGACTAATTCCAGCCACACAATTTTACCATCGCACATCGCAACAAAACTCGCTATACCATCCATACCATCTGGATGACTGGCGGTCTAGTACTGTACAATTTAAAAGAAGTTTTCTTCATTGCACAACTTCTCTGTGAAATTCTTTACCACTTTTTATCGGAACGAATAACTTATGAACCTTCAAGAAAAGAGCTTATTTGTTTATAAAGGGCCGGCAACGCATCCGCAATCCCCCTGGTGTTGCAGTTGTTCATGGCCGGTAATCTCTTACCATCAATTGAGCCATATGCTCGTTTGTCTACTCTCCTATAAAAAAATTAACGAAAGAAAATTGTTATCGTTTATTGGCTGGCAATGACTCAAAATTTACTGATTAGTTAACATAAATATTTAAATAACATTAATTGTGCATATTTTCCTTATAAATTATTTCACTTCTTCGTAATCAAAAAAATATTAATCTTAACTTTTTAGTAGCCTGAGCAAAGGTTTAAGTTTTAAAGTTTTAAGTAAAAACATGAACATGTAAATAAATCATAACCAATAATTTAAAATATCGTTAGCATAATTTAATGGTTATCTTGATATATCGCTAACATATCATATTTTCATGATAAAGCATGGCGTGCTAAACAAAATGAGTTTCAAATATATCATGTGTAACAATAACGTTAATCGTTTTTGTTATTCGATACAGAAACTAATTAAAACGCAGCTGTTATTTTATGCCGGTGTTAGAGAGTGGTCCTACCCCCGTCAAACAGACCCTTTCGTGTTACAAACATAATATAGCTGCAGTGTATCTCCACCACGTAAACCAATTTAGCAACTTTTTATGCCAAAGAAGAAGATGGTGCTGGTGATGACTAATCATCGCTTTTGGTGATAAGATGGCTGATTCTTTTCTTGTTCAACTTCTTATTATAGACATGTGGTTAGACAAAGCGACGAGATTTTTTGACTCTAAGAAGGATTTTATAGTTGCAATTTTAAGTTTTTTTTTTAATATTTAACCAATCATTTGTATATCTACCGATTATTACATTAATGTTTATTCATGTTTTCAAAGTAGATCATAATGGTAATGATACCCTGACTATTTTTCAACAGCGGCAGTAACATAACAAGGCTATTGGAAGATATCAAAGATACAGACCATTTTATTTACGAAGAATATAGAGAGCCAATAAAATTAGACACAAAAGAGACATTCTATCCTAACAGTCAAGGTTGAAACACAACCTTAGTTACACAATCAGGTAGAAACTATAGTTGTATTTCAATGCCATATATGTTCCACAACACATTTATATTAATAATGTCATAAATCGTAGCCAAAGGACTTACAAGTACACATCGTGATTTATTTTTTCGCAGCTTTGTCATAAAAAATCGCTTCTTATACAACATGGTTTATTTATTTTTCTAAATGTTTTAGCACAACTAGTTCTACGAGAGCATAAAATAAATGCTTGTAATAGAAATTGTAAACATTTTCTTGTTTTAATATTATAATAATGTTACAAAAAATGTTACAAGAAGTTATAAAGAAAAACTAAATATTTATTTCATCATTTTAATATTAAATGAAAAGATTTATAAACGCAGTCAACCCACGCTTACCGGTTGACCGTTCACTGGTACTGTAGGAATATTTACTACACTATATGGTCCTTTGGGAATCGTAAGAGGCGATAGAAGCAATCAATGGGGAAGGCATGTGTTCAGCTGTGGTCCTGTGGTAGGATGTTACCTATAATGGTAATTCATAAACACCGTTACATATCACCCGTGCATAGATATATCACAAAGAAGCTTATTAGCGGAAGTTGAGATAATAGGCAACGTAATAACAACATTACGACATTATTATATTACAAGAAATGCCAGTTTGAGGCATTGCACCAGTCAAAAAAAACTATGTAAATTAATTTTATCTTGAAATGTATAAAATTTATTTACATAGGTTTTTTACATTTCAAGATATTTAAATACCTTAGAGTTAAATTAAAGTCATCATCATCATCGTTATGAAAAGTTCACAGTTGAATATCGGTCTCCCCGTGGTAGTGATTTTCATTGTCTTGCACGTTTGAGGCTGCTGTTCATCGCTGGACTGGGAATTTTAAATGTGACATATACGAGATGGTTGAACCTTGTTGTGGTGGCGTATGAATATCCACTACTCCATATTGACTTCCTTGGATGTCGTAGAATGCGAAAAAGGGCAAAAATAAACCAGGCGATGGGCAGCATTGTATTCTAATAACAAAATAAAACAAACTTTGTTGTCAACCCGCCTTCCAAGCTTAGAAATTTTGGCAAATATCCACCATATGAGAAAATCTATGGAGAAGGCCTGTATTCAGCATCTGTAACTGTATACGAGATGGTTATGTCGTGACCTATTTGAAGCCACCGAAGATTTTTTGGCACTTCCCATAGTTGGCTGTACGTCTCATGCGGGATGAAATGGATTATCTTACGGTGCCACCACATGGTAAACAATAGTGCCCTTACAAAATTATTATACAAAATAACTTAAATGAAAGTACTGAAAGTATTAACAGATAAAGCTAATATAACTAAAATTTGCATAATTAACTTCGACAATAGACATGCTTTTTCAACTTTATTTACTCTCATATAGCTAATTACATTTGGTTCAAGATATTTACTTATAACAAAAAGTATTTGAGATGATTTTTTTCATGACACACAATGCAGGATATTTTGAGTGGGCTGTTCGGGAACATAGCAATCAATACTGCTTTTTGCAAAAGAAAATGATTCGTTTTCTTTTTGGAATACGTTGTGGTAGATCCGTGTCTTTGCAGTTTTTGTGTAAAAATCTATGTTTGAACTTAATGAGAAATTGGGTTTAAAAGCATGGAATAATATGTTTATGAAAGTGAAATTTAATACGTACTAGTTTATAAGGTGAAAGGAATATTTAAACCGGAAGTCCGTTTAGATATAGGTAATAGCGTCTTACCCATTTCCAACCCGTGTCTGCCACCGAATTACAATTATTACAGAAATAAATTATATTTCTATAAAAGTAAGTTAGAAAACAAAAGAGGAGAAGAAGTCAGAAAAATCACAAAATATGCACACATTATTGTATTGAATTTGCACATGTAGTGATATATGTGTAAATTCATTATTGTATTTAAAAGGGATGGTTCTAGCACAATTTTTGTTATATTATCTGTATTTATTACAGAAAAGATGCCGAACTTAATCAGTGTCTAGAATAAAAATACACAACATTAACCTTAGCCACTGAAGTGAACAGTGCACTCAAATTGCTTTCATCATAATTTGCCCATTATTCAGGATCAACAGATAAGAAAATTTTTTCGTAAGTAATTTCAATATAAATTTAGCCAGTTTTGTTTTCTATTTTTACTATATAATAAACGTAATCTAATATAACTTAAGCGGGATATGATGCGGAGATTTTATTCATGATGTGTACGAAATAAAATAATGTCAAAATATCTATATTTTATTTAAAACGTATGGGTTAAAAAACATTCCACACTAAGGGTAAGACTTATTTTCTGGGTATGAGTCAATCTAGATAGGTATCATCACCACCATTTCATCACGCTTTTATTTTTTTTGCAGCTTCCCTTCAATTTATCCCACATTAAGAATAGTTTATTAAAAAAACCAGTAAGAGTAACGATAAACGACGACTAAAATAATAAGCCAACACACAACCCGAAAGCCAAATGTATACGTGGGGCTATCGACAAGGACAAATTTGTCTTTGTGGTAGAAGAAGGAACGCCATGTTTCCATTCAAAAGGGATCTCCACAGCACACGAAGGAGAGTAGAGTTTTGGTGCGATTTTTACTATTTATACTTTAGCTGTAGGTTAATATAAGTGTAGAAGAGCAAGTTTAATTAGAAATAAAGGCTGTTAGACATTCTGTATTTCTCTAAGCCACACACTTTCTTAATCATTCATCCGATGTAATGCTTTTGCGTTAAGATACGAACTACAATTGGCTGACATACTGTCAAAGACATCGATAAAATCTCAGAACTACACTACACTATAATCCCAAAATTAAAGAGTTGTTTTAACACATGGAATCTTCTTCCTTTTCTCCTCCTAGGTAGGATCTATTCGATACTAAGAGTATCGAATTACGGTATCGAATTACGTTTTTTTAATGTCTATTCCATCATCCATCGGCTGCCATAAGATTTTTGTGCATTACCCATAGCCACGACACCACCACACGGGACGAAATACAGTGGTTGATTGTCTTACGCCACCATCACACGGTATGAAAACATAAACAATAAGACAGACTTTAGATAAACGACACTCAGCCTAACAAAGTGATCGTCGAAGTAGTTTTCTTGTGCCTATTAGCCATTTTTAGACCTGAATAGTTACGTCTATGGCACTTTCGGAAAAAAAACTTAATATAAAAATTAACTAATACTTACACACACATGATTTCGTTTGTAAATATTTCCTGTTGTCCCATTTAATACTTACCTCTATTCTATTGTCAACTTACGTCAAAGCAAATAAGCGGTTAAGACATTAAGAGGGTCATTTATTATCAACGTAGAGTGAACGCTTCAACATAAATGCGATCTCCGCCTGAAACATCAATCAAATTCCGTCTAAGCACCTACGCAATATGGAATCCTTCCTCTGTAATAAACGTATCGAGTTGGTGAGATATTAGCGCTCGAATACTTAGACATGACAATATTGTAAGATAATGTTTTTAGTTTTATATTATAAAAAATATTTGCTTTGCAGTGGAGGCGTAGGATAATCCACAACCTCATATCAACCATGGGTGTCATAAGAGGTAGCAGAGGAAAATTCGAGTAAAACAGAAGATGGACAGCGGCTTTTCATGAAAAAAAAACTCCAAATTTTATAAAACTGCAGTTACTAAGCTACCTGCCAATCGTGATAACTATGGCTAAAAATCCATAGATGCCATGTTTGGCATATGTGAAATAATCTATGAGAATGCTTATGTTTAACAGTGTGTTAAGTATTGGACTTTGTTAGGTTGTAATAAGCTATCTAAATTAATGATTGAAAAAAACATTATAATATTACGTCGAAAAAATGAGGAAATGACAGAATTATATTTTGACATTGTCTGTGTCCCAACTTGATTTACAATTTTCACATTATAATTCCGTTTTTATTCTTTATTTTTATTATTATTATAATATTATATTCTATATTTTTATTATTATTCACAAAACGACGATCAAGTGCGTATTTTATTTGGATCCTAAAGTCATGTCAGATTACTACACCAGGAAATGTAATGAAATGATTTCTTATATTTACGCGAACACTACCCACATTTAAGTAAAAATAATTTTATCATGTAAGTATATTAACTTATTTTATTCCCAACGTTTTAATCACTTTTCAACACCCATGGTCACAGGCAGGAAGATGTTATAGTTAACCACGGCTACCTCTAGTAATAAAATTATTATGTTTTTATAAAAATAGTTTTATTAAATTGAAATGATGAAAGACAAATAAAATAATGGCAAATAGCTTTAAAAGAGCGTTATTAATATCGTACACTCAATGTTTTAAGTTATGTTAAATCTAAGCAATCACGTTGAGGCGAGGATTTCCAACGTTTTGTCCAGCACGAATTAAGCGTTTGGTGGACAAATAGTTACTTTATTTAAAAAGTTTTTCCAATAATTTGTAATTGCGATTGTTATCACTTGGTGAAATTCCAGCTTCATTTTTGTGATTTGGATAAACAATTGTACTAGTTTCAAAATATTTAAAATCAACTCAAAATATTTTAATTATTTATAAAACTGACCGCTTTGGCCACATGCCATCATTAAGTTATGTAAGAGTTAATGGATTAAGGTAATTATCAGGATATAAGAGTCTAAATAAAAATGTATCCGATATAGAATATTTTTCATACTTTCTTCATTATTATTTATCTTTATTCATATTAAGTTACAATTATTGTTTAAAACTACTAATGTTTCGATAGAAAATTCCTTTTGCCATAGAAATGGCAAACTCTAGATTACTAAATCTACTAGATTATTAAATCCACGTATAAACGTAAGAAATACACAGTATCATAGTAATCAAGTTTCCATAAGATCTTCTTCTCAAGACATCACATGTGGTATCTTGTAAACAGGTGCAAGTGCTTCGTAAAAAAATACGTATATATTATATATGTATACGCTATGTATTAGGGGATTTATTTGACCCCTTTTATCCAAAACAGGTTATATTATCTCGATATATCCTTGATATAGACTGATATCTGCTCTGTGTTCATATACCAGTCTCTGGGAAGATAAGCATCTGCACGGAGAGGATACCATACCTGTTAGTTCGGGAAAAAATTAATGCATGCCATCGGAGCTTGCTAACGGAGGATTTCAAAAGGATGATTTTGATGAAAATGATATACACAACAAAAAATCAAGGTGTGGCTGTTTTGTGGACACGACCGTGTATTTTACGTGAACACATGTACGTAACGACGGAATCTCAGAATGGCGGCACTTCTCGTGAAACAGTCCTCATCCGACGTAAAGATTTCTTTGATCCTTTAGCTATCGAAGGGTGTAATTAAACTTTGGATGTAGGTAATAGATATGTAGCTGCAAAACCAAACTGTATCCTCCGATTTTGTTATCATCAGTTCTCTGAATTGCCTCCCAGTGTGAAAGCAAATTTAAAGACGTATTCACGTCAAAAATTACTAATAATTTTGTAGTTTTCCCGCACTGTAATTATTGGCTGGTGTGTTTGTATGTTTAACGCACCAATTATTGTGAATTTAGTACGAGAGCTACCTTAGCGTTGCCTCTAATGGCGGTGTAAACGAACCCAGTATTATCTCATGGGTGTCGTTGGAAGCGACGAAGGGAAACTGTAACAGGTGATATTTCGCAGCATGGCAAGCATGGCAGGCAGCGTGGCAGGGAGCACGGCAGGCAGCAGCATATTTCAGTTAAGAGTTCAAATAACTAAAAAACTGCGTTTGTCAAACCAACCGCCAAGTGTGGTAACTATGGACAATTTCCACTTTTTTATCGGTAGGAAAACTTTTTCGAGTAGAAGCCTCGTAGCCGATAAGCAAAGTATAGAATGGCTGTCCCACTAGTAAGATGATGACTTGGTAAGACATGTAGAAAGTCGATGGATGCAGGTACCTCAGTACCACGTTTTTATAACATTCTACACTACATAACAACACCTTTGCTATCAACTGAAGCCTATGCCTGTGTAGCGGACCATAATTATTTAATGCACAAAATTAATTAAATGACTTGGTTTTACTTGTATTTTTTTTATTTAACTTTTTAAATATTGTATACTAAAATACAATACCCGTAAAGAACAAAGCAATGTTTCATCATTAAGGATCTAATAGAAAATTAACGTACAATTTGCTATTAATTTATTTAATACTGATTTTATATTTATTCTGTAAATAAATTTAAAGGGTAATTGTGACATAATGCTATTTGGTTAGTCATCGAAGTATAAATTATTTAATTTAATTTTTTTAGTCCTGCGTAGATTATAAACATTTGACGTAAACAAATATAAGATTTCTAAATTAAATGCCACGGCAAGATACGGTTGCTATGTGAATATATTGGCATTAATTAATTTCATTGCTTAAAAAGAAGAAAAGTACTCGGCCTAACCAAGAAAATAAACACATACTAAATCAGTTATATTTTTATTTTTCTACATAATCACCATCAAGTTCAATACACTTTTGCCACCTCCCCTTCCAAGCATTTAGACCGTTGAAAAAAAAATAATTCTTCCTTAGAGTCAAAATATGCGTCTACAGCTGCTTTGACCTCGTCGTTTGTCGAAAGTTTGTTGCTGCTACAGTGGTAGAGCCATGCGGCAGCTTTGCTGTTGCACGTATGGGCCGGCTCAAACCGGGGTGGTACCACGACCTCACAGAATACCGGCGTGAAGTGGAAGTTCTGCTTCCGCGTTTCGTCTGGTGAGTGCAGGTGGCCGGAGGCCCAAATCCCACCCCCCCCATCAACATGGTAGCGGAATTAAATAAAGATAGACTACCCCAGGAGGGTACCAGCACCCCTGGAGAATCCCTCGCTGAGCATCCACGACCATGTTTTTCCACTTCTGAGCGTGGGTGCTCAGGCTGCCCCGCGTATTCTGGGGGGGGCGAAATTCCGCTCAAGACTACAACTGCTCGGGGCAAACGGAGCAACAAGACCAAGGCGACCCCTGCCACGCTGTCCGTGAATTTCTGCAATATCAGGGGACTTCACTCCAACCTAAACGCCGTCCACTACCATCTCGAGACGGCGAGGCCTGCTCTGCTCTTTCTGACCGAGACGCAGGTGTCCTCTCCGGCTGATGTTTCGTATCTCTCCTACCCGGGGTACAAACTGGAACACTCCTTTGTGCCTCGGGCTGGAGTTTGCGTTTACGTCAGAGAGGACATCTGTTCTCGACGCCTCGGCAGACTTGAAGGTTCGGACCTGTCCATCCTTTGGCTACGCGTAGACAGCGACGACCATCCGCGCGTCTACGGGTGCCTCTATATGTCCCAAAGCGGTAATGCCGAAACAGACCGACTCTTCGACCACGTCCAAATGGCTGCAGATTCGTTGCTACAGCAGATCCCCTCCGCAGAGATCGTGATCCTCGGCGACTTTAACGCCCATCACGCCGAATGGCTCGGTTCACGTTTAACCGATCATGCGGGGAGATCTGTTCATGATTTTGCCTTGGCATATGGTCTGACACAACTGGTTACTTCGCCTACGCGGATTCCAGATGTGGAGGATCATGCACCTTCCCTGTTGGACCTTCTGCTGACCTCTCACCCGGACGGATATCAGATTTCCGTCGACGCCCCTTTAGGCTCCTCGGACCATTGTCTGATCCGGAGTGTTGTGCCACTCACGCTGAAATCGCGGTTGCATTCTGCAGGCTGCCGCCGTGTTTGGCACTATAGGTCAGCCGATTGGGATGGGATGCGGTCTTTCTTTGCATCCTACCCTTGGGGGCGGGTTTGCTTCTCGCCGGATGATCCCAACGTTGTTGCGGATTCTGTTACTGATGTGGTACTTCAGGGTATGGAACTTTTTATTCCTTCCTCTGTGGTGCCCATTGGAGGCAAATCTCAGCCATGGTTTGGTCGCTCCTGTAAAATAGCATCATGCTATAAGCAGGAGTGCTACCAAGCCTGGGTTGATGCATCAGCGTCCCGGGATGTAAACACCAGCGCTCTAAAAAAGAAGTATAATTCCGCCTCTAGGTCCTTCAAAAGAGTCATTGCCAAGGCAAAGTCAGAGCACATAGGCAGAATTGGCGAGAAACTAGTTCGCCTTCCTTCTGGAACCCGTGCATTCTGGTCTCTCGCCAAGGCTGTCCAGGGGAATTTCTGTCAGCCATCTCTTCCATCTCTGCACAGGGAGGACGACTCACTGGCCCATACTGCAAAGGAGAAAGCCGATCTTCTAGGCTCCTTCTTTGCGTCTATCTCGACTCTCGATGACGGGGGGAGTACGCCGCCGACCATCCCGCGGTGTGAGTGCTCCATGCCGGAAGTGCAGTTCACACAGCGCTCGGTTCGCAAAGCACTCCTCTCCCTGGACATCCACAAGTCGAGTGGGCCTGACGGAATCCCCCCAATTGTGCTGAGGACGTGTGCTCCAGAGTTGGCACCGGTTTTAACGCGTCTTTTCCGGTACTCCTACTCCCTAGGCGTAGTCCCAAAATCGTGGAAGACGGCTTTCGTCCACCCGATCCCTAAAAAAGGCGACCGCTCAGACCCGTCCAACTACCGGCCAATCGCCATCACCTCCTTGTTCTCCAAAACAATGGAGTCCATTGTAAACTGCCAGCTTATGAGGTACCTTGAGGATCACCAGCTGATTAGTGACCGCCAATACGGTTTTCGCCGTGGTCGGTCAGCTGGTGATCTTCTGGTCTACCTCACTCACAGATGGGCGGAGGCAGTAGAGTTCAAGGGGGAGGCATTGGCCGTTAGTTTGGACATTGCGAAGGCCTTCGATCGGGTTTGGCACAAAGCGCTTCTTTCGAAGCTCCCTTCCTATGGGCTTCCCGAGAAATTGTGCAATTGGATCACCAGCTTTCTTGCAGATCGGAGCATCAAGGTCGTTGTAGACGGTGCAAGCTCCGATTGCAAGCCTATTAATGCTGGTGTTCCACAGGGCTGCGTGCTATCGCCAACGCTGTTTCTTCTGCATATCAATGATATGTTGCATACCCGTAACATTCATTGCTATGCAGATGACAGCACTGGTGATGCTCTTTACACCGGCCGAGCCAATATTTCTCGGGAAAACGTCTCCGAGTGCCGGGACAAACTTGTGTCTGAAGTCGAGTCTTTGCTGAACAGAGTCTCGGATTGGGGACGACTAAATCTAGTCCAGTTTAACCCCCAGAAGACACAAGTTTGCGCGTTAACCGCTAAAAAGAACCCCTTTGTCGTATCCCCTCAGTTTCAAGGCACTCCCCTTGTTGCCTCAGCCAGTATCGGAATCCTCGGCGTCGACATATCGAGTGACGTGCAGTTTCGTGGTCACTTGGAAGGGAAGGCCAAATTGGCCTCTAAAAAGCTTGGCGTGCTCAGCAGAGCGGGACAGTATTTCATGCCGGCACACCGCCTGCAACTTTACAAGGCGCAGGTTCGGCCGCACATGGAATACTGTTCCCATCTCTGGGCTGGGGCTCCCCAGTACCAGCTCCTTCCACTTGACCGCATCCAGCGCAGAGCGGCTCGAATCGTCGACGACCGAGTGCTTTCCGATCGGCTCGATTCACTGGCGTTGCGAAGAGATGTTGCATCTCTTTGCGTATTTTATCGCATCTATCACGGGGAGTGCTCTGAGGAATTGTTCGGATTAATCCCAGCCGCCAAATTTCGTGAACGCACGACACGGCAAACGTCCCGATACCATCCACACCATCTGGATGCTTGGCGGTCCACCACTGTACGTTTCACAAGGAGTTTTCTTCCACGTACAACCTCTCTGTGGAATAGTTTATCATCGGCGATTTTTCCGGACCGATACGACCTGGGGACCTTCAAGAAAAGAGCTTACTCCTTTCTAAAGGGCCGGCAACGCACCCGCAATTCTCCTGGTGTTGCGGTTGATCATGGGCGGCGGTGGTCACTTAACATCAGGTGAGCCGCATGCTCGTTTGCCCCCTCTTCTATAAAAAAAAAAAAAAAAAAGAAAATCTTTGACCTCCCAAGTGCTTTTTTAGGTTAGGGAACAGAAAGAAGTCTGATGGTGCCAGATCAGGTGAATACGGCGGATGCGGTAACAGTTCAAAGCCACAGTTGTGAATTTCAGCCATTGACTGTACTGACGTGTGAACACGGGCGTTATCTCGATGAAACAGGACTTTTCTTCTGAGCATTCCTCGACGTTTTTCTTTTATTTCCTCTCGTAAACGACGTAGTAAGGTGCAGTAGTAATCAGAGTTTATAGTCTGACCCCTTTCAAGATAATCAATCATAATCACACCTTTCGAGTCCATAAATACTGAAGCCATCATCTTATTTGCCGACAAAATCGACTTAGCCTTTTTAGGGGGTGGTGAACCAGGTCTTCTCCACTGTTTTGATTGCTGTTATGTTTCCGGTGTACAGTAATGAACCCATGTTTCGTCCATAGTAACAAGACGAATCAAAAAATCATCTGCATCGGCTTCAAATAACTCCAAACAGTCGCGTGAAATAGTCAATCGCGTCTTTTTTTGTTTAATTGAAAGCAGTCGCGGAACCCACCTCGCAGACACCTTGTGGAAACCCAACTCGTTGACAATGATGTTTTGAGTTCGTTCATAAGAGATGCCTATAATCTCGGCTATCTCTCTAATTTTTAATCTGCGGTCTCCCATTATTAAATCAAGTACTTTTTTAATATTTTCGTCAGTAGTTGACGTCGAAGGCCTTCCAGAGCGGGGTTCATCTTTCACACTCTCTCTACCACGCTTAAATTCTGCTATCCATTTTTTGACGGATGAATATGACAGAGCACAATCGCCTAATGTACTGACCATGTCACCATGGATGGCTTTTGATGATAGCCCCTTCTTATGGAGGTACTTAATGACGGCACGCTGCTCGATTTGCTCCATTCGCGGAAATTATGTCCGATTACTTTGTTAATAAATTTATAAAATCACAACTAATTATCGCACACGTTTCGAACTTCACACAATGAACTAGTCTGAACTGAACTAAATAATGTGGGTAGATTTGATTTTTAGAATTGAATGGATCTGTGTTAGGCCGAGTACTTTTCAATCCACCTAGGTATTTAATGAATTAAGTAGGAATATGATCAACATATATTATCATTCATTTCACTTGTTTTTCCCTTATTTCAGATAATTTTAAAAATGCAGTCACGTGGTAAAAGATTAGTAAGCGCCGCTTTAGAAAATCTAAAGCTTAGATCTGATATTGACGAACAGATTCCGTCCACTAGTGGTCTACAAAACTGGTCGCCACAAATTCTAGTATCAGAATCAGATTTTGATTCTGACGATTCAGTAGCCGATAAAGATTATGAGCCACCAAAAAACCACAAACCGTACATTATTGCCGCCTAATGCTCAAAACAATCAGTGGTTAAAAACTTAAATATGAGGGGTTATAATGAAAACTATGAACGACGTGACGCCAATATTTTATTGGATGATTCTGGCTCCGAATCAGACGTCATTCCATGTTCTCAACCGTGTTTGGAAAAAACGATTCCAGAATCTTCAGATGGATCTAGAAAAGATGAACTTACAAAAAAAGGACATTAAAAAAGCGCAAAAGATATGATGTTAGTCTTAAAGAACGAAATAAAATTAAAAGAGAAGAAAAAATATATACCAAATGTTTTGTGAAACCCGGATGCCAAGAGAACATTTGTAAAAAAAAATGTTCAACGAAATTCTCAGAAGATTACCGCAAAATTATTAATCGTAATTTCTGGAAAATGTCATGGTCGGAACAAAAACCCTTTTTTTTAGCT
Organism: Parnassius smintheus behrii; assembly: GCA_036936625.1. Lineage (NCBI taxonomy): Eukaryota > Metazoa > Arthropoda > Insecta > Lepidoptera > Papilionidae > Parnassius > Parnassius smintheus. The sequence continues at coordinate 31,523,880 of JAUPFT010000014.1, read as the reverse complement.
AATACTATCCAGCAAAAGCCTGCAAGACCGATGAAAAAAAGTCATGATGATGAGCATGGTAAACACTATGATCGAACTAAGACTGTTTCGTATTTCTTATGTGATGAAAACGGTGAGAAAGTTACGGTATGTAAAATGTTTTTTCTCACAACTTTGGGTTACAAGAAAAGTAACTGTAAGGCTGTGAGGAACATTATTGACACGTACTATAAAACACAATACGCAGAGCCTATTGCTGACGGCCGAGGTCATAACCCGAACCCATCACAAATAGACAGTACAAAGATAAAAGAACATATTATTATGTCTTTTCGTCCAGTTGTGTCGCATTATAGGAGAGTTCATGCACCAAACCGGAAATATTTGCCCTCGGATATCAATATCCGCATGATGTACGACAATTACTGTGAGAAAGAGCCTGAAATAAATGTGTCCTATGGATTTTATAGGAATGTCGTAAATGAGCTTAAAATATCCTTCACAAAGCTCGGACACGAGGAATGTGAATTGTGCGAAAATTTTTCTATTCACAACCCTAACGCAGCAATAAGGCACAGGAATTGCGAAGAATGCCAAGAATATGAAGATCATCACACTAGGTACATTTCAGCGAGAAAAAAATATGAAGAGGATGTTGAAAGCCAAACGAAGCAAAAAAGTACTGACACCATAATATTTGCAGTTGATTTAGAAAAGGTAATTATGTTACCTCGCATGGAAGAATTCAAAATGGTAATGTTTTGTCCAAGGCTTATCGTTTTCTATCAGAGTTTTGTTCCTGTGGGTGACAAAAGGTTACATGGAGTTGGAAAAATACTGGGAGTCTTATGGCACGAAGCTATTGCAGGGAGAAAAAAGGAAGACATAATTAGCTGCTTTCAAGCATTTTTCTTTGAAAACCGGGACTGCAAAAATGTGATTTTGTGGCTGGATAATTGCGCGGCCCAAAACAAAAATTGGTGCCTTTTTTCCTACTTAGTATATTTAGTCAATTCCAAGGGTGTAAATGTTTAAAGTGTTGTGCTGCGTTATCTGGAAGTTGGTCATACTTTTATGGCTGCCGATGAATTTCACCATAGAGTGGAGCAATCACTTAAGAAGAACAAGCGAGTGTATGACTTTGAAGATTTTTGTAAAGCTGTCGCTGATACTGGTTCAAATACTGTGGTAAAAAAATGACAGTCCAGGATTTTCACGATTTTGAAAACTGCTCTTCGTCGTATAAATTACAACATTCTGTGCCGCGAGCTTATTTAAGAAACATGTCTGAAATCTCTTTTCGGCGTGGGAGCAATTCGATGTTCTACAAGAACAGCCATGACACTGAAGAGCATATAGAATTGGATTTCTTGAGAATTAAAAATCTTAAAATTGGCATTCCATTGCCTAAGCAGAAGCTTTTTCCACGAGGTATAACATCTGAGAGAAAATCAGCTATACTTTCCAAGCTTGGTCCACTCATGCCTGACAACAGAAGAGGTTTTTGGGAAACCCTACCCGTTAACGACAGTTCAGCTGATCTCACAGAAAATTATGAAGACTGAAATAAAAGACTATTTTTAAATTAATATTTTAAGCAAAACTGGTTATTTAATTTTCTTTACATTTTTTTACAGTTATTAACAATATATTGCATTGTGATAATTCAACCAAGTGCCATGTTATGTTTGTTATAGTTACATTTAATTTTTATAATAATAATAATAGTATTTTTAAAAATATTAAACTACGAGTGCCTTTAATAATTACGGGTGTAAGCTATTTCCTGTAAATTAACAATAAATAATTAGAATAAGCTCTAATAGAGTATAAGCTACTCTATTAGAGCTTATTCTTATTATTTATTGTTTTTTATAATTATATAAAAGTTCAAAACCAAAATTTATGCTCCTAATTTCTGCCTCTATTAAGAATTAAGTATATTTTTTCATGTTGTAATTTAGAGTAACTATTTTGTTATTGATTTTTAAGTTAGTGTCCAACCTATTTCATATTCTGTCACTTCTTTACAATGTTCTCTTTAATCCTTCCTATCCTTCTTATCTTAAGGATCGTTTTGAATTCCTTCACTATTCCCATTCGAAAGTTTTGAGATCATCAGAGAATTTTACATTAAAAATGCCTGCCCATAACAGCAAATTTATGGACAGGTCGTTTAGTATCCAAGCAGTCCGTCTATGGAATGCCCTACCTCTGTCAGTGAGACGCGCCCAGTCTTTACCTGTTTTTCAGAAACTTGTACACAGTCACTATCTTAATCTTTGAGTTCGTGCCATTTATATATGTAGTATAAATTCGTATTTTTTTTTTGTATTTATTTGTTGTCTATTTCTAATTATATTATATAAAATATGGATATTTTTAGGAATATTGTTTCTGCATCACCAACCACACAATTTACTATTTTTTGCGATCCTGTCCATCCAAAGGTTGTCTGGAAGAAATCGCTTTTAGCTATAAGACCGCCCATTGTGACACTATTTTTTTTCTTCTTCTTTCGTTTATGTATTGATTTGGTGTACAATAAAGAATTATCTATCTATCTATTTGTAAAAAGAATAAAAGTAATTAATTTTTACTTTCCTTAGGTATCTAACTAAACAAAAAGTGTAATTGAGTTTAAGTATTAGCACTTTTTGTTTCTAATGCATAAGTTCTATTTGTTAACCAAAATTGTGTGTAGATGCTTATCCCGAATAATTTATAAATAACTATTAAATATTAAGAACTTTTTTTTTGTTTAAATGTTGGTGTCCTAGAAGAAGATTTGTTAAGTTTTGTTTCAGTTATTTGGATAAGCTAACCAGAAATGGCATGATAATATTATAAATATGTTTTATAGTATATTAAACTCCCTTCACATTATTATTTGTCTTTTTTTTTGTAGAAAACATTAAGTCAATTTACACTAAAAAAGGCGCAATTAGACAAATGTGCCATTTCTTTTAGACTCAATGACCAATTTGCTTGAAATATTAAAAAGAAAGGTCACATTTGGTTAACTATGCCTTTTATTTGTAGTAAGTGGTATTTTTAAAATATTTTTTTTAAGTTGAAAGGATTTTTTTTTAATTTATTTAATAATTAATTATATACAAAAATTAAAAAGTAAAAAATATAATAATACGAACCTTCAAGCATATATCATCTGTATTTTTTTTCTAATATGGTAAAAACTTTAATCTCAATTATCTCAGTTTGACCAAAATGATAGATGTGCCCTTCTCTCGTACGACGGCAGAACAATCGACCCAATAATCGACCAAACAATCGACCCAACAATCGACCCAACAATCGATCCAACAATCGACCCAAGAGTCGACCCAACAATGGTCCCAACAATCGACCGAACAATCAACTTAACAATTACCGAACAATTGACCCAACAATCAACCCCTCAATCGACCCAACATTCGAGCAAACAATCGACCCATCAATCGTCCCAACAATCGACACAACAATTCTATCGTACAATCGACAAAACAATCGACCGTACAATCGACCCAACAATCGACTCAATAATCGACCTAACAATCGACCGTACAATCGACCCAACAATCGTTCCAACAATCGACCCAACAATCGACCTTACAATCGACTCAACAATCGACCTAACAGTCGACCCAATAATCGATCCAACAATCGACACAACACTCAACAATTACCCAACAATCGACCCAACAAACAACCCCTCAATCGACCCAACAATCGACCAAACAATCGACCCATCAATCCTCCCAATAATCGACACAACAATTCGATCGTACAATCGACACAACAATCGATCGTACAATCGACCCAACAATCGATCCAACAATCGACCAAACAGTCAAATCAACAATTACCCAACAATCAACCCAACAATCGGCCCAACAATCGACCCAGTAATTGTCCCAACAATCGACCCAACAATCGACCGTACAATCGACCCACAAATCGACCCAAAAAAAAAACAACAATCGACCCAACAATCGATCCAACAATCGACCCAATAGTCGACCCAACAATCGTTCAACAATCGACCCAACAATCGACCGGTACAATCGACCCATCAATCGACCTAAAAATCGAACAAACAATCGACCCAACAATCGATCTAACAATCGACCCAAAAAGAAGTGAATTAATAGTTATATAAGAAAATTTTAAATGTTATGCAGTTATGATAGGCGAACTAAAAGTATTTTAAAACAAAAACTTAGAGAATCAATACAATTCCGCAAGGAATTTGATTATTGTTTAATAAATTTAAGTAAAGAGATAGAAAGTTATTTTTTTTTTAAATTACGGTATCTACGATATGTTATTTTTAAATGATTATGATATAAGTATGTTATAGTATAAGAATTTTAATATTTTAAAATAATGTATACCTTTTTATTTTTTTATACACCAAGTTATGTTACATTAAAAAAAATGTAATTAATTTTTTTTCTTTTTGTCGATGGGCGTGTAGTGTGTGCTTATATACCTATATGTAGGATAGAATAGGAGAGAGAGAGAGTTAGTAATAAATCTACAGTCAAGACACAGACGTATATCATTTATTCCCCGAACCTCCCAACATAACAGAGTGCGTGCGTGCGTGCGTGCTTGCGTGTGTGTGCGTGTGTGTGTGCGTGTGTGTTACTAGCTGATCCACACATGCGGATCAGCTAGTTTAAAATAAATCATTTGTCGTGAAATAGTTTTATTTTATATTTCACTTTATTTGCAGGTTTCGTTCCTACGTGTGAACTTAACACATGTTTTACTATTTTTATATAATTCCGGTATTCTAACGTGAGTAATGCAAAATTATACTCAAATTTATAATTTATTATTTCTTTGATGTCAACGGAATGGACCGATCTCTTCTGAGTTTGTAATACTTTACATAATATAAAGTACTTTACCATTTATCATATTTAATACAATACATTTATTAACTGTTTGTTACAATATGCTTTAAGACAATATTTCTGTAACTCTTCTTGGCATTTTTCCAATAGCCCTAAAAGCAAGTAATGTAATCAACAAAACGATTTCATTTCAGCAGTAAAGCGAAGATTTATAATAACTTTCCCTTTTGTTTGCCTCGAATAAAGCCAGTTTCCACAAAAACACTCTAGTCGTTAAAGGTATGGATATGAAGAACACAGGAAAAACTTAGCTCAACAAAATTCTATAAACATTCCTATTATTCAAGTCTAAAAAAAGCTATTCGTGCTTCAATTGAAATAAGAATTGAATAAGTTTTTTTTTGCTTTTACTCATAGATGGCACGTCATTGATTTTGCTTAGTAGTCTATCGGTATTATTATAATACCATCTTTTCTTTTAGTATGTTTGTAACTGAAATTTGCCACTGTTGTTACACTTGGGAGGTACTTGGCAACCGTAGTTGTTTATTTTTACTCACCTATTAATGAAAAGATACTGCTGCCGGTGTAGTAGCGATTTAGGAGTATCCACTGCCACAAATAATCCCTTAGGTGTCGTAAGATGTGACAGAGGAAAACTGAACCAGAAAGAGCTAAAACGAGTATAATAATTTTACATTCTGTAGTCGGAGCCAAGACATAATATAGTAATTTTGTTCTCCAGACTGAGTTTTGTCACGGCAACCAGTTTCAATGGAGATAAGCCATCTTTGATGGACATAATTACAGTAACCGAGTCTATGCACAAACACAAGTGCACTTTCTATTCTCTCACTCTCATGGTGCGATGGGACGGTTATCCGACATAACCGGAGAAAGAGGTGCCAAGGCTTTACGTGCTTTTCAAGGCGCGGGTGATACAGCACCAAGTTCCTTACTAAGGGCTGCTACTGAGAATTTCTTGACAGAAACCCCAACCACTGATTTTTGCCCAACCCGGGATCTAAACCCAGGATCTCATAATCAACGTTTAGGACCATGTTTTTTATCGTGGGGAAATCTTCGGCTGCAAGGCAAAAAAAGATGGTAGTCTACATCAACGGATATAATCATCACAGGATATCCTTTCGGAACGCAACTGAAAGGAATATTGTATAGTAAAGAACATTACAAATGTAGTAAACACTAGATACACTTAAAAAAACGTGATTCAGCATAATCATGGTGGTGGTATCGAACTTAAATAGTAGTATGAAGTTATTCATCATCACCATCTTCATTACTATAATCTCAGCTATACACGAGTTCGCTGTTGAACATAGGGAAATAAAAAAAAACATATCGTGCTTACAGTAATAGTAAGAAAAGAGTCATCATTCATCAAAATTACAGCCCTTCACAAGTCCACTGCTGAACATAAGCCTTCCCCAAGTAATGCTACTGTGGCGGCGCTGTCGTTGCGCCACAAGCGAAATACACCGACGCCTAAATCACGCTATCAACATTCCGAATCATAAACAGTGTATATAGAACATCTCCGAACTATCACAATGAGTGTTGGCCGCTCTCCGGGCAGAACACCTTGCCCGGTGGGAGATCTCCCCTTTTCCCTCCACGGTCACAGTGGTGACCACGACGTGATCTGAACACGTAACGAACGACCTTCGGAAACTTCAAGCTTCATCATCGTCATAGAATACCCCACCCATTCGCTCCCGAACAGATATCGTCTTCAATCCTCATATCCTGCAAGCCAGCTAGCTTCACTAGGTTCATCGCAGCACTGGAATAATAATGCTTCCTGTACCTTCAAGCTACTCTCTGCGTTACAGTGTTCGGCACGGCTCTGAGCCTTACTGCTCACCTCTGCTTCACGGCACTCTCGCAGATTACTTGCCTTCTTCTCGACTCACCGCAGACTAAAAGGCAATCTCCTGGCACTTGCACATTCGTCGACAACGAGACTGCACTATCGACCTCCGGTCTGAGCAGGGGGGTGATGTGGCGGAGCTGTCGTCGCGCCACAAGCGAAATACACCGAAGCCTAAATCACGCTATCAACATTCCGAATCATAAGCAGTATATATAGAATATCTCCGAACTATCACACGGAGTGTTGGCGGCTCCCCGGGCAAAACACCTTGCCCGGCGGGAGATCTCCCCTTTTCCCTCCACTACAAAGCACGTTCCTGATTCGCCTGCATCCATCGACTTCGTCACATCATCTAGTGGGGGGTCACCCTATACTACGCCTACCGGTACGAGGCTGCCACTCGATAACCTTTTTTCCCATCGGTTATCGGTGCTTCGAGCTATATTTTTTTAATAGAACAGGGGCAAACGAGCATACGGTTCACCTGATTTTATGTGACTACCACCGCCCATAAACATCCGCAATACCAGAGGAATTGCAGTTGCGTTGCCGGACCTTTAGAAAGGAGTAAGCTCTTTTCTTGAAGGTCCCCAAGCCGTATCGGTCCGAAAAAATCTCCGGTGGTAAATAGTCGAGGTCGCACTCGGAAGAAAACTCCTAGTGAAACATACCTACAGTGAGGGACTGCCAGATATCCAGACGGTGTGGATAGTATCGGGAGGTTTGCCCCGTAGTGCGTTCATGAAATTTGGATCTCTTCGCAGCGCCAGTGAATCGAGCCGCTCGGAAAGCACTCGGTCGTCAAAGATTCAAGCCGTTATGCGCTGGTTGCGTTCAAGTGGAAGGATCTGGCACTGGGGAGCCCCAGCCCAGAGATAGGAACAGTATTCCATGTGCGGCCAAACCTGCACCTTGTAAAGTTGCTGGCGATGTATCGGTATAAAATACTGTCCCGCTTTGCTGAGTACGCCAAAGTTTTTAGAGACTAATTTGGCCTTCCCTTTCAAGTGACCACGAAACTGCACGTCACTCTATATGTCGACGCCGAGGAATCCAGTACTGGCTGAGGCAACAAGAGGAGTGCCTTGAATCTGATGAGATACGGCAAAAAGGGTTCTTTTTAGCGGTTAATGCGCAAATTTGTGTTTTCTGAGGATTAAACTGGACTACATTAGTCGAGCCCAATCCGAAACTTTGTTCAGCAAAGACGTGACTTCAGATACAAGTTCGTCCCGGTATTCGGAGACGTTTTCCCGAGAAATATAGGCACGGCCAGTGTACAGAGCATCACCAGTGCTGTCATCTGCATTGCAATTAATGTTGCCGGTTTGCAACATATCATTGATGTGCAGAAGAAACAGCGTTGATGATAGCACGCAGCCTTGTGGAACACCAGCATTAATAAGTTTGTAATCGGAGTTTGCACCATCTACAACAGTAACTTAATGCTCCAATCTCCAAGAAATCTGGTGGTCCAATTGCACAATTTCTCGGGAAGCCCATAGGAAGAAGCTTCGAAAGAAGCACTTTGTGCCAAACCCGATCTAAGGCCTTCGCTATGTCTAAACTAACTGCCTATGCCTCCCCCTTGGACTACTGTCGCCGCCCATCTATGAGTCAGGTAGACCAACTGGTGATCTTCAAGGTTTCTCATGAGCTTTGGCGTACAAGGAGGTGATGGCGATGGGCCTGTAGTTGGACGGGTCTGAAAGTCGACTTTTTATGAGTCGGGTGGACGGAAGCTGTCTTCCATGATTTTGGGATTACGCATAGGGAGTAGGAGTACCGAAAAAGACGCTTTAAGACCGATACCTACTCTGCAGCACTCGTTCTCAGCACAATTGGGGGAATACCGTCAGGCTCAATTGACTTGTGGATGTCCAGGGAGAGACGTGCTTTGCGAACCGAGTGCTGTGTGAACCGCACCTCCGGTATGAAGCACTCTCACCGCGATATGGTCGGCGGCACCCCCCCCCCCCATGTCATGGAGAATCGAGTTGAACATAAAGAAAGAGCCTAGATGATCGGCTTTCTCCTTTTCAGCATTGGCCGTTTTCCCTGTGCACAGATGAAAGAAATGGCTGACATAAATTCCCTTGGACAGCCTTGGCGAGAGACCAGAATGCACGGGGTTCAGAAGGAAGTCGAACTAGTTTCTTGCCAATTGTGTTCTGATTTTGCCTTGGCAATGACTCTTTTTAAGGACCTGGAAGTGGAATTACACTTATTTTTAGAGCGCTGGTGTTTACATCCCGGGTCGTTGATGCGTCAGCCCGGGCTTAGTAGCACTTCTGCTCATAGCATGATGCTACTTTGCAGGAGCGACCAAATCACGGCTGAGATTTGCCTCCGACCACAGAGGAAGGAATAAAAAGTTCCATACGCTGAAGTATCAGCGACAGAATCAATAACAACGGTAGGATCGTCCGGCGAGAAGCAAATCCGCCCGTCCCCAAGGGTAAGATACAAAGAAAGACCGCATTCATTCCCAATCAGCTGACCCATAGTGTCAAACACGGCGGCAGCCTGCTGAATGCAACTGCGATTTCAGCGTGACTTGCACCACACTCCAGACGAGACAATGGTCCGAGGAGCCTAAAGCGGCGTCGACGGAAATCTAATATCCGTCCGGATGAGAGGTCAGCAGAAGGTCTAATAGGGAAGGTGTATGATCCTCCATGAATTTTGCTCCCTCCCCCCAGCGATTCCTTCCAGCGATTCTGCTAGGACTATATCGTCACTCTTGCCTTCAGCAATGCGTCTAAGCTTTTTAAAGTAAGCTTACTTTTTATTTTCGTTAACCATGTACATCATAACATAATAATAATATAATATAATATTCCACAACCAACACACAACGCCATCTAGTCCCAAGCTAAGCAGAGCTTGTGTTATGGGTACTAGACAACTGATAAACATACTTATATATTTCTAAATACATAAATATTATAGATAAATTACACCCAGACACGGAACAAGTGATCGTGCTCATCACACAAACATTTGTCCTGGGTGGGAATCGAACCCACGACCTCCGGCATAGCAGTCAGGGTCACTAACCACTAGACCAACAGGCCTGTCAAATCATGTAAAATACGTGTGGAATTCGATTATACCATGAGATGCCTAATTCCCATACTTGCTGATTCAGCTAATTACCTTTCACCACTGTGGGTAACGAGAGATCTAACGGGTCAAAAACTGACATCATAGCTTTCATGTTCTCTCTTGTTGTAGGTGGTCGTAAGCCTTCGATTACTTATGTAGACATTCTGTATCTCATTTGATATTCCAGATTAAATCTGATATATGCTCAGCGTGCTCCATGTTACTAGCGTTGGCTAGGCGTTGTCGCTTTTAAGTATATCTTCCACTTTAAACAAAACTTCTGGTCAGTTACTAGCCCATTAAGGCATTTCGAGGTGGTGCAGACTATCAAGCGGGTCTGCCTTTGAATAGCTCGGCTGCGCCGTTACATCATGCGTGTAGCAGGGTCTGTGGGTAGGTACGCCGAGGGATCGGTTTTCCTCTTATGAGCAACCTGTGAAGCGTACGTCCACTGACGGGCAGTACCTACCTTATTCTTCTCGCAATATTCCAACATTTGATGGTTCAACGTAGTAGGATCCGTCCCAAGAGTAATAGAGAACCGACAGAGACCGATAGCGAGCGTTATGGTTTGTTAGAGAGGTAGGGCTTTAGGGAGATCGTAGGTAAACAGTTCCCCTTTTGAAAGATGAAGAAGGCATTGAAACAAAATGAGAGGGTTGAGGGCACTAGGACACGAACTGGGGTGTAAAGGAAAGCAAACGAACTGAATTATCTGGAGCAACCACAGCTACTACACCGAGGCTACCACCGAGATATCCACGAACACGTGGGATTTGGGAAGTGACAAGCGGAAGGAACACGTCTGCGGCAGTGACAAGCATCAGGACGAAAGCCAGTGGTACGCATTCTAGCGTCACGCCGAAGTCAGTCATGTCCAGAACTGAAGCGATAGCTGGGAACAACGGTCAATCTGAAGAAGAGAAGATAATATGGAGAATTCAATTAAAGATTGTTTCAATCTTGAATCGTTTAGTACAGCCGTGTGCAAGCCAGTTAATGACCCCGAAAAACCAGCGCTAAATATTTTAAAGAGTACGGTACGTCATTTGCTGAATAACAGATACGAAGCTGGTTTATTATGGCGATCGGATAACAAAATCATGCAGTCAAAAAGAGCGCAGGCTGAAAGTCAATTAATATCAAAAAGAAGCTCGATAAAAATGCGTACGTCAGAAAGGAATATGAGAAGCATATCGAAAATATCATCGATATAGGTTACGCAGATTAAACGTTCCGTATTTCCACTTCTCCGAAAACGTAAGATCTTCCTGACTGCGTGATGACTCATCTGCAGAAAAAGGAAATAAGGCTTGTTTTCGATGTGGCCGTCAGAACGGGCGGAAATATCTTAACAATGCATTGTTAGCAGAACCTGATTTGTTAATGCCATTATTCGGTTTTTTGTTGCAAGTTCCAAGAAGGAAGCGTGGCAGTAATGGCTTATATTAAAGAGATGTTCTTTTAAATGAAAATTCGCGAGGAGGACATGGACAGTCTCCAATTCTTTTGCTGCACAGTTGTGAAGTGCCATCATAAGAGTATAAAATAAAGTCACTTATTTTTGGAACGGCGTCATCTTCATGTACAGCTTTTTATGTTAAAAATAACATTGCGCAAGTTCACGCACATTTTCATTCAGCAGCAGTTTCTGCAACGTAACGCAATTCTTATATGGATCTACCGGCATTTACCGATGTGACGACGGCCGAAAAAATAGTAAATGATATATATGAATTCCATAAACATGCTTCTTTCTAACTGAATGGAATAGGCTAGTAACCGACGAGAAGTTTTATTTAAAATGGAAGATATACTTAAAAGTGACAGCGCCTCGCTAGGTACCACGGAGCACACTGAGTGTATATTAGTTTTAATCTGGAATATCAAATGAGATACGTTAAATTAAAATTTAAAAGAGATACGTTAAGTTTCTCCGTAAGTTTGCGTAATACGTCTACGGAAGTAATTGAACCACCCACAAAACGAGAGATGAGAGATGACAGTGACAAGTGCTGGGATGTCAGTTTTTAACCCGTTAGATCTCTTGTCACCCATAACGGTGCAAGGAAAGTAGCTGAATCAGCAAGTATGGCGATTACGTATCTCATGGTATGATCGAATTCTACACGAATTTGACATGTTATAGTGTACATGGTTAACAAAAATTAAAAAGTTAACTTACTTATAAATCCCTAGACCCGTTGCTGAAGATATCAGCAAGGGTGAGTTACATACACGGGCGTCTGTGAGTAAGCGTACAACGTACAATGTACAACACACGAGAACGAAGAGAGGCAAGTAGAACTACTCGTCGCTAAGGCACGAGTAGCGCTTTAAAAACCAATTTTCACTCCAAGGATTGAATTGCAAGCAGCTCTTATGGGCACCAGACTATGTACAGCGGTTGAGAATGAAAGTGAATTCGAAACATCCGAACAAATTTTCTAGATATACTCAGGTAAAGTGTTGGTGTGGATTAGATCAGATCCTCGTACTCTTAAAGCGTATGTTCATCGACTGACTGAGATCAATAATTACAGTAGACTGTGTGAGTGGCAATGGGTACCGACGTCGCAAAATGTGGCAGACAACGTCACTACTCGTAGAAGTTTTCTTTCCACCTTCGATGAAAATCGTCGTGGGTTTCAAGGAGCTTATTTCCTTAGACTAGGTCCATATTTATGACTTACTCAAGTGGACATAAAAGAGAGTTTAGAAACAGGTGAAAAACATCACCAAAAAGCGTAAATATGCTAAAAAGAGAGTCGTGAAATTTACGCCACTACGAACGATTTAATAATTTTTCAAGATACCTTAGTACATCTTCACGCGCGCTAAAAGCCGTAGAAAAATTGGAATTTCTAATTTCTGAAGGATTAGGAAAGGCGGTTATGTGTTCTGAAAATGTGTTAGCAAAGTCGGTTAAAAGACACGACGATGAGTTGGAAATAATGCTTCTATTTGGAATTTAGTTCAAAACGAGTGATTCCACTCCAAAATAAACTGTTAAAAAAGGGAAGAAACATCAAAAGAAAATTCACGTTAAGGTAAACTGGCCCTAGAACTAGGAGAATATAACCTCCTCAGATTAAACGAATGTTTACCTTTTGAATCAAATTTAACAGAAAAAAATCGAAAACCTGTCATATGGGACGGTATACATGAAATTGTAGAAATACTACCACTTCATTGAGCAATTAAACAAGCTTGAGCGTCTTCAGAACACATCCATTCGATTCATATTTGGTTTACGCAAAATATGATCCTGTATCCCAATTTCGAAATCAACTCAAGTGGCGCCCTATTCGCCTTCGTCGGAATGTTCATATACTCTCTTTACTTTTTTGTGTACTGTTTGATCCAAAATCTCCAAGATCCCGTAAGGAACAATTTCACTATCGATATGAATTTCATATCCGCGATTTGCGTTCAGCGTATAGCTTGGCTTTAAATTCTAATTACAGCGTAACTTCATTTTATAATAAGTCACTTTTACTTCACTAGCCCGGCGAGCATGAGCCGGGGTATCACACACCCTGATAAAATTTAAAGGTAGTGTATTTTTTAAAATCCTCGCCTGGAAACTCTATCTCGCTCAGAAGCTGGAGTGCTGGGCGCGCGGGGCTAGTTAGTGGCGTGAATGCAGTGTGGCGTGGGCCATTGGCCGGTATATTCGTGAGCCAACCTGTCTCGGGTATGTTATACCCTGCCTCATTTTTGACGTATTTGATCATGAATTATGATTGTTTTATTAGTTTTTTTTTTCTATTATTTTAACTTATTTTTGTTATGATTTTAGAATATATATTTGTTGTTCATTCATTTATAATGTGTTATGTTAGTCGCAACAGTAAACGATGGGCTACGATTTTATTCTATGGTGTCTTGAACATGGTAGCTATCAATGCTTGCATTATATATCGAGCAAACAAAAACGTCACAATCAAGAGAACGGAATTCATTCGTAATTAGGGCTTATCAATGATTTAAGAACATCCAAGAAAACCAAAAAAGCAAATTCTAAGCTACATCCGCCAGCGAATCTTAAAACAGTTCGGTGAGCCCTCACCTAGACATGTGAATATACCCGGGCGAAATGTCAGATGTCAGGATTGTCCATACAAGAAGTATAGAAAAACCAAATATTCCTGCAATGCTTGTACCAAGCCCATATGTATGGAGCACTCAAAATTTATTTGCAAAAATTGTGCTGTTGTATATATATGCACACCGGCACAATTAGCGGAACACAAAAAAGAATTTTAAAATCTTTTACTTGAGGAACCGGATATTTTTTTAATTTATTGTCAAATTTGAAAATAGAAAATTAGATGATATACACTTTTTTCATTCATTTGTTTTATTTTCCCGAACAATACGTTTTGTCAACTTATTCGAGTTATAACTACGTAATTGTAATTTTTTTGAAAAATTGCACTTAATGGTTTTTTATAAATTTGTTATTCTATAGGCAATTTTGTTTATTAAAAGCTCTTTATTATGGCTGACTTAACATCACTGGAAATCATTAGGGCTGATGAAATGAGAAGAAATGGCCATACCTACAGATCGATTGCCTCAAGGCTTCGTCGACCAGTATCAACGATTCATCGCAGCATCCAGCGGTACAGATCATCTAATTCTCTTGTGAGGAGGAGGAGTCAAGGTAGAAAAAGATGTACATCGAGGCGAGATGACAGTTTTTTTACAACTTAGAGTTCGTAGGAATACGCGATTAACGGCTGTACAAGCTCGAAATGAACTGGAAGACGTTCGAGGAGTACGAGTAAGTGAGCGTACAGTTCGCAGGAGATTTGAAGAAGTTGGTTTAGGGTCGTATATACCTGCCAAAGGCCCAAAACTTGAGGACGTCACCGCGTAAACCGATTAAGCTATGCGTGAGAACATCGTCATTGGGATTTGAACGAATGGCAGCAGGTTCTCTTTACTGATGAGTGCAGAGTTCTTTTAAAACAGATCGATGGGAGACAGCGACTATGGAGACGCAAAGGAGAACGCCACATACAGTCTTATTTTAAACACACAGGGGCTTATGGTGGCGGCTCGATTATGGTTTGGGGAGGGATATGTTTGGGAGCTCGCACGGAGTTAGTGATAGTCACAGGAGGGACCATGACAGCAGATCGATACATCAGAAACATTTTAGAAGAACATGTTGTACCATTTGCCCCATTTATTGGTGACGACTTTATTCTAATGCAAGATAATGCTCGTGCTCATAGTGCACAATCGGTACAGGCATATCTGAGCCACGTAGGTATACCGGTGATGTAGTGGCCAGCAAATTCCTCCGATATGAATCCGATAGAGCATGTCTGGGACTTGCTAAAAAGAAGTGTTAAATCCAGAATGCCACCCCCCAACAATCTGAATGAACTTGGAAACGCATTACTTGAGGAGTGTGAGCGGTTGCCTCAAGAAATCATCGATAACATAATCTGTAGCATGCCCAGACGAATGGAAACCGTAATCAGAGCAAGAGGGGGAAACACTACATTATTAATTTTGCTTTAATTTTATTGTTAAATCATTTAATGTTTACTTTTTTTATTTTTTGTGATGGTTCATAATCATCTAAAAATTTCACTTTTTTCAAATTTCTTTATTTTTCAATAAAATATAACGAAGACTTTTCAAAGTCGTTGTCAAAAGATGTTAATCAATTTGTTATTTTGTGTCTAATTACATTTTCGTCAAATATATGCGTTATTATCTCATAGTCTACCTTTTTTTCTGTTCCGCTAATTGTGCAGGTGTGTGTGTGTGTGTATATATATATATATATATATATATATATATATATATATATATATATATTTAAAACTAAGTAATATATATATTATTAGTATGTTATTATAAATATCATTTTTAATAATATTTTTTTCATTTTTTTTTAGATTGCACGTTGCACCTATCCGTCAAAATATAAAAGTCAGACAGAAATCGCTTAAAGCGATATGACCACTGTTTGTAGTTCATAGGTTTCCCGTTACTGTAATAACTTTGTTCAAATGCAATAAAGAGTTATCTATCTATCTACGTGTTTAGAAACATGGAAGTAAATAATAGTATTAAAGTTAAAATGTTTGACCTATTTTAGTCTAAAGTAAAAAATTCAAATTTATTAAAGATTATCGCCCCGGTCAGAGCCGTGGTAGCTCAGATGGTTAACGGTCGCAGTAAATTTCACAGTACGCGAGCAAACCGGGTTCGATCCCCGCCGGCACCAATGAAATTGTTAATTGCAATTTTAAGTGCTGATTTACCACGTGCTCGGCGGTGAAGGAAAACATCGTGAGGAAACCTGCATGTCTGAGGAATAAAGAAAAAAAATATTTCTAAGACATGTAAAGTTCGGCAGCGCGGTGGACACTTCCTTGCACTAAAACCCTCTCAAAAAATGAGAGGAGGCCTGTGCCCAGCAGTGGGACGTATATAGGCTGTAACTTTACTTTCTTTACTATCGCCCCGGTCATTTGCCCTCGTTTCGCACTGGTGATATCTGAATTCTACAACAGCGCCACCTACCGGGTCCAACTATGCCTGTTACTTTTGCGGAAGTGCAAACAATATGTTAAAAAAGTTTTACGGCAATCTGGTAAACGGTAGGGCAGCGCATAAATACGGACAAAGAATTATCTATTTTTGTATAGCAGATAGTTAATAGAAAATGATGGTATATATTGAATATCCAAATAGGTTACATATAAAGAAATTTATTTATTTACATTAAACTTCTTGACATTAAAGGATTGACCACAAGAAAATAAATTAAAACTGAAGCAATTTCGATAATAATAAATTCCATTTACTAGACTTATTCTAAGTAAAAATATATATTTGGTATTACCTACTGATATTATCAAGTATAATTAAAGTATGATAAGATATATTATTACTTATATTTTAAATACGCCTTCTACATTAAAATTGAAAAAAAAACTGCTAACTTGATATTTCATTCACATTTATTCTTTGTGGGAATTCACAACATGTCAATTATACATATAAAACATATGAGTGGCGACAGTGGGCGAGGAGTTAAACGTATACAACATAGATTTTTTGTTCAGCCAAACATTAGGTAAAATATGTGTTTCCTCCAAAAGGTTTTACCGGGAAGCGCAATAATACGTGAAAAATTATCAACCCGATGTAAAAAAGTTAAAATTATGATGACTCATTCTCTATTTCTCTTATTTTGTTTTTTATTTTTCATTGTCACGTTAACCTTGTAAGGCAATAATTAAATAACGCGTTTAATTAAAATACATTCTCCTGAAAAATTTACAAGATAAATGAAAAAAGAGCAACAGTATGAATTAATAAGAGCAGGTGATCATTATTTCACGAAATTTACTGTGGAACATCAAATAATCGTTATATGCCATTTAGAGAATAACACAAATTATAATAAATTGTTTATAGAAGTGTTCTAAATACTTTAGAAGTATTTAGTTAAAATTTCTTAAGCTCATTGATAAGCTTAATAAAATTAATGTGGTATATATTTAAAATCAATAAATGGAAAAAATAATTTTTACTGTCATATTTCTAGGAGATGGTAGGTAGAAAATAAAAGAAACAAATAGAAAATAGAAGACCAAGAAGAAACGCCCACTCATTTGCACTGTATAAATTCAAACTATGTGGGGGTCATTCTACAAGTCCGTGATACTGTTTGTTGTGTTAATGTTGTGGTCATTCTACAAGTCACATGTAATGAAGCAGTGATTCTGTTGGTTCACATACTTAATCTATTTTGATGGTATAATTGAGTTACATCCTTCTCATTACACTAATTTATTTTCATTTTTTTTTGTAATAAAAAAACATTGCAATAGATGATACATTTTCACATTTCACTGTTTTGTGAAGTGATTTCATAATATGAGGTTCTGATTTAAGTAATATTTTTTTCTTCGTCAATAATTGTGAACCACTTCAAATGATTCTTGTTTTATTAAATAGATTATTACTTCGCGAATGCAGACTTTCCGCAGGGTGATTTTTCTCATATCATGTTCAAGATCTAACCCGCCATTGCATAATAATTTAATAAACCTCAAATCCATATAAAAGAACAAAGATTCCTACCAAAGATGATTCGCGTGGCCATCGAAGTCAAAATAGTTCCTAATTTAAATAGGGAAGATATCTGGGTTGGATTCTATAATTCGGACGTGGAACGCCTGTCGCAGTGAACCCACACGCAGTCCGTTGGTGATCACGAGTGCGACAAAGTACTAGATCAGTGTAGAATTTAGAAATAAATTACTTAAACGCAACAAAATACTTGAATTAAACTAGTTTAATTCAAAACGTATTTAGTGTTTGTGTTGATATATGAAATCATTAATCTAATTTGATATAAAAACTAAAGAATGACATCATAGAATTTAAAGGAGTAAAATAATTTGAATGCTGAAGTCCATAAAAATTTTAGCAAGATCTCACAATAGTTTTTGAGTTTTTCTTAATAATGCGTATTTAATTGACTTCATCTAACATTAATTTTATTTATATTGAAGTCGGTTGTACGATTTTTTTTAATTTTAAAGTTCAAAAGTTAGTTAAGTTTAAGTTATTCAAAAGTTCCTTGACGTCGGCTTTTTTATTAAAATACTAGCGATCCGTCCCGGCTTCGCAAGGGTGATTTCAGGATCTTGACAACAGAATCTCATCAGGTTGAGTATCGAGTCCAATTGTCAATTTAAACCAACCCGAGATCCACTCGAAAGCACATATAAAATTTCTTTCTAGTCGTTTGAGCCGTTTTCGAGATTTCGAGACCAACGAAAAGCAATTGGTTTTTATATATAGAGATTTCATATATAGATATCTTAGTGATTATAATTTATTGAGTAAGCAAAAGAGCAAGCTTTTAAAATAATATTATTTTTATTAATAACCGTGAGGTTATTAATAAAAAAATTATTAATAACCTCACGGTTAGATTAGAATACGGTTAGAATAGATTAATTCCAATGATAATATATTAGCTTTGCCCTCACAATATACTTACGAAAATGTGATGTTATTTATGAGTATAAAACATATTTTTCAGACAATTTACTTATTTTTACCAAGGCCCAGAAATATATAACGACGCATCGGTCTATCTTCATAAATTCTTTTTCCTTTAACTTTAGGCCCATGAAACAAATAACAATGACTCAAAACAAGTAAAAGTATAGTACTTAACCATTTTTCGTAACGTGCCGGATTTTATAATTCTTTTTTACGTGCCCAAGATATTTCGTTTTAAGGTGTAGAGCTCTGTATAGAGTCACGCTTTTATTATGTTCGAAAATTTGCTTTTCCATTCAAGTCGTAAAATATACGATACTAATAAATCCAACCACATTATATAATATCATCGATTTTCTTCACCTAATGCTATTTTTTGAAAATACAGTTATTATGAAACTGGCCATTTTTAATTAAGTTTAATGTTATGTACACATTTTTTTAATTTCTTTTCCAGTTTCTTTGCAAGAAATTCGGTGTTGCTTTGTATAATGTGTCCTTGACCTACTAGTTACTGTGTATATCATTTTAACACATAAGTTTGTCTTCATTGTCTTAAAAATCCTTGTTTAACATTTTTCTTCTAAGTTTATCATCCATTGAAATAATATAAATTTTATATGAAAAATTAACTTTCTTTAACCGCATAATTTTTTTTACGTAAAAACCTTATTTAAAAAAATTATAAGAAATTCCATTTTAATCATATTATATAGATATAAGCACCCAATAATATCTTCGATCTGTACAGTTGAATTCACTAAAACGCTTCTTTAATAAGAGAACAAAAAAGGAGTAGTTGTAAGGAAAACGCAAGAAAGAACGTGTAAGAATAATATAAAAATGTCTGATAATTTTCAGGCAAATATCAAAACACTCAGTGGATGCCTCTAGTAAATAAATATAAAATCTATCATAGGTCTATACTTTATTACACTATCTTTGACCAAAGCTATCTTTATTGAAAACAACTTAGTCATAATATTCACGATATATCGGAATAATAACACAAAACGTAATTTTCGCACATTGAGCCTTGTAAAATATAAAAATTTGTATTTTTTATATGATTTATAGTGAAGTGCTACTTTTGATTAGTTTGTGATGAAAACTTTACATTTTATTTTAGTTACTTCTGACTACTTTATTTCTATTTTATTATTAATGTAGTGGTCTTACACTCACGCGACGAATAAAATAGACTGAAGTATATGAAGTAAACGCGATAGGTAGGTAAAGGCGGAAACTCGTCATTTGAAGTAAATCCTCTTAATTTAGAGAAGCGTAATTTAGTAACGAAACAAATTCTCAAATGAGCACTTTTATCTACGGTTCCGAGTAAACTGATTATATACGGATTATCGAGTTCTAAAGGTTAATTACATTTATTACTCGTTCTGAATTTGTTGATTTTTCAATAAAAACAACATTTAAATCACAACACCCAATAATCAACTTCTTACTTTTTTTATATATATTTTAAAACAGCTTCCATGATAGCCCCAAAAACCAATAAATCCTATGCAGGAGGTCTATATAGGCTTACTATGATATAATATATCTAATTCAACGCAGGGCACTTCAATCATTCGTTCTCTAGATTTTATTTCGACATATATAATTATATTTCGATGTATATAATTTAAATATATATATACACACACATATATATATATATGTATATATATATATATATATATATATATATATATATATATATATATATATAAGTGATATTCAAAAATAAACATAATTCTAAATCTTTGCTTAAAAGGCCTTAGATATTTTGATGTACTCGTATAATACTTAATGTGCTAGGTTTTGCAGTTGTCTTAGGCGTGAGTTTAAAATAGTCTAGTGAATTCATAATTTACGTGTCAAAAAATTAATATTTAGCAATGTTTATATTATATCCTTGTAATGTAGCCATAACGTTCTTAGATTATTGGGAGAAAATATTGCCTGAAGTACTCTTTTGTTATTGAAGAAAAGAGTGGGAAAACAAACGTGTATGTAAATGTTAACACCGCACATGTTACTTACAACGATGCAGTTTGCGAATATGAATTACGCTTGTTTCATAAATTCATTTATTTTTTCATTTATTTTCTAATTAACTACATGCCTATATTACGATATAATTTTTGGATATGTAGAATGTTAGTTACCACCCAAAAGAATAAATAAGGAGACCTTAGTCGAACGAAGTAAATCTTGTGTTGTCAGCCCCTCAGTTCCGTATATTAATAGTGATTTTTTATAACATTAACATTTTATGCCTCTTTGAAAAATGTATAATCGACGATAATACAAAAGATATTTTTAATGAAAGTCTCCGATAAAATGAGTTATTAGATATTAATGCTAATCTTAGATACCTTGTGTTTCCCGTTTATTAAATACCTTTTTCACTGTACATGTGTTTTCGCTGCGAAATATTAGATTATGTTCAGAATTTTGCTGAGAGCTTGCTTACTCTGGGCTCTTCAGTATGGCTCTTAAGTCTTGAAAAACTGCTACTATTTATTACTACTATTATTTACTATACTATTATTATTTACTACTCTTATTTGTGACTGATTCGTTAGTCTTGTGGTTGTAAACGAAACTGCTGATCATAAGGTCCCAGGATCGAATCACGAATCGGATAGAAAAAATCAGTACCTACGTTTTTCCGTTAATAAACTCTCAGTAGCCACCCGAAGTCAGGGAGTTGGCGGTTTCTCACCCCCGTACCTCAAAAAGTGCGTAAAGTCGTTGGTTGGAAGGGACTTTGATGGACATTTATCCCTTCATTATTCACCGTCGCGTCAGAATTTTTCCCTATATAAATTTAATAAACTTAAAAAACAAGAAGCTTTAAAAAATAAAGTAAAAAAGTAACAAGATTTGACGAGTACCCAAAATGCTGTAAAGTTTCGTCGAAGTTCTATCAATTTTGAAAAATTCCGTTTTGCAGTGTGTCCAGAAGTAGTTAACTATAAGCAAATGACTGATTTCTGTTGTTTGATAGCAAAATTGCTTATTACTTATCATTTGCAGTTTATAATTGCAAAAGTAGTTGTTGTATCAGCTTTTAAGAAGCCAATGAATAAATATATTTGGAGTTACAGATTCTAATTCATGATGCGCAAAATAATTTCTGAATCAAAATGTATCAAATCAGACAAAGTTTCGTTGCTGTCGTTCAGTAAGATCATACGTTACCCACGATCTGATTTCCCTTTCTTTTCCAATTTGACCCAAATTTATCAAAATCATTTTATTAGTTACTCACTTTTAAGGCTGCTCCTTTTTCTGAAGGCGCTTCTGCTATAGCTTTCAAAACTAGCTGTGGCTGCGACATCATTTGCATAGAAAATAGAAATTAGATAACTACTTACACTTTTTTTACTTACGTTTATTAAAAATTTGGATATGGACTGATAAAATGCAAAAAAGGAACAATGAATAGAGCCAGTAGCTTCTTATATTGCTCACTTTGATGATAAGAAGTGATCGAAAAGGATTTCAATCCAAATGGTACATTACCGGTGCTCTATGACACAAGTAAGTAAATTATTATTTTTTATTCATTACTGTCAACAGTCCACTGCTACACATAGGTTTCCTCCATTAACTCTCTCATAGAAATAATGTCCATAGTAACCACACTTGGCAGGCAAATTGCCACCGCAGCTTTTTATTATTTTTGAGTTGTTCAAGCTTAATCTAAAGCTAAACAGAATGAAGAATATAGAGTAGCTACATATTGAAATAACTTTATATTCTATGTCGCACTTTATGCTATAATTTTTGTGTTACATTTTTATTTGCTTTTAACAGCGAAAAGGTTTTAAGTTACGACAGAACATTGCTCCTCGATTTGTGGATTTCGGGTGGTATTAAATTCTACATTATTGATATGAATATCTTTATTACTATTTTATATCAAATATATAGAATCTATCAATCCATCCGCTCAGTACATCCTATCAAAATGACACTGATGTACGTCGTCCCTCATGAGAAGATATTTGCCATAGTAACCATGGTCAGGATGTGCGATGGCAACTGCAGTTTTTATTACATTTAGTGTTTATAAAGAAGATGCTGCTGAACATCTTCTGTTTATTTTTCTCTGTCAAGTCTTACAACACTGGATCATATTGGGTAGTGTATTCTCTTACGCAGCCTCTACTTGGCTTTCAATTGTAGTAAAAAACTACGTACAAAAGAGCCGTGGTAGCTCAGGTGGTTAACGCTCGCTGTAAATATAACAGAACGCGAGTAACCCTGGTTCAATCCCCGCCGGCACCAATACAATTGTAAATTGTAATTTTAAGTGCTGATTTATCCCATGTTTGGCGGTGAAGGAAAACATCGTGAGGAAACCTGCATGTCTGAGGAATAAGAAAAAAAAATTTCGAAGACATGTAAAGGTCGCCAACACTCATTTGGGCAGCGCGGCGAACACTTCCTTGCCCTAAAACTCTCTCAGTAATGTGGAGGAGCCCCGTGCCTAGCAGTGGGACGTATATATGTTTGTAACTTTACTTTACTTACTACGTACAAATATTATCATAATGTCCTCCAGACCGAATATCGAACACGGCGGCCTGCCTCAAGGGAGACTAGACATTGGTGTAAGACAGGATTATAGTGCTCAAGTGTATGGCAAGCACAGTTGCACTCTCTATTCTTTCACTCACATAATCCAACTGGTTTGCATGCTTTCTGAGGCACGGGGGTGCGATAACGCAAATTCCCTGACTCTGGCCAGCTACTGAGAATTTCTTGACTGAAAAACTCAATAATTGATTTATTAGCCTGATCCGGAATTCAAACCCAGGACCTCATGATCAGCAGTCGCACTACTACAATAACTAGGCAACCAACGAGGCAGTCACATACAATTATATTAGTAATTAAATAAAAAAAATATATTATATTTTATAAATGAGACGTTTTTAAAGGCGATGGATGGGCTATAATCACTAGGTACTAGACTTTGAAAAATGCGCTGTTATGGTACATTAAAAAACAGCTTTTAAATTAACGGAATACTGATGATAATCTGTGTATGACCTATAAATTTAACGATTCGAACGATCATTAAGCTAACAAAGCGGAGCTTTAAAGAAAGAATTTATGAAACATAAAGATGTGAGTTCTGGTCGCACGGTATTGTGTACTTGACTACTTTATAAAGACTATGATTAATTAAATGTCAAAATTATTTGTTATACAGGAAATCAAAAAGGCTGACAGACAAATTTTTGTAGGGTAAATATTTAAAACCCTGATGATAGATATAGATTGCAAAAAAAAAGTAAAAAAGAGTATTTGTACCTCGTAACATTTATAAAACCGTACCAGATTGTAGGAGTGATAGAAAGTATCATATTTTGTTTTTATTGTATCATAAATCACCGTTTTCATAGTCTTTCAAGCTTTAGCAACATAAAATTTCTGTACAGGCTCTAATTTTTTATCGCGAAACTGACCACTGAAAACCTAACACGGATAACAACTGGTCTTTTGTTTTAAGAGTTAAATGGATATAAAAAGTTAAATTAAAGCATTACGCCTACGGTTAGGTTAAGGTTTGCTCTCATTTCTTAGGAGGATGAATGGATTGAAATGGTATTTATAATTAATGAATGCCCTCGACTTCAATCACATGACATTTCCTTAACTTTATAAGTTATATCACTTGCAGTTACCAGACAATCATGACCTCACGCTAATTAAAATTGATTACTTTCTACACCGTCCCAAATAAAAATCAAGGATTAACTCACCATTTTATCAGTTTTTTACTATATTAAGAGCACGTAGATTGTAATTTTAGGGTGACACACGAGCACTTAGTCCACCTGATGGTAAGTGGTTGCTGTGGCCCATAGACATCTACATCTATCCTCGATTACAAATCAAAATGCAGTTGCGTTGTCGCCCGTGAGGGCTAGGATGGAAAGCCTCATTTCTAGTAACTGCGTGCGTATGTTCGCAATTTTGTAGTCATTTAAGATACGGATGATCCTAGTACAAATACAAATGAGTCACACTACTTCATTAACCCATTTAGCCAACTTCAAAAAAAGGAGGATGTTTGTAAATCATCTGTGTGTTTTCTTTGAAGATAATACGTTACTTTGTCATTTGTGAGGGGATTTAGATGACATTTCATATTAACCCGAGCTAAACATTGAATAAAACTAATTTTACGGATTTTCTCCTGTTTTTATGACGTATTTTTATTTGTTTGAATTCCCGATGTTTCAGTAATAGTAGTTGAAGGTGTTTGGAATAAAGAATTATTTAATTTAAATCCAAACTCTAGCACGTCACTGCAACACTTCAAGATACTTAATATGCTCCTTCAGTGTAACAAATATAAACATTCAACAGCTAAATGTAAACCAAGTTAACGATGACATCATAACGTTACACACCATAGCCCGCCCGCGACTATAGGTGCTTTAAAGCCCCCGAAACGTCGGCAATTAATATATGTATATAATTAAGTTAAACAAAACGCGATTAAATTTATAACATTTTGATGGTTCTTTTTTATTTAATAGATTCTATATCAGGGATTCATTTTTATTATAAAAACAAAATAAGCACCATTAATGGTGCCCAAATAGGAAATTAAGTTATTAATGTTTACTCGAAAGCGTAAATAAACTAACCAATATTAAAAAGAAAGATCTAATACTAGTTTTTACGGAATTTATCGCGTATATTTAACTTGGTAAATGATATGACAAAGGAGAAGAAAATTGTCGTATGTTAGCATATTATTCAAATACTATCATCTAAATAAGTTCAGAGTTTGGAAAACCTAATAACCCATTAAGTTATTTAAGTACCTAAGTTGTTAGTATGCAATGAAATAAGGAATGAGTAAAAAATTATGTTATTGAATATAGTGAGCTTACAGCATGCATATACCGTGTACATGCAAGAAATGACACAAGTATTTAATTAACAGCTAAAATGCTGTAGTATTAAATAAAAAATTAATAATAAAATACAAAAATATTAAATTAACGAAAATGGAAAAGTAAAGATTGCAAAAAATAGAAATATGAATGTGGAAATGTTTAAGTCCGATAATTAGTTTCACGTAATATTATATTTTAAGTAAATAATGAATTCTGATTCTGTTGTAAATATGGCTTTATTACAGGTATGGAAGGGTGGCCCACCATCACCCATGCCAAAACTAATGGTAAGGTATTCCTTTCCATTAGTTTTATTATCAAAATATAATCTTTGCTATTGTTAAGATACTGAATTAATTAATGAAATATACGCATACAGTAAACTTGTAGTAAGTGCTAAGGAACTAAAAAAGGTTTAAATGATGTTTAAGCAAATTTTTAACTATATTTGGAAAAGTAAAGTATTACAGTCTGTTCGCAATTGTTGTTATAAGAAAGAAAGAAATAAAAAAACGGTACTCTGCTAAAATTCATTATTTACTGAAATGGGAAATTTTATTCCGCTTATACTCATCCACACATTTCATAAACATTTATTTTGGAATTTTCAGGTTTATATATAAATCAAAGATTCAGATTATAACTTGAATGATACCTGAAAAATCCAAAATTTACAAATGTGTGTCGACGGTAATAAATAATTTCTCATTTTACCTCTCTATAAGATAGCAGGCAGGCATAATAAATGTTACTAATGCAACTATTTACTAGTATTTTCTAAATTTCTAAAACATAGTGGTTCTATTAAATCGATTGTCTTCACCACCGCTTAAAAATATCAGTAATAGTAAAGCACCGAAGCTGAGCTTCTTCTCCCCCATTGCTCAGACCGACAGCGTTTTTTCGCCTTCGGAACTGGGAAAGGTTTGGGCAGAGAAATCTCGTCCCAGGGCTTCAGGCAGAGAGAGCGAGGGTCTCTTTGACTCCTATCTCAGCTGCTATCAGCCTTCGGTCCTCTTTCTTGCTGCCTCAATAAGCTTATAAGGCCTAGTGAACTTTTTATTTTCCCCTCGCTGGTTCGTTTCCGACTGTGGTTCGGCTGCAGACGTGCACTCAACTTCACTGCTTGTCCCAGATTGGGTTGTAGTGTTGCAGGGAAATGGTGAGGCTAAAAGAACCTCTTCCAAAATTACAGATAGTTACATAAAATTAGATTTTCATTGTTGTGCGAAAAATTTCGATTGTCATCCATTTTGGTCCCACGATTAGCTAGGGAAATATTGGTCACCCCCCCCCCCCTCCCCCCAAAGACCCCGGAAAAATTGCACCGATTGCGACTGGACTCCACCCCAATTGCGCATTGACACCCTGGATTGGGATAGGATATGAAAAAGGGGGTGGGATGGAAGAAAAGAGAAAGAAGACTATCTGAATGTTTCTGTTTTGTCTCTTTCCTATTGAATCAGATTAAGTAACAGCAACCACGTGAAGGAAAACTCTTCAGACTTGCCCCGGGGATCAACATGACATGCAATCTCCCCCAGAGCCATTCGCCAAACTGCTCACTGGAGAGGAAAACTGTATAGGTGTTAATCTAGTTCTACTGATAATGTCAAAATGTTAGGAGTAGATTAACCCACACCCTGTGATTATACTTATTCCAGTCTTTGTTTCTTTGGGTGTAATTTTAGTGTACCACAATGGCTTACCTTTGACACGAATGGATGACCTAAGTAATTTTTGAAGAAAACTTACTTTAAGCTTAAAATTAAAAAGCATAACGACCCACACACCTACGTCCTTCTTCTGAAATTGAAGTTCTCGGGAAGCACATTTCCTTATAATGGTGTCCTTTGCTGACAAGCACGTGAAAAATTAGTCATGACAAAACAATTTCACCGCAGCAGGTGGGACTCTTTCTCTAACTGGAATATCCTTCTAATACCTGTACTTAAAATAAGTCGAGCTTTTAAAATAAAAATAATTAAAAAATAATTTTAATCTACTCTTGCATTTTCACCCTTTCCTTGCGTTTTTAATGATTTCTGCAACACAACTCTTAATAACGAGACTCTCTGATTATTCAATCCCAGCAAAAATGGTCTGAAATGGACGCAGTGAAAGCAATGTGCTTACCCATTGCCACAAAGAATTATAAAATTCTGTAATAATAGAAATCACGCCCTCTTTTTGACTGTTTCTAGTTTGGAACCTATCCCCAGTTATTTTTACAATCAAACTTTCTCAGTATATTACTTAACGATGAAATCTTGCACAAAGCCGTAGAAATAAACTAGAACGACAATCTATTTTATTTACGAAAATCCATGGCTCCATCATCACCCTGAGGTTACCATATTGTTATATTTCAATTTTTAGTTTTTGATTGTTAGACATGACAAAAATGGAATCTATGATATAAAAACAAATGTAAGGCCAATGTAAAAGCCTCCAAAAGTCGCTACGGAGAACTTTTTATTACTTATAAAACTCGTCAATAACATTTTCCGCTGGAAAACTTTTCTTGTGTGTTCGTAATTTCAGAAGTGTTGACAAATTAATTGAAGGACTGAGAAGCCCGTTATCGGAGTTATATAAGTTAGTTAACTGAATCCCTTAACTCATGAAAGTCTTGCATGCTATTTGGGAAACTTGGCGGATATTCCATTAATTGTTTTTAAGCTCACCATATAGTCGTCTATGATGTCTCATCACCTAGATAAACTACATGAATATGGATTTTATTCAATGGAGAAGTGATCTCTCCTATATACTTAATATTTTAAGTTTACTACAAATATATAACGAAAGACATTTTAAACATTAAGATACCGTTATATTATAATGTTAACATACCGTTATATTATATAAAATGTTGTATAACATGTAAAGTAGGCCTTAGCCGAGTTGTTAGGATTTGCTGTAATCACCGCCTTTGTTAAATATTTCTTGATTATTCAAAGAGAAGAGGTTATTAGTCACACAGATTTTAAACTTGATTAATAAAGATGTACAGCCATAGCCACAGTTGTTTAACAAGTATATGATCAAAACTGAAAAAGATTTGAACAATGTTTTTGTTACTTCAGAAACGCATCTTAAAAAAATAAAATTTAATTTTTATATATGTTTCTTTAAAATAATTTTGATCTCATTATTTGAAGAGAAGTAAGTAAGAATCAAACCCTTACATTAAGTGCCACATACAAACGCTAATCCTCTCCACTACCAACCCGTCAAATATTACGATACAGCCTAATGTGATAATAGATATTTAAAAAATTTAGTAATTTCATATAGGTAGGTCTCATATCTAAGTAACAGCTTTAAAAGTTTTGCTTGTAGAAAATAAATTCAATATAATAGCGCGCACCATTGTGTTTACACTTATTTTTTGTTTACGTGTAAGCATGGGTCCTATCTAAAAAACTTTACAGTTCGAAAAATTTGTGAAAAGTGATAATTGTCGAATTGTATAGTAAAACCCGTTTATTGAAGCTACCAAATTGAAAAAGCAAACCTAATAAATATTCGTAAAGTAAGTCTATAAAATTGTAAAAAAAAAAAACAACACCCATCATTTCCGATGACTATAATACTCGTATTTTACTCAAATTACTTTATAATTGTGTAATTACTCTAAAGTATTTTACAAATAATATGAATTGTATTTTAAGTGCCAACTCACACGTCAGAATTGAATTACTATTATACAATAATGTCAACCTGTAATTTTACAATTGCTACGCGTTTATTAAAACAGTTTTTCAGACTAATTTGTAAATTTTTGTCCATCAAATTAAATTCTTTTTTAACCAGAAATATGTTAAATTGTAGCTACAATTTACAGT
This sequence comes from Parnassius smintheus behrii, assembly GCA_036936625.1. NCBI lineage: Eukaryota > Metazoa > Arthropoda > Insecta > Lepidoptera > Papilionidae > Parnassius > Parnassius smintheus. Next base: position 31,494,200 of record JAUPFT010000014.1, on the reverse strand, counting down.
ATTGTGAATTTCCCCAATGACAATTTTTTTATTTTAGTTTTATTGAATATAACGTGATTAACGTGGTAGAGAAATGCTGCAGCTATATAAGTAGTACGAATAGGTCGACTCGACCGAGGAACGAAGGACCACGCAGACACAGAACACAGGCGTAAAATATCAGCTCAACGCTGCTGTGTTTCGTATAGTGAGTGTAGAAAACCAGAGGCGCATTTTACTAGAAACGAGGCATTCATTCTTTGCCCTCAAGAGTGACAACGCATCTGCATTTCGATACGTAATCAAGGATAGATGAAGATGTCTAAAGGCCACAGCAACCACTTACCATCAGCTGGACGGTGTGCTCATTTGTCATCTTTATCCTATAAAAAAAGAAAAAGAAGAAATATGTAGTAATACAAAATGTAGATCGTAAGTACTAAATATATTGTTACTTTTATTAGGCAGGGCATCTGCCGTGTTTCAGTGAGACCGCGAACAAATGCAGTGCGATATATCCCGCGCAATCTCCTAATGTCATCGTCGATTCTTATCTCCATAATGTGGTAAACGTTCGTCATGTGTTCATTCGAAAGTAATAATAATTATAATAGTATTTTTTAATAATTGTAATATATTATTTTATAGCCGTTTCTTCTCCAGTCAGAGGAAATTCATTTTCAAACAGATTTAAAAAAGTCACATTTGACAAAACTATACGTTTTTATATTTATATATAAAAAACGTATAGTTTTTATATTTATACATAAAAAACGTATAGTTTTTTATATAAAATAAAAATATGCTTGTATCTGATTAAATGCAAATTTTCTTTAGAATCGCAATTACTATTTATGTTCCATTAATATTTTAGGCATGTAGCTACATATCATACATATATATGTTAGTAGCGACACAACAGGATTGTGCCTTATAGTGGTGGTGTAAGAGAATAAACTAATTCAAATTATTTCTTAGGTGTCTTAGTGCAAATATGAAAGGAAAGTTTATATTTAGCAGTTTAATTTTGATAGATAATGAAAAAATAATGAAAAATAAGTTGCAAAAACTGAACACAGGAAGTACGTGACCTAAATGTATAGTAGCCTTATTAGAAGAACACTATCCGTATTGTTTAACCTTACCTTCCATTTATTGGTTTCAAACACGAGAAGTATGCAGGACAGGCTACTACCTAAATTAACTTTACCAGGTATGTGCATTTGTTAATAAAGGGTTGGATTATTTGATGTATTTTTCACAAATAAATAAGCGCATTTTTATCAACATTTAAAACTTAACGTTATAAAATTATAGCCTTTTTAGGACCCACAACTAGGCAGAAGCCTTCTTTCGTTTCTGAGGGAATTTGGAGAAATCAGTCTTTCGCGCTAATTCAGAGCATGTCGGCAGAACTCAATTTCTCCGAAATTTGTTTATTCCTCAAAACACGCAGGTTTTCTTACAATCTCTTCCTTTACCACCGAACGGCACGCTATTGCGTAAATCAGCGCTGTAAATTGCAATCAACAGTTTCAATGGTGCCGGCGAGGATCGATCCCTGGTTGCTCGTGTACTGTGAAATTTATAGCGAACGCTTAGCCTAAGGTACCACGGTTATATTTTCCGTACGTGTATATGTGACTAAAGCCCTCCTAAAGTGGCTGGACATTATTTGATGAAATTTTGTGTGTGTGATTAATTTGATTCGAAACTGTTTAAGATTGGATATATAATATATATTTGTTTGTGCTGTGTACTGTCGCAGTATTCGTGTATGTGTTGTATCACTTACGTTCGTCTTGTATTACTAACGTGTCCGACAGCTGGGCAAGTGCGACTTGTAAATCCTGTGAAGGTCATAAGAGTTGAAAAATATCCACTGCGCTGTCTCATTTCTCAGACATGTAGGTTTGCCCACGGTGTTTTGTTTTCCGCCACGAGCACGAGTTAAATCAGCATTTAAAATTACAATTATCATGATGTATGATATATATAGAAACGGGCGGTAAGTGAAATCTTTCTAATATTTTTATATCGGATGAAAATTAACGTTTGTATACGACTGACGCAGTAATTGTGAGTCAATATAATTTAATAGTTTTAAACTAATATGAAATACAATCAATAAAAAATGTTAAAAATTTTAGGTGGTATGCCTCCATTTTTTTGAGCACGCTTAGGCAGATACAATCCTTTCACATTGTATGCCTCCAAATAGCATTGCTTGCATTCCTGTGTACCGGTCTGAAGGATATAGAGAAAATTATAAATATAGACTGTGAGGCATTCTATCTTAGTCAGTCATAACACACCAGTAGCCTTGTTTGATTGAAGTTGGCTGCAGACAGACATTATCAACGACAATAGCCACTTGCCATAGTGGAACAGTAAGATAGTTTGTCACTTCAGTTTTATAGAAGATATATTTACTGCTTAGCCACCAAAAATATCCATTAGGCCAAATGAATCTTTCTCAATGATTGTTTTCTTTAACTTACCATCTGCTGAGTATTGTTCGCCATACATTTTTGTTTATAGGCAATTCCCATCTCTTTCATTCCTTAGATTAACTTCTAAATGAATTTATTTTCTTGACTGCATTATTTTCCTTTCTTTCAACACATTACAACTTAAAGTGTAATAATAGAAAACGTTTAACAAATAAATCTAAAGAAAAATAACAACCGACATTAAGAGCTTTGTATTGGACACAGAACTCTCATGATAAAGGAGAGGGTTTTTGTGACGGGAAACACTTTGCTGCGCTACCTTAATTCGTGATGTTAAAAAATTGGCAGTCATATTAAACTACCGATAGAAGCTAAAACTCAAAACTGTGAAACAACCGTGTTTTCTTTCTGGATTTTCAAATTAAACGTAGTATCAAATAATACATTATTTGATACTATAATCATTTGATATGATTGCGGGCAAGATTTAGGCAATATTTTAATGAGATAAGATTGATAAACAAGCACACAGTCCACCTGATGCTAAGTGGTTGCTTTGCTTAACCCGAGAGGACTAAGATGGAATACCTCGTTTCCTGTAAAAAGTGTCTCCGGTTCTCTACACTCACCATACAAAACACAGCAGCATCAAGCTGCTACTTTACGCTAGTATTCTGTGAGAACGTGGTCCTTCCCCGGTCTCGCCAAACCAATCGTACTACAAGCTACAGCTTTACCAGTAATATAGCTGCAACATTGCTCTACCACGTTAGGGCGCGATACTCACTAACTGGTCACTAACTTGGTTTCATATTTATTACTGCAATGCATAATGGCAGTAAATGCAAATAAAATACGACTGAAACCAAAGGTGCATATCGCTTAGCGGTGGAGAACAGAAAATTAAAAGGCGTATTTATTATGTAGGAGTGGATAACTATTACCCGGCGCTGAATCGCTCGAATCAAAAATTAGCTACCGTGGGTAAATCTTTGTTTGAGAGAGCACGAGAGATCTGTGACTTCATCTTGCCGCTGAGCTTCAGCACGTCAAGCAAGTATTGCAAGACAACAAGCTTTGGGTCCCGCGCGTACGTCACAGTGACTGAGTAAAGCCGGCCATCGAGCGTATGCTGTATTACCGTATGTCAGAAGAGTCATAGACAAGGTTGGCTATATCTTGAAGCGAGCCTCGTATAAAAATGTATTTCAAGCTGCCGAAGATTAGTCAATTGTTACCATCCATCAAGTGCAAGATTCCTCTACAATATGCAGGAATGCACAAGCTGGATTGTAAATGTGGTCTCTCTTACATAGATCAAACAAAAAGATCTATAAAAACCCGCGTAAAAGAACATATAGCTGACGTGAAGTACCGACGCTCCGGAAAGTCTGCAGTCTGTGAATATATTCAAGATCGTTCCCACCACTATATCAGGTTCGATAAACCACAAATCCTCGCAAAAGAACACCAATTTCTACGAAAAAAACATCCTAATTTCAATAGAGAAGAGGGGTGGATGCTGGAATCTGCTTGGGATCCTATAATTAACAAAATTAAGCACAAACCCAAGCACACCGCTAAAAGACTTCAAGATACTGCAAGCTCGTTCTACATAGATTGGACCAAAAAATTAATATTCAAAAATTTAAAATAACCGGGCTAACTATGACATTGGGACGTCAAACATCTTAGTCCCCACCGTGACCATGGGTGCTGTAAAGCGCCTGAAACGTCGGCAATTAAAAATAAGTTGAATAGTTAATTAAACGCGATAAAATCCGTAAATAGAGTTTTATTCAAAATCTTGCCTTTCTATTTTCTAACGTGGCTTTAAGTGGTACGATCTTTATTTTATTAAATAATAGGTAGGCTTGTTAAATAAACACACAGTCCATTAATGTTATATGGACATTGTGCCTCAAAGATTACGAGGACTATCCTCCATTAAGAACCAAATTCAGATAAGTTGCCACTCCTGAGGCCTAATATGTAAATCTTTGTTATAAAAGTGATTTATACGTCTATTGTGCAGCATGAGGCCGAACATTTTCATGTCAATTATTAACCTCATTATTGTAATAAACGATTTCTAGTGTTGTTTATGATCCAATAGACAATCAGACCAAAATAAAATAAGAAACAATTAGACTCCAAATTCTTATTGTTACTTTTGTTATTCGGTTTTTTATTCTATGTCGATCCAGCAGGATTACTCAAAATTGTATACAGGCCACCGCTATGCGTCACTAAGTTTCTAAGTAACCAATTTGTCAATCTTAAAAAATCATCTAATGTCGTTTCAACAATCACATCAAATGTTGCGTAGCTGAAGTTTATTAATAAATATATATAGTATTATTAATAGTAATTAAATTCAATATAAGAGGGCATCAAAAATAATCTTAAAAGACTTATATAAATCAATAAAATTACATTAATAAGCGTAAAATTAAGATAACATTTCAGACATTAGACAAATAATACAGCAAATTAAAGGCAAAATATTGTCTTTCAGAATAAATAAATTTATTAAAAAACTTGTAAAAATATTTAAAAATATGATAAATAGTAGAAATACAAGACGAAAATATTATTAAAATAAAGATAAATAACATTTATCTTATAATTAGAAAATTGGTTAAAAATTGTCTAAGTCTTAAAAAGAAGTTCATGTAAGTTATGGATGGTGTTCATGTATAGATGTATTGTACGGATGAGCTGCCGGAGATAAATATATGCAGTTGTACATATATATGGGGTGGTCGGGTGCCCGACAGCTTGAAGTACTATAGCACAGTGACTAGTCCTGTATTAGGGACTTATGATAGTAAACTCAATTATACAAAAGCAATACTATAGAAGGTCTCTATGATGAAATATCATTACAATAGTAAAATCGTGGGTTGAAGTCCTATATATAAATAACTTATGAAAGTAAGGTCTATGATACAAAAGCATTATTAAAGAAGGTGTCTTTGATGCATAAGCATTATATGGGGTGGTCGGGTGACCGACTGCTCTTAGTACTGTAGAAAAATGACTAGTCCTTATTAGGGACTTGAAAAGGAATATTATGGAGGTGTGTATGCTGCTTCACGAGCAATTGGTCCGAGGTAAACTTGGACTCGCTAACCGATGTGTCCAAGACATATCATCTTAGTGCCGGTGGTAAGCGGATTTGTTGTAGCAATACGGTTTTTCCGTGGACATCGCACACCCATACCGTTTGTGGGCGGTGTCGTAGCACATATCGATGCGTCGCCTATCTTTCGGATTGGGATGAGTGTGTTTGGTAGCACTTTTAATTGTAACAGGCATACTCAACTTCATGTCTTAGTGCATTAGCGCTATGATACGTGGAGTTTTGTTCACTGGCGTCTTAGTGGCGTGCTGCTATGATACGTTGGTAATATCTTTCAGTTAACAACAATACAAACTTTGTTACCAAAGTCGATAGGGATCATGTGGGTGTGTTGTGAGGGGGCGCCATCCGTATGATAGTTGCACTGATGTTTACTTCTACTTGCGGTATTGCGTCTTCTGATGGATCTGCGGGTGTGCTGCGCCTGATTCGACGCACTCTTGTGGTTCTGGTCGATGTAGGTATGCGGGTGATGATGTTTGCTGGGAAGTATGAGGGACCTTGGGATGGTGTAAGCCCGACGATAGTCGTATTGATGCTTGTTGCGTTTTGCAGCTTGCGTCTCTGTTTGGTGGGACGCTATTCTCAATGGCGCTCTCTGCGTCTTGGTTTGACTCACACCTAAGTAGCTTTGCCCAAGTCGGGTCCCTTCATTACGGGGCTGCAGACTGTCTGCCCTCCAGGATGTTTTATATAACAACATAATAATATATCTCTGTAACTTACCCACCTTTGAATGATTGAAGGCAACTTGTTGGTGGGTGAGACAAACATGATCGAAAATGCATTTACTCAACGTCAGTGACACAAACCCTTTCTGATGGCGAATTATTACTAACATCTTCTAACTCCCTTTTGGCTATATCTGCCGCTGTATTCGTTGTTGGAGCGTATGTTTTGACCTCATGTGGGTGGTAGCTGGCGGGAGGATCTGAGGAGACTCTCAAGGCTGCGGCCGAAAGCCGCACAACGTGGGACCCCATTCCCTTGAGGTGAGCGGTAGATTCATGACACGCTCTGCGGCTAGTAGCCATGCTGATCATGCAATTGGTGATGATGCTATACACTTACATCACATCTGCAGGAGCGGCGGTCTGGCAGGTGGTGGCGCTCACGGAGGGCTTACGGCGAGTATGCCTCTTTGCCTAAACCGTGTGACGTACATTCACTGTGACTGGATTCGTTCGTATTCTGTATGGCGTTTACACGGATTGACATGCGCGACTTCGGTCGATGTTTGTGCATACGCACTAACAAGGGGCCAAGCCTCTTTTACTGGTTCGCCAGTTATTTTGCTGTGGACTATGGTCTAGTTCCCAAATTAGCGTTTCTTTCGGGGAGAGTGCATCAAAATGGTTGGCGCTCACACGCCGTGCGCCTCCCCTACATTTTTTTAAAATAAATGTAGGAGAGCGAAGCCCTTGTATCGGGTATTTTGTATAAATATATTGTGAGACTTTTCCATGCGGGAAGGGATAAATAATAATAAATTAATAATGTAAACCTGATACAAGTGGAATAGGGACTTTTTATGTTTTTAACCTTTCTCGAGACCTGTCTTCGTGAACAGGGTTCACTTAGCTCATAAGGCACCACCAACAGCTTTCAATTGCTCTAGTGAATATTGATTCTTACAAAAGACACCTAAAAGAACTAAGTTACTAAACAAACACAACGTTAAATAAGGGTCCTAATTAAGACGTTCACGCCAAAATATTACAAACGGCCTATTATTAAACCTTTAGAAAAATCATTTAGAAAGTTCAAAACATATTTTATTTATCCTGGTCACAAATATATAATTTTGATTTAAAAGGTGTAAATTCGTTATATAATATATTTAATATATTTATAAATATAGAGAGGGGGGAGCGAGCCTTAAAAATATTTTATACGAAATCGTAAAGTTTGGATTCAACTTTATATAATATCATAATATAAAGACCCTAAAGTAAGGTAAGGTAATCTTGCTAGGCAGACTTAAGTTCTTAGTGTATTCGACTATTCTAATAACTTAAAATTTTTATGCAATAACATACACACTTCAAAAACGGTTAGCGACCACTTTCAAAAATAGAAATCTTTTTTGTTAAGGTTTTATGTTACGGTAAAATATAGAATAAAAATATAAAGCAATAAGACAAATTCAATTGTTTTCCGTAAAAATGAGTGTAACTTAATTCAGAAATCTGACTTAGTCAGTTTTAACGCATTTTAAATATTTTTCGAAGAAAATTGTAATTAAAAACATGTGAAAGGATTATCAGCAGTTTTACGAGCAAGAATTGTAACTTTGAGGGAAGAAGGATATGTGTCGTGGCCACGTTGCGGAGGTACCATGGCATGGATAATTTAGCTGGCCGACCCCGCTGTAGTCACCCAACTGTTCTAACTGCTGCATAGAAGCGCTATATTGGATTGCTAACAGCCCGTGACCCAACAAATAATGCCACTACAATAAAACCAGAAGTGTGGGCCGCCTCTGTACTTCAAGTAAGCACTCAGACCATTCGGAGTTGCTTACACAAGGCTGGACTACTAACACGGAGGTCTTGGCGAGAACCTTTGTATTCACGGTAACGTCAGCGATGGAGATTGCAGTGGGCTTGGCGCCGGCAAAAAGATGAAGATGAGGAGGAAAACATCTGGCAAAACTGTCTCTTCAATGACAAATCGCGCATCAGTACCCATTCAGAAAATTGACATATTCATGTGTGGGGAAGACCTGTGCAAATAATCGGTGTTCTTTTGGGGTGGAATTATGATTATAGTTGAACGCTTTTGATCCCGTATTGAGGCTCCATGACGGCAGATGGGTATAAACAGTCGCTATTGAACGGAATTTCAATAAAGTAAATATATATTTCTTTATTGAGTAAGTAAATACTCAATAAAGAAATATATCATTTCAAAAGTTCTTCTGTACAAATATAAAATAGATGTAGTTTAATATTTTGGTATATTTTTAACTGTGTCTATTAATTTTATAAAAAGAAATCCGTCTTAATCTTTAAGTCAGCTACATCTGAGTTATGGCTACGTACGAATCTCTGTTACAGAAGATCAGCAAAAAATACAGAACCTAAGGCATTTCATCTCAGTTGTCAGATGTGACAACACATCTGCATTTTGATTCCCAATGTATGGTAGATCTATATATGGACCACAACATTCACTTACTATCAACTATGTTGTGAACTATGTTTTCGCTTATCACCCTGTTGTGTATAACTAAAATAATAATTCCATACAGAAAATTAACATTTAAGATAAGATCCCTAATATTATAAAAAATATAATTATTTATATTGCTACTTATTATCATTATAATTATAATTTATTTTATATCCTTCAAAGGAAACTTTAATTACTCTTAATGAAATTAATTAGTAGCGATGTCAATTAAGCAACTTATTTAATCAAATTTCAATGCCCTCGTTAATTTTTAAATAGTACAAAATACTTGATATCTTTTTTTTCTATCTTCGTGCAACATACTAAAAACTATATGAGGGTTTCATATTAAAATTGTAAATTATTTCTCTAAATATTATCAATGAGTTTTATGTCACACTGAACTATAATATTGTTTTTTAGATTTATTTCTTCGATAGACTGGCACCGAAGCTGTTATGTTAAAATTGGTTGATTCTGTTTTTAATTTTGGTGTCGGATTTTTTTTATAGATGAGGCAAACGAGCATGCAGTTCACCTGATGTTAAATGAATACTGTCGCCCATGATCAACCGCAACACCAGGGAAATTGCAGGTGCGTTGCTGGCCCTTTAGAATGGAGTAAGCTCTTTTCTTGAAGGTCCCCAGGTCGTATCGGTTTTTAATTCGACTTTTAACAACTTTCAACTTTTACTTTTACTATTGTAAACGTGTATGAGGCCTATGTTCAGCAGTGGACTTGTGAAGGGCTGTAATGACGATGATGATGATTGTAAAAGTTGAAAGTTGTTAAAAGTCGAATTTTATATTGGAAATATACAAATATTTGTGAATCGTTAAAACTGAATAATTGTTTGTTTAGTAGGTAGGTAGGTAGGAATAAAATCATTTGGGCGTAAGCATTGATGAAGGTGCGATCAGTATGTTACGAATTCGATGGTTTTCATTCAGAGTATTTACATTTGGCACACGTTAGTTATTGGTTTATGGGTCACGTCGTCTTCTTGTCTCGAGCGCTACGGAATATCTTTCGCCTCGATCGATAAATGGCGGTAGATGTTCTATTGTATTACAATATTATATTTAAATTTTAATGTTGGTATGTACATTTTGATATTTCTATTAATATTAATAATAATAATAATTAATTTCTCTCGGACAACAAATGTCCAACTCTAAATTATTTGCCTTCATGGTAACATTTTTTTACTTTTATTTTAAACGAAAATGGAGAGTGTATCTAATACAAAGTAATACTTTTTTTACAGGAGAGGGAGCAAACGAGCATACGGCTCACCTGATGGTAAGTGATTACCGTCGCCCATGAACAGCTGTAACACCAGGGGGGATTGCAGATGCGTTGCCTGCCTTTTAAAAAGGAATAGGCTCTTTTCTTGAAGGTCCCTAAGTCGTATCAAATACTTACACCCTAAGTCGTAAAAATACTTAAACTATATAGTGACAAGAATAGGCAGTCTATTTTTTTTCATTCCCTTCCGATGTCTGAGTTTGCGCAAGCTCAAAGTAGCTTTGACATCAAAAATTATATTAAATAGCTGACACACATGTGAATCTCGGGGTGCCCATTGCTTGATAGAAAGCTACACTTAAATTTTATAAAAATTGGAGAGCGCAAAAATAATAGACATTATATTAAGGTTTTTAATGATTTCTTATATTTACGCGAACACTACAGATTGAAATAATACTAGTTTGAATAAATGTAACATATAGCTGATGTGCAGAATCGACGCTCCGGGAAGTCGGCAGTCTGTGAACATGTACAGGATCGCCCCCGTCACTACATCGGAATTGATAGACCACAAATCCTCGCTAAAGAACACCGATTCCTTCCAAAGATGATTCGCGAGGCTATTGAAATCAAAAAACATCCTAATTTCAATAGAGAAGATGGCTGGGTGCTACCATCTGCTTGGGATCCTATAATAAATAAAATTAAATCCCAACCCAAGCATACAACTGCAAGACTCCATGATACCATAAGTTCATACTGTGTAGATCGGAACAAAAGTTAAATTTTAATCTATGGTAACCGCGGTTAACTATGACAGCTGAACGTTGAACATCTCAGTCCTTCCCGTGACAATGGGTGCTGTAAAGCTCTCGAAACGTCGGGTATTTAAAAAGTAAAATATACGCGATAAATTCCGTAAAAACTAGTATTATTTCAAGGTTTTTAATGTCTGTTACTTTTCAGTAGTTTTAATTTTTTTAAACTAAGCTTTAAGGTGAAGTGGGCGCCAAAAGCAGATTTTTTACGCTTTATAGGTGCGCAGAAATTGTGAAAGTTAAAGATTTTTCTAAGTGAATTGTGGTGCCCAAAACACGATTGACACATTTTTCTCGATAGAAAAAGGTCGCAAAGTTTCCTCAAAATCTACAATTTTAGGTACGTCCATTAAGTGAAAAATCAGTTTCATTTTAATGTAATGGAATCAATTTCAATTAAAGTCAGGCTGTGATCATCGAAATCGATCATGAAATATCAAATTAATACTGTGCGATTAAATAGCGCGCAGACCGACCAAAGAAGCCCGCCAGTCGTCAGCAGTTAACCCATTAACGGTCGGAACTGTAGCTATTGTGTTAATGTGAGAGTGAAAAACTTACCGTTATTTCCCCATAATAATAGTCAACGATAATACTGTGTGATTTAAAAGACGAATTAAGCTTTACCTCATCCAAGTTTTCTTTATCATAGATAAAGCAACGTTGTGCAAACAATGACAAAACTAAAGCGCTCAAGTCCAACTCATGCCACTTTTATGGTTCGCTCAGCAGAGAGTGAGTCACCAAAATCTTTAAATTTTTACATCACGAGTACAATTTATTAACACGTATTAATGTGCTACCCGGTAAATTTTTTTGAAAAAAATCTCATATTATTTTACCTAATGTTCGGCAGTACAAAAAAAATTTATACATATTATTTACATTTTGTGAATTCTTGCAAAGTATAGTTTTAAATTATATGTCAAATTAGCATTTTTTTTAATAATCACATGGTAGTAGGCGTATTTGAAATATAGGTAAATAATAAAATATTTTATCATCCTTTAATTACACTTGATAATATTAAAGGTAACACCTATTATATATTATATATTATATCGTCGATGTTTAATAAGGTGGAGATTGTCGATTGTAACAACTCTAGTTTATGTGTAGTTATTTTAGAAATATGTGGTTATAAATATTTGTGTGTACTGTATATATGCCTCAAAAGAATAATGAAAATTTGACTGATTTTACAAATATTATACAAAAATATTAAACAAAAGTATTATACAATCAATTATTTTAGTTAAGGATATTAATTATGCTTTTATTTTAGGTGATTTTATAGCAGATGTGAATACATTGTTTGGTTTAGAGTTATTTTATTTTTGTACAGATAATGATTTGGTGTGTGCTAATTATGAATTTCAGCGACCCAAAAATGGTGGCTTTACGTATGTTAGCTATGCTCATGGTTCGAAAAGTTAGTTGGATTATTGTGTAACTACAAGGCAGGCATGGGCTACTGTAACCAACATTTAAGTGTTGGAAGACGTCATGTGGTCCGACCATAAGCCTTTGTGTGTTTACTGCAACATTAATTTGACCTTTAATGCACTGCATAATAACGTTCTTTTTCAGAAATGTAACGAGTTGTCGAAATGAGGTAAAAGAAATGGTATCAAAATTGAATTATATTCCTCTCTTTGTTCTGAGTATATATACGAAATTTGGATTGGGAGAGGTTAAGGTATTTATCTGCTGAATGTAATAGCTGTCCGTGTACTGAACATCGCGAATACCTAGATAGTTTCTATAACTCTTTTACTAGTTGAATAAAAAGCGCGGCCACACGTCGAGTGTTACAGCATGTCGTCCACAGGTCGCCTGTTCCAGGGTGGAATGAGTATGTACGCGAGACGCACGCGATGGCACGGCGAGCACGAGCTGGGTGGTTAACGGCTGGGCCACCTTCTTCTGGTCCACTCTTCGATGAAATGAAAAAAAAGCGAACTATTTTTAAAAGCAGGTTAAGGTTTTGTCAAAGTTTTGCTGATCAAATAATCATAGATAAGATTTCGGAATCTTGTTTAAGTAGAAACTTTAGTCAATTTTGGAAAGATACGGGAAATTTGCTTAAGACCGGGTCGAAGATTACTAAGTGCGTGGATGGCCTGATGGACACACTGGGGATTGCAAACTTGTTTAGGGACAAATTTCTTGCGTTGAGTACAGAACATTGTACTACTCATAATAAATGTCACGTAGCAGATGGGAAGGACATTCATATATCTGAAGAGATGCTCTTTAATGCTCTGCTCCAGATGAAAATGGGAAAAGCGACAGGATATGAGCGTGGAACATCTTCGGTTTGGAGGACCATAGGTAATTGCGTTCCTATCAGTATTTTTCAATGAATGTCTAAAGCATGCTTACTTACCGGTAGATATGCTTAAAACAGCAATAAGTCCTGTTGTTAAATATAAATCAAGCAGTTTGTCCGACAGTTGTAACTATAGACTGATATCCATAGCTACAACTTGTGCTAAACTGTTTGACACCATATTATTAGGCGTCATTTCCAAATATATACATATTAGCGATGCTCAATTTGGATTTATAAAAAATAGCTCTACGGATGCAGCGATTTTTACTTTGAAGCAATTCGTTAGTTTATAATAAGCGGAAAACAAATATTTATGCATGTTTTATGGATCTGAGTAGGGCTTGTGACAGAGTCAATTATGATATACTCTGGAGGAAGTTACGTTATGCGGGAGTGCCGTCAATTTGTATTTACATATTGATCGCATGGTATAGTAGGCAAATTAATATAGTAAAATGGCGTGATACATTTTCAGAGGAATTTCTTCTACAATGTGGCGTGAGGCAGGGAGGGCTAACATCCCCTTTCCTTTTTAATCTATATGCTGATCAGCTGATCAAGGAGCTAAGAAGCACCAGACTGGGTTGCCACATTGGTTCTGAATGCTTTAATAACTTGAGTTACGCTGATCATATGGTGCTGCTGAGTCCCTCAATTGGTGCGCTGCGTGCACTCATTCAGATATGTGAGAATTATGCGATGAATCATAACCTATTGTACACCACCAAAAAGTTTGTTTGTCTGCTTTTTAAGAGTGGTAGGGTTCAACCTCATATCCCCCCAGTGTATTTGTCTAATTCGCAATTGTAGTTGATAACGACGTTTAGATACTTTGGTCATATTGTTACTCAGAATCTGTATGATGGTTCCGACATGGACCGTGAGCGATATTCCTTATCAGTGCGTGCCAACACGATAGCTCGACGCTTTCAAAGGTGTTCTTGTGTCTCCAAACTGGCGTTGTTTTTAGCTTACTGTCAGCCACTTTAAACTCCTCAGCTGCGGACGAATTACACTAAAGAGGAATACCGCAGGCTAAAGGTGCGGTATAATGATTCGTTCCGCGATTTGTTTCGTCAGCTACGATACTGTAGTGCGTCCGAAATGTTCGCAGAGGCCCGTGTCGCTGGTTTGGATGCGCTGATCTGTCACCGTATCGCGCGATTTAGAATTTCCCTTTGTGGGTCGCAGAATAATGTCATTAAAATTATTTGTAATATTTGTGCATTTAGTGTAATTTTCAATAGATGGTCAACTTTATTAATATCTAAACAATATTATTTAATATTTTGATTAATTAACAAATAATAAGAATTAATATTTCAGGTGTAATCTTTAAATTTAATTTTGTAATGGATCTTTGTCGTCTGAATCAAATAAATTATTATTATTATTATTATATTCTTACTTTGCGTGAGTCTATTAAAAGGAATTTATTATTATTAAAATTGGTTTTAATTTAATTTCTTGTGGTTAATTCTTTAATGTCAAGAAGTTTAATGTAAATAAAACAATTTATTTTTATTTAACCTATTCGGATATACAATGTATACGATCAAATTTTTTTAACTATCTAATATATAAAAATTAATAATTGTTTTTTTATATATTTTATGCACTGCCATACCGTTCACCACATTGCGGTAAAATTTTGTCAACATATTGTTTGTACTTGCGCCAAGGTTATAGGTATAGTTGGACCCGGTAAGTGGCGCTGTTGTAGAATCCAGACATCACCCGTGTGAAGCCGGGGAAGATTGCTGATGTTTAATAAATTTAAGGTTTTAATTTTAGATTAATATAGGTCAACATTTTTATTTTTAATACTATTGTTTACTTCCTAGTTCCTAAACACTTAATACTGCATACTAACGTTGTTTTGGAAGACGCTACTAACATAGTACGCTTTAAAAAAAATTATAACGTATGGTTGAAATATTAAGTTAGTTAAATTGTATGTTCTGTTATCTTATTGTATTAAGTCTTGATTGCATAATTCAATAAAATAACAAAATGATTTAAGATAATAGTACCTGGATGACCATTACTATTATGTTAAATCATTGACCTGGATTTTTTTTTTGGAAATCGTGTGTTTTGGAAATAATATTTAGATACAAATTACCGACTGATGAAACATGAATAATATTTTTTGATCTTATTAACATAATAGAAAAAACTGAACTGGTTATTTGAATCGAAAATCATGAGTGAGTAAATAGTTTAATTTACATTTTCGTATTTTTAAAAAATATTAAAAAGGACTCAAAATAATAGAATTTCTCACAAGAAGGGAACTTGAAAAAAAAGGCAAAAAAGTCAGACCGAAGACAGGACGCGAACCAGGGCACTACGATTTCGCAACGGCCCGATATCTACTTGAGCTATTACAATCATTAATGTAGTGACAAAATCTACCTTCTTATATTGTGGTAGTTTTTCATTGCCTGAAAACACAGACAAAACGACATTTTCTAAAAAAATCCTAGCTAGATCGATTTATTGCCCCCGAAAACCCCTGGACACAAAATTTTATGAAAATCGTTGGAGCCGTTTTAGAGATTCCGAGGTATAGGATAAATTGTTTTTCGCTTTATATAATATGCTATTAGAAATTTGACGTGATAATTGTTATTTATTATTTATTTATTTGATCAACACCAACGCAAATGAAAATAACTTGTAGCCTATTAAAAGATATGCTGTTAACCCAAACATGCAATATTCATGAAGGCATCGCAGTTTATTGCCAATATAAGTCTGCGTGCGATAGCTTTCGTATAAAGTTACAAACTAATCATAAACTTTTAAGACGCCTTCGGTTATATAATTTGCCAAAGGAATATAATATCCCCTTCCCTCTGGACCGCGTAAGTGAACAGAAGTGTCCTCCGTGATTGTGTTGTTTTTAAAAATAAAATTATCTTCAAAAATATACTAAAAATTCGTGTGTGTACCAGGGCAACATACTCGTAACGTAGTACTATCCTGCTTCATTGAAGAGGTAAGCCACGCCCTTTGTATATTGCCAGCGTGCATACATTTGCTGCATAATTTTTGGCTCTACCCACTGTCTTTGCTCAAGAAGCGCCTGCTATTGTAAAATAGCTAATCTGCAGAAAATTATTGCTTTGCTCAACATATTTAAAAATCAGCTTGCTTCGTTCACCGAATAAAGCGGGATCAGACTCCGATATATCCAAACTACCGAAAACCCCTTCTTCGTTTGCGGTTTCAAGACAAAAAGACGTCACGATGAACTCTCAAAGGATGACTTTCTTTCGTTCAGGGAAGAAGTTATGCAAATACTGAAGTCATGGAAAACTGATCATGACGACAGACTATCTAACATGGAAAATAGTCTTACAAATATAAAGGAGATAAATACAGACATAGAAAAGTCACTTCAATTTTTATCTCAGAAATATGAGGATATGCAAAACAAAATAATAACGCTTGAAAAACAATGTAAAGGTAATTATAAATACATTATGTCTCTAGAAGAAAAAGTTTGATATTGAAATAGCAGAAGAAATGGCAAAGAGATACGTAATATTCCTGAAAAAGAAAACAGAAACGATTTAACGCAATTAGTGATCTACCTCTCAAAAACGTTAAATATTAATTTACAATCGTGTGATATTAAGGATATATTTCGTGGCCCCGGAAAAAAGGATTCCATCAGACCCATAATTGTTGAATTAGCAAACATCTCACAAAAGCAGACAATACTTAGCTCTTTGAAATCATTTAATAAGAACTACCCTAGTAAAAAACTCAATGTGTCGCATCTTGGTATAAACACTAGTGCCGTTACAGTGTATGTATCCGAATACCTTACCGCTAGTACGAAGAAAATATACTACTTGGCACGTCAGTTATCAAAAAAAATTTACAATTTTTGCTGGACTGCAAACGGAAAAGTTTTCATACGAAAATCAGACGGATAACCTGCGATATTAAATAGAAATGAAGCCCAATTCGAGGATCTAAAATGTGAATGACTAGATATTGCTTTTTTGTGCCTTAAAATACATTTTAACTATTCACTACGTTACTGCATGTTAATTTTAAGGTTTATTTCTTTGGTTTTCTTATTAATATTTATAGGATTAGTTTTAAAAATTAGGATCTCAACACAAACCCTACATAAACTCACAAACCAACAAACAAAACATACTACACACAAACACTTAAACTCACTCATCAGACTCGTCCTTACTCCTACAGTATTCACAATCAAACATTTCATAAAAACTTCATTACTCCTGATAATCACTCACCACAATCAACATAATATGCTCAACTGCGCTATAACCTTTTAAATTGAATCTCATTCAATTTAAAAGCAACCAACAAATTAAAAAAAAACACTTTTAAATCAGTATAAGACAGAAACAAAACATGTCAGTCTTAATAACCACCTTACTATAAACTGAAGCTACTGTTTAACATATATAAAACTTTTACATGCAAAACAAGCACTAAACACAGTGAACGTGTGCACAAATAGCAACATATCTTGCTCCGTACTGTATTTTGTAATACCTTCCTGAACGTTTTACGTGATTAAATTCTTTATCGTCATTATCATTGTTATAGCCCTTCACATGTCCACTGCTAAACATTGGCCTCCACCAAATAATGCCACAAAAATGCCCGGCAAAAATCATTTAATTCATATAAAATAGATATTGCAGAACTATGTTGAGAGTTACCGTATCCACGTGGAAATATTCTGACTTCACAGTAGGCCTCGTGAAATTTAACAGATGTCTAATGATAGCCGTGTGGAAAAACATATTTGATTAAACTACTTAGCCAGCAATATTGATAACGAAGTTGTGAAAGTAGACAGAACTAGAGTAACACTTATAAAAACCTTAACACTTATAAATCGCGGAATACTGGTAAACTCCCTTAAGAATAAATATTTTCGAAAACTTAATTTCGTTTCCTAAAATTAATATTTGTTGTTTTAAAACAAATTACAAAACTTTCATACTAATCCTCAGGGGTGACAAATCATTCTTAAGCTTCTTGATTCTACTCTATTATAGTTTTTATTTTAATGTTATTTCTAAGTAAATATTACATTATATTAGTTTATTATTACATTACCATAAAAAGAAAGAGTTGTAACTAGTCTAGAATTATTAACAACACTTAAAATGTAACTTATAATGCATTAAATTATATCGCTGCTTAAATTCAAAACTACAATGAACAAAAAAGGAAGAAAATCATTTTCATTGCATAAATCGTCTTAAAATCTACCATTATTATACCTGAATTGAAGACACCCGTTGATTTCAAACTTAAAATACCAAAAAATTACAAAACTTTTGTTTTGAATTTTTACCTTTTTCAAGTCAAAACAACCAGTAGGGTGTAGGGTTGCCAGCATAGATGCACGTTTTCGTGGAATCAAACTACCACATGCCAGAAAATCAAATAAATTTGATTAATATTTTATAGTCATCAGTACCATATTATGGATACCATATATTCAGAGTTACAAAATTTATTTTAAAGGCAAAAGCGCCACATTTAGTAATACACTTGTTATGCTTAAAAAATTAATACAAATATTCAATTAATATAAAAACAAAACTGCTATACTAAGAATATGTGTGTTTTACATAAATATTTCGATGGAAGCACTTTAAAATTCTAAAACTAAAAGTCAGTTTTTGTTTCTGTTTATTGTTATTTTAATACATAATAATATTGAAATAAATAATATTATACTAAAAAGTAACAACAGCCACTTCAAATTGCATGCTTACACGCAGACATGTACCATTCATTCACTTCTCGTGATGCGATCAGTAGTGATTCAATTTACGAACCACTTCATCCGGGTTGATCTGTGAAATCCGCTCAATAATGTCGGTCGTTGGACGTTCAAAAAATGTAATTGCAATCATAAATACTTTAATGCGACCCAGGTGAAATAAACTATTATTGTCGTGC
The DNA here is from genome assembly GCA_036936625.1 of Parnassius smintheus behrii. Classification (NCBI taxonomy): domain Eukaryota; kingdom Metazoa; phylum Arthropoda; class Insecta; order Lepidoptera; family Papilionidae; genus Parnassius; species Parnassius smintheus. Next base: position 31,475,068 of record JAUPFT010000014.1, on the reverse strand, counting down.
GTAAACAAACTGAGAATATATTGAAGGCTACACAACCGCTGCCTTACAGCGTGACTATGTTGAGGCATGTAAGCTTGGGGATTAAAGATTATGTCCCATATCAAAATTATTATAAAATCTTCATAAACAACTTAAAAATCTCATTCTGAATATCAAAAAAGGATCAATGCGAAGTTGTGTCGTTTTTACTAATGCTGAAGACAAAACTCCACTGACTCATAAGTACATAGTGCACTTAAAAGAAACGAAAACGAAAGTTTCTGACAATTTTATAGTTTCTATTTATGCTGCAACTGATGCTCATTTACAAGCTTACAAGGTGAATTATCTAGCTTCTATTATATCTCGGTTATGGGGGGTGCTAAGAATCTCCGGTGGAGGTTCGGTTGCCACCTACGACGATTCGACCTGGCAACGTATAACGCACGCACCTTGAGGACTGAAGAGAAGATACTGGAGTTGGAAGAAGAGGTAGACAAGTTGCGCTGGCATATTATTGGATTATCCGAGGTCCGAAGAGAGGGGGAGGAGACGGTAATCCTCGAGTCCGGCAACTTGTTCTATCACCGGGAGGGCGACCATCTGTCCCAAGGAGGTGTGGGATTTATCGTCCACAAGTCTCTCGTCAACAACGTTGTAAAGATCGGGAGTTTGTCGACGAGGGTTGCGTACCTGGTACTCAGAATCACCAAATGGTATTCGCTGAAGGTCATATAGGTTTACGCACCAACCTCGGCATATCCCGATGATGAGGTGGAATAAATATATGAAAATATTTCTAGAGCCATGCATTCCTCCAAAACCCACTACACCGTGTTGATGGAAGACTTCAACGCAAAATTAGGCACAAGAGAAAGCGGTGAGCTGAAGTTAGGGAAATTTGGAGTAGGGCAACGGAACCGTAGGGGCCAGCAGCTGGCCGACTTCATGGAGAAAGAGGGACTCTTTATGATGAACTTTTTCTTTCAGAAGCGGCCTCACAGGAAGCGGACGTGGTCGAGCCCCGACGATTCGATAAAAAATGAGATTGACTTCATTATGTCGACCAGACGCCAACTGTTTAGTGATGTCTCAGTGATCGCAAGAGTAAAAGCTGGCAGCGATCACCGAATGGTTAGAGGCACACTGAACCTAAACGTTAAGTTGGAGAGGTCTCGTTTAATGAAGTCAACGCTCGGTCCCCCTCGTGCTCTATTTTTTTATTTATTTAAAAACTTAAACGTAACACCTTAAGCTAAAGGGGTACATAGGGCGGACTTAATGCCATGTGGCATTCTCTGCCAGTCAACCCTGGGTGCCAAGGACAATTTTTGGCATGTGCGACCATTATATATATATATATATATATATATATATATATATATATATATATATATATATATGTATATATATATATATATATATATGTATATATATATATATATATATATATACATATATATATATATATATACATATATACACATATAGCATAAATATACATACAATAATACAGATACAGTGCTCTAATCCAGAACCCCAAAACATTTCAGCTCGAGTTACGTAACCGCTTTTCAGGCCTAGAAGATTACAATGCAGTGGACGATATAAATGACAAGCTCGTGGAAACTCTCCATGAGTTCTGCAAGACCCGCTGCAGAAGAACACAAAAACTCTCCGGTCACACTCTTAATCTCACGGCTGTAAGACGGAAGATGAGGCTGCAATCGTCAACAGATTTGGCAGCATACAGGCAACTGAATAGACAGATCTCCAAATGCATGCGGCAAGACTTGCGCAACTTCAATACTGCTCGTATTGAAGAAGCGATCGAGCGGAACCAGAGCTCCAAAGTCTTTGCCAGAGATCTGTCTGCCAGTAAAAGCCAACTGTCAAAGCTGAAGACTGAGTGTGGCAGCATCGTTTCTGGGACACCTGAGATTCTGAGTGAGATTGAGAGGTTCTATAGGTAGCTGTACAACTCATCATTGGAGCCAAACGCATGTGAGTAACGATCCAAGAGCAAGTCTTATCCGACACTATTTCGATGATATCCCGGACAGTCTGATTGAGATTAGAATGGCTCTCCAGCACCTTAAAAACGGCGTTGCCCCAGGCGAGGATGGAATTACAGCGGAGTTTCTGAAAATGGGTGGAAAATCGGTACTTGAAGTCCTTTAGAGGTTCTTTAATTCCGTCCTCCGTGGTGACACTTTTCCGGAGGCTTGGAGCAGAAGTGCAGTGGTCTTGTTCTTCAAGAAAGGTGACAACGCCCTCTTGAAGAACTACAGACCAATATGCCTTCTGAGCCGCGTCTACGTGCTGTTTTCAAGAAGAAACAAGAACAAGCCGCTTTCAAAAAAATCCCTTCGGCAAATTGTACAGAAGTAAGAAGAATACAATTTGCCATTTTGCCTGGCGTATGTGGACTATGAGAAAGCCTTTGATTCCGTTGAAATTTGGACGGTGCTACAGTCTCTTCAGCGGTGCCAAGTTGAATGACGCTATATCGAAGTGCTGAAGTGTTTATACAGTAGGGCTTCGATGGCTATCCGAGTACAGAACCAGAGTACGAAACCTATCCAACTGCAGACCGGTGTAAGACAGGGTGACGTTATTTCCCCGAAACTCTTCACCGCTGCATCGGAAGACGTTTTCAAACTACTGGACTGGAAAGGATACGGTATTAACATCAATGGCGAGTACAGCTCCTACCTTCGATTTACCGACGATATAGTCCTTATGGCAGAATCGCTGGAGGACTTAAGCACTATGCTCAATGACCTCAATAGTGCCTCCCAACGGATAGGTCTCAAGATGAACATGGACAAAACGAAGATCATGTTTATTGTCCATTTCACACCTTTGCCGGTAGTTGTTGGGAGCACCAAGCTCGAAGTTGTTTACGAGTATTTACCTGGGACAAATAGTCCGACTAGGTAAGTCCAACTTCGACCGTAAGGTCAATCGATGGATTCAACTCGGCTGGCAATTTAACCATATATATGTTTCTTATTTAAGAAAATAAATATATAAAATCCTGGTTTTTTTCGACTTGTGGCTTTTATTTCATATATTCTTATACGTGGTAGAGCCATGCTGCAATTATATTAGTAGTATAGTTGTAGCACGAATGGGTCGGCTCGACCGGGGAAGGACCACGCTCTCACAGAATATCAGCGTGAAATAGTAGCTTAATGCTGCTGTATTTCGTATGGTGAGTGTAGAGAACCGGAGACCCTTTTTACTGGAAATGAGGCATTCCATCTCAGTCCTCACGGGTGACAACGCATCTGCATTTTGATTTGTAATGGAAGATAGATGTAGATGTCTATGGGCCGCAGCAACCACTTACCATCAGGTGGACTGTGTGCTCGTTTGTCACCCTATTCTATAAAAAAAAATATTCCATGGTCATTACATCTACAATTTATATGCAAAAGTAACTTATCTGCTTCTGTATGCTTCCTTAAAAACATTAGTGTAGAATTACTAATTCAAAGTCATAAAGGTTGAAAATACGCATGTAGCAATGTATTACGCATATCAAGCGGTCGTAATTTGGTTAAAAAAAATGAAATCTGAAAATTTTCAATTGGCTCTTGAAATCTTTTCCTCCGAGATCCGAGATTCCTCTTTCCTCCGAGATCGCGCTGCAAGCAGACGTGTTTTTGTTTTTATTTTTAAACCTAATAATAGTTTCACATAATTGTACACCTTATATGAATGTAGGATAACGAATAAAACTGTGTAACATACATTCGTACATTCGAACTCAAGCTGATCGCCGTAGCCGCTTCGTCGCTGTGTTCTCCCCGACCCGCACACCTCGAGGGAAAGAGTTGGTTGCATAATTGCTTTCCTTATCATCGATCAACACTGCGAACTGCTACGACGCGGCTTATTACCGCTGGCCGCAATTTTTTCGTAACCAGCGCTACGAAACACCTACGCTGTTGAACTGTGGTGAGCTACAAACTTTACTTTTACTTCGCGACTAATTACATTTAATTAACAATGTCATTAAAACGCACTCCGCCGCCTCAAAAATCAGTTTCGGATTCTAATCTCGACAACGTGGGCCTAAGCGACAAAGTGGTAATGGAAAAAGAATCGCAGAATAATAAGTTACGACAGAAACGTAAGCGGGAGATCGAAGGATCTGGATTTATGGACGAAATTAACTAGAAAGCCTACAGTCTGCCATTAAAGATATTAAAACACAGAATTCCGAAATTACGGCCACGATACAATTATCAGGGATCAAATGCATCTGAAAGTAAAACGTGCACCAGAAAATATAGTACTTAACCTCACATATACACGATACAGAAATTATTGCAATAGTCTATAGCTTAAAAGAGAGTATGAGAAAACACAATTAGAATTAGCGGGTAAAGACAGTAAAAAAGTGTGGGAAGCCATTAAAACTATTACACACACATCTAAGCAGAAATCATCGTCTCAGGAATTACTGAAAACTGACTGTATTAAAGGCTCCTTAAATAGTATTAATAATTTATTTGCAACTGTTGGGAAAAACATCGCAGAAAAAAATATTGTAGAAAAACAAGAATTATCAAAAATTAACCTTGATACAACAAGAGAATCGTTTGTATTATTATCTACTGATGTGGACGAAGTAGAACGTATTATAATAAATTTAAAATCAAAATGTACAGTTGGTTGGGACAAAATCTCTAATAACTTTCTAAAAACTTTTCGACATATCCTAATCCCACCATTAACTTATATCTTTAATTTATGTTTCGTGAACGGAATATTCCCTAATTATTTTAAAAAATCCATAATTCATCCCATATATAAATCTGGAGATGAATATATAATAATCCGTGTGAATAATTATAGGCCTATTTCTATACTTCCTTCTATTTCAAAAGTATTGGAAAATCTTATTAATATCAGACTTGTGAAATACCTAGAGAACTTTAATATTCTATCAAACTGTCAATTCGGGTTTAGATCCGGAAAATCTACCAATGATGCAGTACATGAATTAACCGATAATATCATCAAAAATCTAGACAAAGGCAATAAAACGGTAGGGATTTTTCTGGACCTTGCCAAAACGTTCGACACGGTCTCTATCCCCGTTCGGCTAAGGAAACTTGAAAAAATTGGTATACGGGGTACACAACTAAAATTATTTGAAAGCTATCTAACTGAAAGACTACAATGTGTTACAATAAATAACCAGTATAGTTCTGATGTACCTGTTAGCTACGGAGTTCCTCAGGGGAGTATTCTGGGCCCAATTCTATTTCTCGTCTACATAAATGACCTCTTAAAACTTAAATCCTTCCATGGCAAAATCATATCTTTTCGCACGCACGTACGCACGCATGCACGCACGCACGCACGCACGCACGCACGCAAGCACGCACGCACGCACGCACGCACGTACGCACGCACGCACGCACGCACGCACGCACGCACGCACGCACGCACGCACGCACGCACGCACGCACGCACGCGCGCATGCGCGCACGCACACGCGCACACGCGCACACACACACACACACACACACACACACACGCACACACGCACACACACACACACACGCACACACGCACACACACACACACGCGCGCGCACACACACACACACACACGCACGCACGCGCACGCACACACACACACACACACACACACACACACACACACACACACACACACACACGAGAGGAACAATTTACACACAAAAATGTATTTAGTTATATATGTAGGTTTAATTTTCATACCTTATATAATATTACTGTTTGATATAATATGTTTACGTAAGTTTCTTAATCAGAAAGATTTCTGTTGAATTGTCCCATAAGAAAGAGCACTGTTGCCTGAGATACAAGCTTATTGCTTAGTTCAGGCGCAGATGCAAATATATATTGTTAAAATTTTTCCTGAATAAAGAAATTATTATTATTATTATTAATCAAAATCAATGAAAATAGCCTGTAAAAAAGAACAAAAAGTTTCATTTTTACAGGATATTTTTATATTAGTATATTTTATATGCATAATAATTAACTTGTATCGAGTTGCAGAACGAGGAGAGTCAAGATTCTTCTAGAGATTTCCATGCCAGAACTATCTACACTTAGTTGGTCGAGACCGGTATGTACTCGAACATTCTAGGTGTTTCAGTAGAAGACGCACTATCCTATGTAAGGCTGGTATTGACCGCGACCCAGAGCAGTATTTAATTGGCAATTCAAGCGAATACTTCGAAGCGATATATAACTGCGAACTAAAGTTATCAGTAGTAAAATTGTGTTTTATTATTAGTGTGTTTTAAGTGGTAATTGGTGTTCTATGATTAAAGTGGCAATTTTGGTAATACAATCAGCTATTTTTACTGTGTTTGTCACAAGCTTGTAACAATTGGTATCAGAAGTGGGATTAAATCATGCCGATTTTACCTATGGACAACACGGAGGGTATCTGCATGCAAAGACGACGCCAGCAGGAGACGCACCGGAGGCGATTATGTGGTGCAACGCCGCTGACGTCGGAAAGCCGGCTGGCGACCCCGTAAACAGGCCCATCGGCAGCTCTTGCATCTGCAGCACCTGACATGGATGCTCCGATGATGATGCTGCAGCAGCAAGCTCGCCGACAGGGGGAACGGGCTGACGACAGGAGGAACAGGCCCGCCAACAGGAGGAACAGGCTCGCCGACAGGAGTAACAAGCCCGTCGGTTGGAAGTGCAGCAGGAGGAACAGGCCCGCCGATAGAAGGAAGAGGCACGCCAATAGGAAAAAACGCCCGTCAGTTGGAAGAGCAGCTGCAGCGTGATCAGGAAGAGTAAATGCAATTCATGAACGACCTTAACGCTACCTTCAGGAAAGAGGCGGAATATAGGGTTGCTCAACATGACAACCGCCTGTTGGAAGCTGAAACCCGAACCGACCAAGTGAACAATCGGGTTGACAACATGATGGCTGACGTGAAGAATTCGCTGCACGACCTCAAACATTAAGATGGAATTACAGCTCCCGTGGTAGCTACAACACGCTTGTTACGTAGATTCAAAGTGCCGCCGTTCGACGGGATTTCTTCCTGGTTGGCCTATATAACCCGGTTCGAGGCTGTCATCAAGGTGAGTATCTGTAATAAAAGTGAGGCCATGACTGCTCTCACCCTCGGCCTGCGCAACAAAGCCTTAATTGTTTTGGAAGCTCTCGTTAAGGAAGGAACTTACGAACAGCTCCTTGTGGCATTGGAGGCGAAATATGGCGACGCTCACAGCAATGGGCCCTTAAGGTGGAGAAGCTGGTTCTAAAAGCATACCAGTCTGTACCTGTACTCATTGCAGGGAACCTAGTGAAGACGTTCATCGACGACATTCGTGATCTTGAAGTCAGAGCTGATGTGAGACTTGGGCACCACGAGACGTTTAAGAACGCCTTGGCCCTGGCACTGGAGGTGGAAGCCTTGCGGCAGAATAGAAGACGAATAAAGACGTGTGAATTTCGAAATTATATAACGAAATTTAACGAATTACAAACCTTAAGAAAGCTTGAATAGGTACTGAGAGAAAGAATTGGTTTTGACGGCTGTATATAGTAGAAATTCTCCGTACAATTTTGAATGAATTAGGCTACGAGTGGTCGAATATAGATGACAACCGTAAAACTCTGGTTAAAAACCACGACACACAAATGTTACGCTTTCAATACTTGAGGCAATTAAAAAAATATCGTGATAAAGGCCTCTAGGGATCTTATTCACAGATGCAAGTTATATTCACACAACACATATTTAAAAAATGTACTGGAAACATGTGAAAGAAATATCGCCACTGGAAAAGAAGTTATACATTTTTGTAGGTAACGCTTCTTACCACAATGTTTTATTAGAAAATAGTCCTAATTCCAAATAAAAATGGTATGAAAACGACCTATAATATTTAAAATGAAGACTAGAAATATTCATTATCGATGAACTGATTCAATCAAAAGGTTTCGAAATTCTACGATTGCCCCCTCAATCTCACCGATAAGATATGGGGTATATTAAAAAACTACTTAGCCAATAGAAACGTTGCACAAAATTTAACATCAATTATTGCATAATAAACGAATGATTCGAAATGATTGATCGTAAAATGTTGGCAAATACATGTCGGCATGCTGAAGACACAGAAAAACTATATTGACAATATTTGAATTGGATAATGAATTTATTATTTATTTTGACAACTCAGATTAGGAAGTCAAGGGATTCTGTTAAGATGAATGAAAAGTGTAATAATACTTTTTTAGAATCACATACAAACACTAGCCTAATATAATAACTGTAATTATATTTATTTCTAAAACAAACAATTCAGAAAAGTATCTTTTTAATTAACTTTTGATACCAATAACATAAAACACTTAAAAATAAATAGTATAAATTTTAAATCTTCCTAAGTCTTAATGACCAGTCTGCCGTTACAAATACAGTATTTTTGTAAGCATTACCTCTTTTAAGCACCTTTTATTTCCAATGAATAAGCAACTTTTCGGCAAATATTTATGGAGTATACAATGGGCTGTCTCTAACATTTCACTCCAACCTTCTTTGATCATATCGCCTTCGTGTTCCCTTGGCGCCTGCGGTTCTATAACCATTCATCTCGAACGGATGACAGGTCCTGTTAATTTCTGAAAGACGTTGCTGTGGACAAAACAGGACGGTAAAGAATTATGATGATGGATTTTGAATATTGCCATGTATGTATTGTCTATCACGAAGACTTTGACTTTATTTTAATTAAAAATAACCTCTCTATGATTATTTGTTTTGTATTTCCTTTGATATTAATATGCTTTCTATGTATTAAGTATACCATAACATCTGAGTGTCTCCAAAATATGTCATACGTAGTGAAAACACTGCATCGATTAGTGAATATATTTAAACCACTTTTGCTGTCTGTCAGTTCGTGTTGGTCAGTGTGTTTTACTGTCGAAGATTTTTTTTGTTTTTGCCCCGGCTGCTGGTCACAAGGTCAATCAGCAAGGAAATGCGGGCAGTGTTTTTGGAACTATACCCCTGCGGAGAGCTGTTTAACCTATTTATTTTTCTTAAACGAAATAAAAAAGAATAATGTATTTTAACAAATCGACGCAAATTGATTGAAAAACATTGTTCAAAATCCTTAAAACGAAAATAAAATAATGAAAGCAATATTTTTAATAAATTGGAGCAAATCACTTAAGAACGTAAATTTAATAATGAGAGGCAAAAAAAACTCAAAGGATAAATAAATATTATTATAATGACAATAAAAATATTAAAAACGTCTTCTTAATTCGTACTTTTAAATTATAACATTATTTAAAATTATTGCTGATCGATGTATTGTCGTAAGTCGTTAGATCGATGTAAACAACCTGCAACATGGAAAATATAACTGTGTTATTTTGAGTACTATGATATTTATCCAAAACGTAATAAAATGAATCAATAGCCTATATAGGTCCCAATAGTGAACACAACCTCTTTTGATATCTGTAAGTGTTTTGTGGCAGTAAGGAGTCCGCCAAGCAGCCGTTGCATGTTGGCAGACTTTGCATCATTTGCTTGAAATATTTTTAGTGTCACTAAGTAAGATCAAACGAAGAATTGCATATTTGAGTGTCAAAACTTAACACCTACTGATAAAGATATATGGAAGAAAGAAGTATGCGTGAGTGTCAAGAAATTGAGCATGGTTTCGGCATCACTTGAAATTTGCGCTCACTATCCCGTTTAAGAGAAGCAATTTGTATTATTTTAAATATGTGGTAAATTAAGTGGTGTGATTCGAGTTCTTTCGATCAATCTATTTCAGTACGATTTCGGTTTTTAGCTAAAAGTAAATCTCCACTATTTAGTCAATTTATAAGGAAACTTCAGCAACATGAAAATGATTGTTCAAAATTCATCTACTGATTGCTTGAGATAAAGTTTTTAGTATTACTTAGGCCTGAACAATACAAACTAACATTATGCTTCAATAAATTCATCACTGATTTCATTTCATTGTTAGAAAATATTTTTTTCTCATTGCAAGTATATCAAGAAGGAGCTGACCGGGCATGCATGCTGTTTTTTAAGTGAGCAATTAGATGAGATCTCAGGGGCTCATAGTAGATCTTTGAAGTAACATTAGCTAGCACAACTAACGAATGAACGCACAGCGTTATTGGGTCCATCGCTTTGTTGCGGGAAACTTTGACCTCTCAAGTAAACGCCACTGCCTCATTGATAATGACAAACTGAAGTCAACGGCTTCCGCTATAGATGTAAATACCAAAAAATGTAATTTTTGTTTTCGAGGTAGCCTATCCCCAAGCGAGACGATTACATTCAAAACGGGAAATGGCTGTGGAGGAGCAGTAGGACACGTACCTCATTTTTTTTAATTATTAAAGACGTTACTGATACGGTAATCCGCTTGCAGATGTCTTAACTTTACAAGTTTTATCTCTCCACAAGATGTAAAAAAATGTTGTTAGTATGTAACTACGTTGATAGCAGTTGTGTAGCGGTGCAGTATTTTCCATATAATAACACAAAATAATAGAAATACCCGTGGCAACCCACCACTCCCTATGAGGCAACCTCACGTTCAGCTGCAGAGTGTAAATGGTCTGTAGTAATAATGATGGTGATGATATTACAATGACAGTTTATTTTTAATTCATCTAGACCTATTTGTAAACACTTTTCTAAACAAACTATAAAATACTTTGTAAAAGTTTTTTTTAACTTTATAAATTTTTGTAAACGAAGATTTATCAAAACTCTAACAAATACATACCTATACTATACCTGTGAGAATGTACAGTAAAGCAACTTAGATTCAGTAAGGTTAAATAAAGTGTAAAGTAAAATTCTGTACGTCACTAAAACTTTAAAACTTGTTTGTTAACAACACTGAAACAAGTAGTAAAGTGAACCTAATGTAGCAAAATGGTAGCGATTATTCCTTAAAATACGAAACGAGATAGTTTAACTTATGCATGTTGCTTAACAGAAATTACTACTGAAAACTTGTTCACACAATAGGAACATTGAGTAGATAACTTAGTTTACAGTAGATACTATTTACTAACGTAAGTATAACAAATAATTCCTTCAAAGTATTACTTAAAAATGCTGTTTAGTTAGTCTTGTTTTTGACAACTTTTCAAATTAACATTTGAAAGATTTATTTATGTGCCGTCACAGATAGCAAAATATAATATGTAAATTTCAAGAGAAAAATATTACAGCCAGGAATTGAACCCCGAACTCTTGACACAGATATGTGATACACAACTGTTTATTATTAGTTCTTAGTTTACACTTCTTCTGGATTCTTCGAAGACAGATGTTAGAGTGTGTTATGTACCGAATGCTCGATTGTCACTCTTACTCTATAAAATATCAATTCATAGCTGGGCATGAGTTTCTTCCGTTATAATTCAAATCCTTGGTGCCATCCATCTTCAAGCTGCTTAATTTATATCTGGCGTGTGGGAGAAGGTACATATACCGTAACCCATTGGAAGTCATGAAATCTTTCTGACTAATTATATATTTGCCGCTTTCAACCATCGTATGCCCCCCACGGAACAGAACAGGATTATATGATTGTTTTAGGCCGCCATCAAACACAAAGCATATTTGTCATGGAATAATTTTACTTTTACAAAATTATACTACATCCACTTTTGAATTGTCGACTTTAATACGTATTATCGTAATATGAATTATATCAAACTAAATATAAAAGGAACTGAATAATACTAATTACTTACTGCATTCTCCACAGGAAATGGCACTCGCTTAATTTTATGCTGAAAATATCACATTTAAATAAACCTTTCAGCACAGTCTAAAAACTAAAAGCTGGAACTCATTTAACGGCAGTACTTATCAATAAAAACAGAATAAATTATTCTCAAAATAAACACTCTACAGTATTGGAGGTTATTTATTTATATTTATTATTCCTGCCAAGAATAGAACAAAACTATATGATGCATAAACACAAGCAATTTTTTTTGTTATGAATCTGTATTTAAAATAAACTTAAACTTTGAGCAAGTTTAATAAGTAATGCCTAAAAATATTTTACCTCTACTACTAATTTTATTAAGTTACCGTAAATGTAGGCATTAACTCGACGATATTTTTTAAGTAAATTCCAACACAAAATCTGCCTTTTCCAACTCGTTTGCCGTCTACCTTTGAATGTACAAAATGCAGGTTGCTGCTGCTGGTTGTTTTAGCCTTAAGATGGTGTGCTTAGTTTCGAATAACAGAAGTCTCCGGCTCTCGACATTCACCATACGAAACACTGCATTATTATGCTGCTATTTTACTCTGGCATTCTGTGAGGGCGTAGTCCTTTCCCGGTCAAGCAGACACATTTGTGCTACAAACATAAGGCAGCAGCTGAAGCATGGTACTACCGAGTAAAAAAATTCGTTAAGAAATTTCGCTATGCGGGAATTATTCGTATAATATGAAAGTGGTGGAAAAGCCGTATAGTTCGACCTGGTAAGATATGGATATCGATGGAAGCAGGTGGCTCAATACTGCGATTTTTAGCATTCCTTGAAGGAGGATGCTCAGCCGCGGACTTGAAAGGACTTTAATTAAAATGATCATAGTGAAACCTTATAATATACAGTATACCTGCACAGAGGTCCAGAGAAGAACCACCGGATCTTTGTGCCAATGTTTATATGTGGTAGAGCCATGCTGCAGTTATATTAGTAGTATAGTTGTAGCGCGAATGGGTCGGCTCGACCGGGGAAGGACCACGCTCTCACAGAATACCAGCGTGAAATAGTAGCTTAATGCTGCTGTATTTCGTATGGTGAGTGTAGAGAACCGGAGACCCTTTTTACTGGAAATGAGGCATTCCATCTCAGTCCTCACGGGTGACAACGCATCTGCATTTTGATTTGTAATGGAAGATAGATGTAGATGTCTATGGGCCGCAGCAACCACTTACCATCAGGTGGACTGTGTGCTCGTATGTCACCCTATTCTATAAAAAAAAATGTTCAAATAATTAAATATTGAACCAAAATTGTGAAGTATTAAATTGTACGAAATAATAGGATAGCATAAATTATAAGAAGCCTTTATCGTCGCTGTGTTAACGTTAATTGAATCTAACTCGTCATTCACTTGCACTCTGATATATTTTAATTGCACACTGCACACCTATGCCTACGCGCATTTCTTCTAGTTTTCTATTTACCTTGTACTTTCCGTCGCTCACGTTCTGCTAATACTCGTATGCCGCTTAAACTTACCCTGCCTACTAACGCCGAACGCAAAGTTGCATTGTAAGTCAGACTCTAATATCGCCGACTCGCTGACAAACGCTACTATTGCAATGCCTTTCATACGCAGATTACGAGCGATCCTATTAATGCAATACTGACAAGCAAGAGAGATACTGATATTAGCCGGTTGAAAATTTTGGAAAGTTTCCTGAGCTCAAAAATAAACAAAAAAACAAGGAGACAATTTCTTTTTGTATGTAGAATGGGCCCACTACAAATTTTCACGACTCTCAATGAAACTTATGTCGATTTATTCTTTTTTTATTTTATTTTATAGGATTGAGTGACAAAGAGCACACAGTCCACCTGATGGTAAGTGGTTGCTGTGGCCCATAGACATCTACATCCATCCTTGATTACAAATCAAAATGCAGATGCATTGTCACCCGTGAGGACTAAGATGGAATGCCTCGTTTCCAGTAAAAAGGGTCTCCGGTTCTCTACACTCACCATACGAAACACAGCAGCATTAAGCTACTATTTTACGCTGGTGTTCTGTGAGAGCGTGGTCTTTCCCCGGTCGAGCCGACCCATTCGTGCTACAACTATACTACTAATATAACTGCAGCATTGCTCTACCACGCATAAAATTATTCCTTATAATCTATAGAATTTAGAAACTAATTACTCCTTATAATCTATAGATTACAAAAGTATTATTAGATTTACTGCATCTGAAAAGGAGTACTGAGAAATTAACATATAAAATATGAATCTAATAATAACCTAAAACTAAACTGAAAGCGATTTCGTAGTACTTTTCATCGGTATTATAACTCAAAATACTGCCCTGTTGAGGTATTCAGCATATATACTAGGTACATTAAAATCGATGCAAAATCTTCCGAATCTTCCGAAAAATATAGTGCTTGTCTGCTCACAAATATCGTATGGATTCTATTTGTAACTTGTATTGATTGTCTATGAGTGTACTTTCCAAATATTATTAAAGTTATATGATTAAAGGCAAGATGACTAAGGGATAATATGTCCGTTTACATTTATAATATAACCAACTCACGTTATATAGCAAGAAAGATGTTCAAACTGGTTGTTTTAAAAACAGGTTATAATGCAACCGTATTTATTGTAGTAAATCAATATTTCGAACATATTCTATTGATACAGATCAACAGACAGTTTTAATATGTTTTGGTTGATTATTAAATAATTATATATCATAAAATGTCTGGCTAATAAAATACCAAAATGACCAGGTCATATCATGCTTATCTATATTATGACACACTGATAATAGTGAGGAAGTAAGATGTTTTGAACTGTTACATACAACATGTAACATAATTAACGCACTTTGAGAAAGTAGTTTGTTCAGAATCGTAATAAGGTAATTTTTTATCCCAAAAATAATTAAAACTGCGTAAATTACAGTCACACTAAATCTGTACAGTCAAAACAAACTGAAATGGACCGTAACTTAAGGCAATAAGACTTTTAAGAGTGCAGTTTTATTTGTATTATTACTAATTCTGTCATTCAATAAAAATAAAGAAAAATGAACTTTATTTCAAGCATGTTATAGTATAGTCTTTGCGTTCGTGGATTTGTACTGTGACCACAACATTCTTCCGGAATTAATATAAATAATTTGATAAATAATCAGTGCATAAAAATGTTTAACTAAAAATTTAGTGCATGTATTATGATTATAACATAATATACTAATTGGGGTGTGTGAGGATGTGCGTTAATTACGTTACATATTGTAGTATAATTTAATTCTATTTTTTACTAGCGATCCACCCCAACTTCGCACAGGTGATTTCTGGATTTCGACAATAGAGCCACCTACAGAGTTCAAATGTAAATATAAATCATCAAGAGATCCATTCAAACACACATAAAAATTTCATCAATATCGGTTGTATGGTTTCAAAGTATATAATGGACCAAGGTAGAAACATTTATTTTCTTTTAATATCAAAGAATCATATCAAAAGATTTTTTTCAAAATAACTTGTTGTTAAAATGTCTATTTATGATATTGTTAGGAATCAGAAAGTTATGTTTATTTATGGTAAACAAGTTAACACGTCTTTGAGTGGCTATATCTACTAAACGCACCAACGAATCATGTCTGTTTTTGATTTGTGCGTAGCTACTGTGCATAGTATTATCAATACTATATTTGAATTAGTTATCCTAATGATAGTTTGGTTTACTAAACCATGACACGTACTTCAACGGCTGTACCTTCAAAACGCACCGACGTTATGCAGGCAGATCGGCTCCATCCCACTCACATAAGTGATCTACATGCTACTGTTGTAAAATTAGCCATCCTAACCATAGTTTAGTCAATCCGTTGACGCCTCTGAGAATATAACATGCTGGTAAACGACATGACATAATATGTGAAGAAAATGGTGGTATGTTAGCATATTATCCCAATACAATTAGCCTAATAAAATTATCCCAATACAATTAGCCTAATAAAATTATCCCAATACAATTAGCCTAATACAATTATCCCAATTATTTAAGACTTTGCAAAACATAATAATCGATTAATTTATTTAAATAGGTTGTTCGGAAGCAATTAAATCAGGAAAGATTATGCTAACGAATATAGTCTGCGTACAGCGTGTATATACCGTGTAAACGGTATAGGCATGCTGCATAAAAAATGGCACAATTATTTAGCTAAAATGTTATAGTATAAAATAAAAAATAATAATCTTTAACAAAATATAAAAGTATAAAATAAATTAAGTTGAACCAAAGTCTGACTTATATCCTGCCCTAACCAAAATTATTGGTTAGGTATTCCTAACCATTATTTTATTATCATATGTATCGTCGTTAAGATTAAGATACGATAGAAGATAGTAAGCGTGTAGTAAGTGTTAAGGAACTAGTGTTTAACTAATTTGTAAGCAAATTTTTAAACCATATTTGGGAAAGGAAAGTAGCACAGTCAATCTTTCAATGATGTTGAAAGAAAGAAATAAATAAACAAAAACTGTACTCTGCTAAAAATTATTATTTATGTAAATAGAAAAATTTAATCTGTTTATGCTCATCCACACATTCCATATAAATTTATTTAGGAATTTTCAGGTAGTAGTTAAATGTGTCTGTTTATCTCCCTTTTAGACCCCTGTCATTTCTGGCTGGGTAATATACTATAGTATGATAAAAGTATAAAATAAACGTCACTGACGCAACCGTATACTAATATTCTCAAAATGTATAAAACACAGAGGTGCCATTACCTAAATCGCTTGTCTTCACCACCGCATACATTGAAAGACTCCGACGACTCCGGACCACTCCGTGGCGTAGTGGCTTAGCAATGAGTGGCTGCGCTGGGAGTTGCGGGTTCGAATCCCGCACGGAACAAGTATTTTGTATAGCCTACAAATAATTGTTCCGGGTCTGGATGTTTGTCCTTGTGCAATATATGTTTGTAAACTGCCCCCGCGATACAGGAGAAAATCCTAGTGTAGGGGTAACGTTTTTTTTAAATAAAAAAAATAAAAAATAAAGTCAGCAATTAAAGTTTCAATAAACAAGTCCAATAATAAATGCTCTTACTGGCTCCTAGCAGTGGTAGTTCAAGGGCTTAGCGTTCGCTGTTTTCACAGTACACGCAGGTTTTGATCCCTTAATTGCAATTTTCTGTGCTGATTTATCACGTGCTCGATTGTGAAGGAAAACATAGTGACCTGCAAGTCTGAGAAATAAAAAAATATATTACGAAGACATGTGAAGTAATAATTGTATTTTATTCGCAACTTGTCGTCATGCTGGTGATAGGAGGGCTAGTTATTTTCTCGCTCAAAAGGTAAGTATAGCCAACTGAAGAAAGCCAGCGATCGCAAATGGCACTTTGCGTGCTCTGTGCGTGAATGGCACATAGCACTATATGACAATTTTAGTTTTCCGTATTAGTTTTTTATTGTAGTAATAAACATTCTATATTTTAATGATATACCCAAGTTAGGTCCAGTTTCCACCAAAGCAGAGAGGAGAGGAGACGAGAAGAGATGTGTCTGAATCAACCAATCCGGTTTCGTTACTTCCACATCTCTTCTCCGTTTAGCTTCGGTGGAAATGGATCAAGCGGAGAGGAGAGGAGATGTCTCATTTTTCTTTAGAATTTTGTGCGCCGAGCGAGCAAGCGGTGTGTCTAGCCGGGCGACCGGGCTGGGCCCCACCCAGCTGCCTTCTCCTCCCGGGCTGGGCCCCACCCAGCTGCCTTCTCCTCGCAGAATCTATATTTCCGTCGATAATTTAAATATTAAGGAATTTAATTATGTTTTTAACCTTCAGATACAATTTTTGTTATGACATGACGTCTTCCTTTAGTAGATAGAACTTGACTAGTTTCGATCTCTCAAAGCTCACATCTCTGCTACACAAAGCTCACTTCTCCTCTCCGCTTTGGTGGAAATAACCTGTCAGCTGTGACTTCTTCTGACCAATACACGAGTAAAGTAGTTTTATTATCTACACATTCACATATTATGCACTATTTTATTACCGTATATTTTAATACGAAGCATATGCCTGAATTATGACTTTTGCAAGAAAAACTTGTTTTATATACAGTTTATAGAAAATTTAATATTAAAAAGCTTATTGTAATAATAACACACAGTATTTCCTGTGCGTATAATGTGGCATTTCAATTGTGAAGATTCAAATATGTGAGCAATGAACACTCGTTTCCTCCTCCTCCTCGATTAAGAACAAAAACGCAGATGCGTTATCATCTTTAACGATTAAGATTGAATACTTCATGTTCAGTAAAATGGTTGCACTCACACTCACCATACGAAATACAATAGCATTAAATGCTATTTCGGGCAAGTATTCAATGAGAGTGTGGTTCGTCCCCTGTCGAGCCGGCAAATTCGTACTACAACCTTAAATTAGCTGCAGTATCGCTTTTCCAATTGTAAAAAATATACATAAAACCTCTGTGTACTATATCAGAAGCAAATTAAAGAGAAAAAAATAGCTGTGATACTTATTCCAGTCTGTCTCTTTGAGTGTGGTATTAGTGTACCATAATGGCTTACTTTCAACATTAAGGAACTTAAGTAATATTTGAAGAAAACTTGTTTTAAGCTTAAAAAATAAAGAGCTTAATAACCCACCCACCTGTGTCCCACTTCTGGACCCAAATCTCTAAGAGGATTTATAAATTGAAGTTCTCAATAAGCAGATTTCATTACGATCCTTTACAGTAAAGCACGTGGAAAATTAGTCATGAATTTTACCGGATTCGGTAGGACTCTTTCTCTAACTGGAATATCCTACTAAAACTCCTACTAAAAATAAGTCGAACTTTTAAAATAAAAGTACGCAATAATTAATTTAAATCTAATGTTTTATTTTCGGCAGTCCTAGTTTCACTGCGTTTTAAATTATTTCTGCAAGACAACACTTAATAATGAGACTCTCTGATGATTCAGTCTCAGTGAAAATTGCCCAAAAACAAAGCTAACCATCGAAAACGGTGGGTTTCTCCATTTCCACAAAGAAACTATCAATATTGGGTAATAATAGAAATCATGCCCTTTTTTGACTGTTTCTAATTTGGAATCGATTCTCGGTTGTTTCTTACAATCAAATTTTTTCAAAGTATTATTTCACGTTGAAAGCTTGCACAAAGCCGTAGAAATTAGACCAGAACGACACTCTGCCTACTTCATTTGCGAGAATCCATAGCTCCGTTTTCATCCTGTGGTTGTCATAATTTTATACTTCAACTACAAAAAATGTAAGCAATGATATAAAAACAATTGTAAGTCCAAGCAAAGCATCTAAAAGTTACTAGCCACAACTTTTTATTACATATAAAACTCGTCACAAGCATTTTAATTTGAAACTGTGCTTGTGTGTTAGCAATTTCTGTAGTGTTGACAAATTAATTAAAGAACTGAGAAGTCTTTTGTGTGAGTTATATAAGTTAGTTAACTAAATCCCTTAACTTATGAAAGTCCAGCTTGGTATTTGGGAATCTTGGCAGATATTCCATAAATTGTTGTTTAAGCTCACCTTATGAATATGGATTTTATTCAACGGAGAAGTGACCTCTCCTATATACTTAATATTTTAATAGAATGTACTTTACTACGAATATCTAACCAAAGGCATTATAAAGATTACCAATTATGATAACGTTATATTATATAAAATGTTAGATAACACATGTAAGGTAGGCCTTAGCCGAGTTGGTATAATAGAAGTAATAGAATAGTAATAATAGAAACGACGGCTATTCTCAACGGAGAAGAGCCATCTGCGCAGTACAGGATTATATTACTCAAGTGTATGCGCAAGCACAGTTTTACCATACTCCCTCACTCTTATAGTTCAATGGAACGGTAATCCGAGACGAAGGAAGGAAGATCAGGCGCAGGACCAATGGCTTTACGTGCTTCCGGAGGCAAGGTGATGAAACCCCGCCAACTTCAATAAGTTCGAAGTCAATATTACGGGCTGTTACTGAGGATTTTGTGACAGAAAAAAACCAATAAATGATTTTTGACCCGACTCGGGTTTTGGACCCGGGAACACATTATCAGTAATTGCTTGCCCAAGAAGACAGTCAAAAGTGTTAAAACTATAATAATTTTAAAGGTATCCCGCTTTAAGGAATAAATAAATGGTCATTTTACTCATACCTAAAAGGCGCTGTCCTATTGCCATCGCTCGCACGATCATGCGTTGCGTCCGACGAAAATGATCGTGCTACCGTTCGTTATACATACTCATATCTGTGGAATGTCCTATGGAACATCGTGCGATCATGCGATGGGATTGAAGAAATCATGCGTGTGGATTCATCCGACGATGAAATCGCATCGCATCGATGACAATAGGACAGCGCCTAACAATTTTTTACCTATCGGTTTGTTTTATAAATTTACTAATTGTATCAATCGTTTTTTGGCCACCATAATTAATTAAGAAAAATCTTTAAGTTTCATAATCAATTTAAAATAAAAGTGATTTCGAAGTGTTTAATGAGAAAACATTGCTTTTCTGCCCACCTATAGAGCGAGAAAAATCTAATTTTGGCGCCCACTTCACCTTAATGCGGCGAACGTTTAAAATAAATAAAACCTAAAAATAATAATTGTAATAGTAATTTTTGGTAACGATTGTAATACATCATTTATCATAATATATAGCCGTTTCTTCTCCGGTCAGAGGAATACTCGTTTCCGAACAGTACTAGATTTTAAAATACGAAATTTGACAAAACTATACACCTTCTTATATCAGAGACACATACATTTTGATTTCATTTTCATTGTACAAAATATTAAATGCAAAATTGCTTTAGAATAAAGTCATGTTCATGTCAGTAAAGCCTATGTTCAGCAGTGAATTTTGATAGGCAATGAATGAATTAATGAAAATAACTTGCAAAAATTGAACACAGAAATTACGTGACCCAAATGTATAACAGCCTCGTTAGAAGAACAATACCCGCATTGTTTAACCTTATCTTCCATTTATTGGTTTCAATCACGAGAAGTAGGGCCAGGCTTCTACTCAAATTAACTTTAACAGGTATGTGAATAAGTTAATAAAGAGTTGAATTATTTCATGTTTTTTTTTTACATAAACAAAAAAGCCAGTTTTCAGCAATATTCAGAATTTAATTAAAAAATGTACAGCTTTTTCAGGACCCGCAACAAGGCAGAAGCTTTCTCTCATTTTGGGAGGGTTTTAGAGCAATCAGTCCTTCGCGCTACTCTATAAAATTTTGGCCGAACTCAAACTCTCTGAAGTACATCTATTCCTTTGAAACGCGGTTTTTCTCATAATGTCTTCTTTTACCGCTGAATGGCATGCCACTACGTAAATCAGCGCTATAAATTGCAATCAACGATTTCAATGGTGCCGGCGGGAATCGATCCCGGGTTGCTCGTGTACTGTAAAATTTACGCTCACCCCGAGCTGCCACGATTATATTTTTAGAAATATAACTCGTTTGTCCATAAGTATGTGACTGAACTCCTTCTAAATGGCAGGACTATATTTGATGAAATTTTATGTGTGTGATTAAGTTGATTCAAGAATGGTTAAGATTCACAATTGCACCCTGTATCTGGTACTGCAGTCGAGATACAGAAATTATAAGTGCAAAGAATAAAAAAATATTGTAACGTGAAAGACGTAATTACGTTAAAACACTAACATAGATCAAGGAGTGCAAACTAACAGAAGCTTTGCTTAATTTGATGTGACTCGTGACAACCTGTCCGCAACACGACCGTCTTTACAAGGAGAATTAACACAACGGACAGAATCACGAACTCGTAGAACGACCCCCGCATAGTGCATATTGAACTTTATACTGCAGAAATAATGGGGCCTTCCTTCTTGATCTTCTATTTCCTATTTATTTTCTACCTGCCATCTCCGACAAATGCGACGATAACCATTTTTTTTTTTCATTAATTGATTTTTCACACATCTCGTGTTAATTTTATTAAGCGTGTATCTGCTAATCTAAATACTATTTAAGTGTTGAGCACACTTCTATAAATAATTTAGAATAATTTTTGTGATTTGTATATGTCTTATAAGGATTATTTGATGTTTCATAGTAAATTTCATGGTATAATAATCGTCTACTTTTACAAATTCATACTGTTGCCATTTTATTATTTGTCTTGCAAATATTTTAGGAGAATGTACTTTAGCAAAACGCGTTATTTAATTTATTGATTACGAGGTTAATGTGACTGCGCCTAATTTGGTGCATTTTGTGGTTCAGGTCGATGAAGGAATGCGGGTATTGATGTCTGCTGGGATCGCATGGGACGGTGTAAGTCCGACGAGAGTCGTATTGACGCTTGTTTCATTTTGCGTCTCTGCGATGGCAGGTTGATATGGTCTCAATTACACTCTGCGTCATTGATTAGGTGTGATTCCAAGAGGTTGGATTCATACCTAAGTAGCTTTGTCTAAGTCGATTCTCTTCATTTCGGGGCTGCAGACCGTCTGACCTCCATTATGTTATATATAAAACCATGATAATATATCTCTGTAAATTTTCCACCTTTGGATGTTTGAAGACAACGTCGATGTTTATGTTTACGTACTACCAAGGGGCCAAGTCCTCTTTTAATGGTTCAAATGTTATTTTTCTGTGGACTACGGTCCAGTTCTCAACATAACGTTCCCTTGAGGTGAGCACGTTGGTGGGTTGGCGCTCACTACATGTGTGGAGCCGTGTGCCTCCCTCACATTTTTTAACAATGTGGGAGAGTGCAGGCCTTTTATCGAGTACTTTTACATAAATATTGTGAGCCCTTCTTAAAGGGAAGGGATTAGTTAATAAAAAATTGATTGATGTAAATCTGACACATGGGGAATAAGGAAGATTTTATACGTGGTAGAGCCATGCTGCAGTTATATTAGATGTATAGTTGTAGCACGAATGGGTCGGCTCGACCGGGGAAGGACCACGCTCTCACAGAATACCAGCGTGAAATAGTAGCTTAATGCTGCTGTATTTCGTATGGTGAGTGTAGAGAACCGGAGACCCATTTTACTGGAAACGAGGCATTCCATCTTAGTCCTCACGGGTGACAACGCATGTACATTTTGATTCGTAATCGAAGATAGATGTAGATGTCTATGGGCCACAGCAACCACTTACCATCAGGTGGACTGTGTGCTCGTTTGTCACCCTATACTATAAAAAAAAAGATTTAATGTTCATAACCTTTTTCGAGCCCTTTCTTCGTGAACGAGGTTCCTCAGCTTAAAATAATATAAAGCACTACGAACGGCTTTAGATTGCTCTAGTGAGTACTTATTACAAAAGAAGAGTGAAATAAAACAGGACATAGGCGGCAGCATCGTCCAACTTCCAACTTTATGTGCCAACACGCCTGCCGAGCACGGGAATAATGGTAAATATTCCCCCTATATAGCCCTCTAAGAGGCAATGAGATAAAAATTTGTTCCGCTACCAGCAGTAAATTTTTGGTAGACTGTAATACAATATATATACAAGACAATACTTTATTTCAGGTATCAAGGACTTAAAAATTATGAACATTGGCCCATAGCAACATATATATTAAACTAAAAATATATATAAAATATAAACATAACACTATTTAGGGAACTTTCTACTTTGGTGAATCCATATTTCGGAAAAACACCCCCAGAGGCCACTGCCAAAAATTAGAAACGAGGAATGTCTTTTGGTATTTAAGGAACCTGGAGTACGTAGGATTTGAAGTTCGTTGACCTATTAGACTCCAGACGCTGCAAATGTAAAGACGGATCCTCTATGCGGCATCGGCTTCGTTCTTATACGAAACACAGGACTTCTTCTCCCGACGTACTTTTGTCCAAACGATCTCCCGTTTGGACAAAAGTACGTCGGGAGAAGACGGAAAGAGACGACGTACGAGTAAAACTGTATGATGGACGCTACAACACGCAAAGTTGTACTTGCATTTATTATGGCCGTTCCACGCTGGTTACAGACGGGTCTCGACCGGCATCTCTTGCCAATAAGGATAAACCCGTCATTATCAATCTTGTTTCGAGTCACCACAGGAACTGATTTAATATCCATATTCTTTCGTTTTTGACCACAAGAGAATACCGGGTGTGAAGAATTTTGAGCAACATCCGCAAAAGATCTTCCCTTGTTTTTAGGTTGGCTTCGTTGGCGGAGTACTCATGGGTTCTGTCAAGGGCTGAGGTGGTGCAACGGCCACCGAGGTACCCTAGTTTCATGGTCATTAACCCGCTGACATTCGTAATCATGTGTGAAATATGACTACTATTACAATTACCGCGTGTCGTATTTACATTTTGCGACGGCAGTGGATTCGCAATGTTGCAACTATGTTGCGCAGCATAGTGACTTCTTTCCTCAGGTCCGCAGCAGTTCTTTCCCATGCTTCAAATTTGAAACGGATTTCGATGATTTCGGCTTTCAACATGGTGCTGTATTTCAGCAATCTGCGGCTGCAGTCTCGACATAGATAGCGACTCCATCGCAAACTACCGATCGCTAAATAATAACAACAATAATTGCTTGCCGTAACGATGCTTACAATAAATGCAAGTCTCTACAGCCGAAATTCCGTGCAAGATCGTTAATTATCTTTACTTTATGTTGTTGTTACGCTAACTAAAAACGTATTCATAGGGTGCGGGTTTTCTTAAAAAAATGTAGGCTGTTAAAAAATAATAGGGAAAATTTGCAGACATTATTTTATAAAAATAATTGCTTTTCTTTGAAAATTGTACAGAAATAGAAGAAACCTTTTCTTATAAAAATATTTTGTATGCAACTTACAAGTAGCTTTTACCGTTTCTAAGAATTGAACTAACTTGTCAAATATCAAAGGACATAAAAGTTTGCCTCCTTGCAACACTATTACATGTCTGTCTCGATTTGACAACGTTGACATTACCTACATATCATTTATTTTATGCTACCCATTTTATAAAACATATCATATATTTTAATATATAAAATATAGTTTATATAATATTTTCAATGGTGGGGGACAGTGACGCAGGCGCAGGCCCGGTTTCGAGCTGCGTTAAGTAAGTACAACCCGAAAAGTATAACTGGTACAACTTGTCCAAATAATTATATGTGTACACCTATTTCGAATCTATCGTTGTTTATTGAATGGTTTGTTTAGAGACTGTAATTTTTACATAATTTTTACATAATAAACATATTTTTTGTAATTCTGTACAAGGTACAAGAATTGACTATCGTCTAAATCTAAGGGATTTTCACTTTCGCGCCGGTTTCGTGCGATTTGCCGCCGCATAACCATAACACGCCTGTGTTCTAGTTCTGACAAATCCCATGCTAAATACGATTCCGCCATAATTACTTAATACTTTTATTATAACCTTATATTATAATAGATAAAGATTATTTATAAAACTGTGAAACAACTTATGATCGTAACGAACACTTAGCGGGCTGTCAAAAATGGTAGTTAAAATAATAGCAAACATAACAAATAATTGTAAAGTTTACGATCGGTACCGATCGCTTTGACAGTACAGACTACCAAAAATCGTTATATTCGGATTGTTATGACTTAATAACAAATATTGGTTGTAAAGTGATCGTTATCTATGTCGAGACTGCAGCCGCTGGTCCCGTCCACGTAATCGATCTCGCGCAACGAAAGTCGGATGTCATCGGGGTTGATCTCATTAAACAGCCTGAAGATGTCTTGCAGGTCTTCTTAATATTATATAGGTGTGTAGTTCTGTGGCTCTGTCCACGGATGAGTCCAAAACTTTACTTCATTCCTTTCTCACCAACCTCAATAAATCTAGGGTTCTTATAAGCATGTAAGTTAGAGTACCATTTACGAAGGAAAAAAATTAATTACTTACGTATTAGAAATGCCTGCGTAAATGATATATCACCCGTTTTCGTCCCCTCTGTTTCGTTAGAAGTGAATATAAGAAATTAGAAATTGCAGAATATAATAGTTTACGATAGCTGGTGGTAATTGTCTTCATCACCTAGGTGTCAAATACCCAGACCGACAACAAGAGGAAGTTGATGCTTCAAAAAGGTGCAAAATTTTTGATACTGCTGTCGTCAATCCGTCTTCCAAGCGTAACGATTAAGGCACTCCCTACAATGGGGAAGGCACATGTCTAGCATTACACTTTAAGGGTTAGTGGAGAAGAAATATAGATTAAGTTACAGTGCTGATGAAAACATCACAAGCATCCTTAGTAAACAGAATAAATTAAAAAATAAATTAAAACGTATTCTAGAATGATCTGATTCTGTGAACGTATTTATTTTTCGCGATTACCAGCAAATTTCCTTGTTGGATTGTAGTGCATTTACTATATTCGCGGAGGCACGTACGGATGACTTTTATGCTATAATGCGAAAGAGGTGCGCCTCGCTTAGAGACTCTTCTAATAGCATCTTGAGCGCCTTTGCCGATAGGTAGGGACTCTCCGCTTTTAAGACACTGGATTCGCATTCACAAGCATAAGAATTAAAATGTAAAATTGAAGTAATGATAATAAAATGTATTTTTAAATAGGTAAGTTTAGTAATTTTTGATATTGTTGTTAATATGTAAGATTTTTTTTCTTAGATTTTAAGCAATTTAACTGACAAAGATTCTATAATAATGTTAATGTTACTAACCAATTTATGGACTCTTGTCTTTAATTAAGTTTTATTATTTATTATTAAAGAAATTCCTCCTTTATAACTCTACTGTTACTTTCTTTCAATTTGTCAACAATGGGTAGTATTTTGAATAACCTACCAGCACCTGGATTATTACGCTGAGGCATTCTCGAATTATCATTTAATTTTATATATTCTCTTATTTTTACAAACTTATCTTTAGACATGGTTTTATTAAATCAAATGTCCCTTATTCCAGTGACTATTATCATTAGATAGTCTTATCAAGGACATTAGAAAAATGATTCCAATATATTGTTAAATATCAGTTTCGGTAACTTGAAAAGATTGATTGGGATTTTATTGTATAAATGTATAGATTAGTCTGTTCGGCAATAAAACGTAATATTTGTTTAGGGAATCAATAAGGAAAGAATTGAGTGGATGTATACAGTTCCTATATATTAGATGACAAAGTACTATTGCCTGAAAATGTTACCTGTGGTTCGTTCAGTATAAGCTTCTTTCGTATCCACTGCAAATTAATCTTCGTTTGCTGTTGATGACTAGAGAACAATGAAGTTGCTTGCTGATCAAAATCGGTTAGTTCTTGAACAGATTCATAATTTTATAGAGTATCAATAATAGGAAAATACAATGGAATAATACAATTTTAGAATAATAGAACATAAATCAATAACTGCTGTGTTCATGTCGTCGTTTGAGATAGTATCTTCTATCAACAATGATTCGAAGTCGGGGTCTATCACAATATCATCGTCATAATCTATTCCATCTTTACTATCTTCACTAGCGTGAATGAAAGCCGTGAAGACATTCTAACAATAGTATACTTAATAAATTCAATTTGCATTATCTGTTTCAGAAATCAATTTTGCTCTCGCTACTCAATATTTAAGAAGTGTTACATTCAGAAGATGATACATTTTTAGTATAAAAATACAAAAATTCAAATAAAAACCTACCTCATATTTATATTTAGGTACTTAGCTCGATTTCTGCTAGAAATTTTTATCACCTTAGGGAGAATAACTATTTTTAAATAAAAAAGTAAATATATTGTAAAGCCAAAGTAAATACATTTATTTCTTTAATTTTTCATCAAAAATATTATTTTTGACTTAGGTTATAAATTTCTCTTACGGCTCTCTCCTCAATAAAATATAGTTTCAATGTCAATCGCATTACCCCAGAGCAAGTTTTCATATAACATACAATGGCGATAACTAAAACTAAGCTAGCTGTTTCAATACATACATACATAGGCCTTCTATGTATTGAAACTTTTACTTAAACTAGTCTTTTTAACCAATGATATTATAAGTTTTCAACAGCAAATGCTGCAGAACTAAGTTTTCTCGCTAGTTTAGAAAAATGAAAGACCCCATTGAAGTTCGCGTCAACTGCAATTATGGGAAAAGAGTGGGTTCAACAAGTTTCAGCTCCTCGCCATTTAAAAGCATACTGGTTTTTACCTGCCTTACATTGGGTGTGATTAATTTAATACATTTATTACAATTTATTACCATTCTAAAGCAAATTATTGACGTTAAGCGTAGCAACTATGGAAAATATTTCCCTTATGAGGCAACCTACGTCAAGCAGTGGAGTTTTGATGAACTGAATGTGTAGAATATTATAAATATTACTGAATATCTAATCTGTCTTAATATATAGCTCAAAGTGGTATAATAGCCGCAATTAATTAATTGCTCTCCTTTTCTTAATTTAATTTATTAGGGAGGCTAAATCGTATAATATTATTTATCCTTCTTTATATTACCGCTGGGGTAAAATCTCTAAAGAAATAATTATGTAATTGTATTTGTAACTTTCCTTCAAATTTTGGTCGCAAATAATTATAATCATACCACGCATATTGGTGATCGTAGTACCGGATCTTTTGTAACCCTGACTAGACACCTGATACTACGATCTATAAATCGGGTACTAATTAGTTGTTTTAAAAAAAGCAGTTTTTATAGCATTTTACCCATATTTAGTATTTAGTATTTTTCAATTATATGTTCTCAATTTAAGGCAACATTTATCTATTTTTGTTTTTTTTTGTGTCTTTATTGTCTTCTTTCCTCCAAAATATTTGCTTCTTTATTAAAAGGGCTCCTTTCTTGTATAACTTCATCATACAGATTTTTTGTCACATCAATAGTTTTTTTTATTTTATTTTATGGCAGATATTGAGATATTGAGGCCGGCCGGTAGGATCACCATGCGGATGAAGATGAGACTGTGACAACACTATATCGCTTAGTAAGCTATGGTGAAAGCTATTCTCGGTTTTTCTATTAGAACATATCCGCAGTGGAACAAATGTAACTGATACAGCTCAAGACGATGGAGAAGGAAAGTTTTCATGGCGTTAAGCGGAGTATAGCGGTCTTTTACTGTATAGAGAATCTGCATAGGGTGATAAGAGGATGGATGGCATTTTGAAGCCATGCCACATACCACATACTATAGTTAATGTCTAAGATCCATTATTACAATAATTAACTGATGTGATAAGTGAGTTTGCGAGTATAAAAATATCAGGCATAAATCGAAGCAAATCGTTTAAATTCGTTGATTTCAAATTATGCATTTTTTACACATTCAGTTATTTTCTCCGATGAAGAAGATGAAGAAGAAATGAAGATTTATTTGCTTATTTATTTCCTATATGTATATATATATATATATATATATATATATATATATATATATATATATATATATATATATAGTACAGCTTTTTCAGCCATCTATGGATAGCATGCAAATACATTTTTTATAATTAAGATTATTTAGTTTTTTATTAAAATAGCGAATTCAATTAAAATATATCATAAAATAGTCATCGTTTAGAAATTATCAATACATAATACCAATACATACAAATTTAAAAATAATTAAAATTGAAAATGCAGTATCATTCTTTAACTTAATAAAGCTTTTGTGTGCCCCATTTTAAGCACAGAGATGTTTTCATTTCTAAAGTTATAGCAATAGATTTTCCGTAAATCTGCAGTGCATGTCAGCGGGAAATATTTTATTCCTCAGAAATGCAGGTTTCCACATGTTGTTTAATTCAACATCGATCAGGTGGTTAAGATGCACTAATAATTGCTACTCGTCCATGTCATTGATACCAGCAGCTATCAAATCTATACTTATTTACTGTGAACGGCAGGCGTTAAGCTTTCGAGCTACATCGACTCTTAATGTAAATTTATTTAGGGAACATCAATCGACAAAGCGACAGATCATAATAAGGATAAATGTACCAGTAAATCATTTAAAAAGTATCTTAATCTGAATTTTATCTAGTATTTTGCAGTTGCGAGGATAAACGGAATCCATCACTCTATCTGATCCCGGAGGGGTCGTAAAATTGGATAAGGGTCAACACTTCGATAGCACTTTTTGTTTATATTTTATAACTGGGATATGTTGCATTCTTATAAGTATTTTGATTTATAATTATAATACTTTACTGACATGTAATACTTCCTTCAATTAAGCAAATTTTGTAAAGCCTTACAAAAGACGTGGTGTTTTGTTTCAAGACCGTTTTATAAATCTTTCGCGGTCATATCAATTTCTGGTTCAGACGCCTTAAGAAGCCATATTTAGGTTTAACAAATACATTACCAAGCAAGTAGGGGTGATCAATGTAATGCGATAAAGTAAACACCTAATTTTTTTATTACATATTTTATTTGAAGGATTCTTACACCGAATTATTTTTTTTCGTCTGGAAATAATGAAGTGTAATGGGTGACCGAAATAGAACCCTATTGCACTTTAAAATTTTTAGTTTTATTTTACATAATAATAATATTATTAAATTGATTATCAATAAATACTTTTAATTGGGTACGTTTTATTTTGATAAAATATTATGATTTAATAAAATATTATGATGTTATTTTTTAGTACTGAAAGTTTATTTCAAATAAGTAGTATTTATTGATAGATCTAGCATTTACGCTAAAACTACACATGGAATATAACTTGTTTTACGGATTTTATCGCGTTTTATTATAACTTTTTTAATTTCCGACGATTTGAGCACTCTACAGCAAACTTCGGTTCCCGCGTCTCCATCATAATGACCGTGTGCTTGCCGTACTACCATTGTCAGAGGAGTCACAGTCACAGACAAGACTGGCTACTTCTTGAAGCGGGCTGTATGTTCAGGATCATCCCAACCAATATATCAGATTTGATAGACTACAAATCTTTGCCAAGGAATACCGATTCCTACCAAGGATGATTCGGGAGACTATTGAAATTAGAAAACATCCTAACTTTTTGTTACTCTTTAAAAAAATAGGCCTGTATATTGCGCGAATTTTACGAACCAAAATAAATTTGTCGAATTCGGATCAGGATTCGGACCCGAAGGCGGGTGGTTTTCGTGTGAACACTCATAAGTGCTCTTTAGCTTAATGATCTAGGCTAAGTATTAGGATAGTCATAGTTAGGCTCACACATTTGTCGGACATGTAGTTCTAAGTTAGAATACATAAGTTTAAAAAAAAGTCTTTTAAAAACGTCCTGGGTCAATTCCGAATCTTGACTAGTTTTATGTTACAAAATGCTGTTGGTTCTGTAGACAATAAATTTAAAAAAAATGTTTTTATAATCACAGATTTCCATTACAATATTTTGTTTGGCTAAAAGTACGTAGGATTTACATATAAATATACTTATACGTCTTGGACTTTATGGAGTGACCTGAAGGTGTACTATGGTGAATGCTTAATTAAAATACTGGTTATGAATAGATGAAAAACTTTTAGATAACTAAATAAAGTCGACGAGAAAAAATTTATTAAAGGGGCAGGTACAAAAGACTAGTTTTTACCATAATGCTTGTGTGCCGGACGGGCGAAACTCTCCGGAGTAAATGTTGTCTAAGATACTTCGCGAGTCGCTCACGTCCTATACCTATAGGTTCCGGTGGGTACTTTCACCGCCGTCTTTGTGGGTGCCGCTGAAATATTGTGGACTGAGGATCAAATCAAAATGCACGATTAATAAATACAAATAGCAAGGTAGTGGCCAGCAGTTCGACTGATTGATTAGTCGCGAAATTTTTATAACTATTATTTATTGAGCACGGTTGTTGAACTACGGTTGTTCACTATTGGTCGGTCACTATATATTTCAAAAGATTTCTTTAAATTGTACGGTGGTATCAAAGATCTATTGGTAGTAGCTGGTTTTCTAACACTACTGACTAGCAGCTATTATCAACTAAACTAGCTGATTTTATCACTTATGTAACTGCGGATATCAGTTACCACTTTCACTATAATATGTAACTGCGAATATCAGTTACGACCTTTTTCGGCTAGCTAACACTTTCACTATGTGTAACTGCGAATATCAGTTACGACCTTTTTCGGCTAACTAACACTTTCACTATTCACTATATACTGCTACTAGTCACTTCAGCTACCACCGGATACCACTCACTTCACTTCACTTGTCACTGGTATCACACTACTACGGGTACTGGGTCCCGAGCCCCTAAGGTAGACTTTGGCAATACTTTACAGTGAGCCGCTTGCCATTTTCCGTTTTGCCTCTTTATTGCATAAACTTTTCGCTATATAAATGGCATAAATTACAATATTTTCAATACAAAACTAATTGCTACACTAACATGCTATACATCAATAAATCGGTAGTCTGGTACTTTATAAGTATATCATAAAGGTTACTCAAAATATTAACATTGTAAAAAGTTATTAAACGAAATGTCCAAAATTTTCATAATATTTGGGTACATTAATTCTTTGATTTTTCTATAACTACGAAATGCGTTTAATTATACAAAAATATCCCTACACTTCTTTAATCTATAAGCCATATGCTAATTAAATGTCATATTTATAACTCTTTTAGAACATAAAATTATTTTCCTTATTTTTAGTATGAACTATTACGCAGTTAATTAAAAACTTCTAGAAAGTTCCACGATAAGACGCGCTGTGATTGGTCGATTTTTTGGTATATTTTAAAAGTTGTTTATATCACTTGTTATCAAAACGACATTCCATACAAATATACTAAGAGTTATAAATATGTTACACAACTATATTAATACACGTTTTCACTCAGTTTTATCGGTAATTTCATTATTAATACAAAAACAATATTCTTTATCACTTAGTTTCTTAACGTTGTTAGGCCGTCGCGAACAGCTTGAGTACAATTAAAATTAAAATTAAAGATTTCTGATCGTTTTAAGATAATTCTGTTAGGTTTTTTTACTTAAAAATGATAAAAAAAGTTTTTTAATCTTAATAATAATAACATAGTGAAATTAAAAAATATTTTCTATTGTTGATTTAGTTTTTTTTACATTTTTTCACGATCATATGAACATTATAGTTCGTGCACTGTTGGATTCAAAACTTTTTTATTGACGTTTGACATAAAATTATGGAAAAATAGACGTGATAGTAACAAGGTTATTTGTGAAAACTTGTGTGTATTTAAAATATTTAAAAAAATTACATGTAATAAGAGCGCTTTACCAAAAGTTTTTATTAATGTTAATATCCAATAATTAGCTAAGCTAAAAGCGTTACTGACAACACAAATTCAGTCAGCAATATTAGTTAGTTATTAACATTTTTAGTTATCAATCAATTTAGTTATCAATATAAATTTTTAATCGTTTCGTTATTCCAATATTTTTCTTTTTAGAATAATCATTTTCCTAACAAATTAATAGCAGTATACCGTGATGTGACGGCGTAAGAGAATCAACTTACCCATATCCATGCATCATACCGTGCATGTTGAAAGAAACGACAAAGCAAAACTGAAACAGGAGATGGGTCGAAGCATCTTTTCATTCATAATAATAAGCTGTATCTGTTAGTAACGCTTCTGACCCCACCTACCGTCAAGTGTCGTAATTATGACAAATATTCCTAATATTAGGCAAAATATGGGGAGGCCTATTTTTAAAGGTAGACTTGTGATGTGATGTAATGAATGATAAATAAATAATATTCTAAGTTCCTTTTCAATCAAATTGGTAGTGCATTTTATTTTATTTTAAATTTTATATGAATAAAATTAGCAATGTCAAGTGACCAGATGGTGATGAAGTAAGATAACACATAAAATATTTTATTACCGATCGTAAGGAAGGACTATTTGAAACTCTAGTAAACCCAGCTGATAGATGAGGATTACTATCGTAAACATCCGACGTGAGAGTTTAAGTGACTTATATAGCGCAGCATCCAATTTCGACACTGTACAGCAAATTATAGTAGCAACAGCAATTTATTATATATATATATATATATATATATATATTATAAATTTCGCATACTGAAATCAACGCCATTGCCACAAAGTATTGAGGCGTCTGATTGCGCAATTGCAAAGTTCTTTGATATTTGAAGTAAATAAAAGTTCACCTCTACTCCATTTCGTTCGGTTAGAAAGTTGATCTTAGGCCACTTTGTACAAAATGCCGGTTTGTTTGCGTAAATGATATGATTTTAAAAAAATATCTAAATAATTATCGACAAAACAAAAGATACAAAAGTAATGAATGTGTAATAAAATACGTAATTTTAATTCACAAAAACTTTATCTCTTTCTTTTTTTATGCAAGTTGTTCTGCAGGTTTAGCAATACCAGTAGTACTGCGATCAGAATGATCTATTTTCACCGCCGCTGTAGCTATAATTCACTGCTAAGCCCTATGTTTTCAACAAACTGAAGAATTGCTTAGCATTAAGCATTTTTCTGGTCTAAGTAAAATAGCAACTTATTTTAGTCTACGTTAAGAAACTATTTATTCTGAACCTAAACTTCACAGACTGGTTATTGGACACAGCTTAATAGGACGTGACATTCTGCTTGTCCACAATCCGATTGATCGTGTTTAAGGGGAAATATGTCGGATTTACCAATTATGGGTGCCTTGCTACCTTGTATTTATATATCGTGTGTGGTACCTTGTTTATTGATAAACGAGGATTTAACGACCAACTATCGTTGTATAATGCATCCATACACGCTGAATCTAGTTTACTCACACTGGCGTTCTGGAAAAGCAATATACATATCAGGTTATCGATTCTGCGCTCACTAACCAACCTGCTCTGTTTTGAGCGTAAGAATTTTTTTAATAATATTTCATTTTTGTGAAATATTGAATACAAATTGTATATGTTCATATCAGAAATGGAAAAAAGATAAAGGTGATGGTTAAAAATCAAATATAAAAGGAATCATATTCTGTCGTATGTGTTGCAAAATAAACAAAACATATCCACAAAATTTGCTATAAGACGCTCACGCTTCTCCATCGTTACAAGCTAATGCGAATTGTCAACATGCTCAAAACAATTTTGTGGTCAAAAAATACAAGCTTCCACAAATAACAAAGTATTGGATGCTTTAGTAAAAATATTTTGTCTGTTGCCTAATTTAAAACATACATTTCAACAATTCCATACACGCATACACACTCACACATATTTGGACACCATAATCATGTCCTACAAGCTGGCATTCTCTATTCCCTCACTCTCATAGAGAGTGAAACAGAAATAAGGAAACTGAAACAAAAACAGAAACTTTTTATTCAATCTAGATTATTAATAATACTTATTGAACGTCACTCCTTTTTAATGTACCACTAGTTTGAAAGGAAAACCTCTATCGAGGGCAGAATCTGCAAGAAACCCTGCGATACTTTTTTCAAAAAAAAAAAATAAGCTAGCTTACAATCATATATGTTACACAATTAACGAGATAGCTAAGCAGCGGTCACTTCATTCTCATGGGTTATTATCGTTCATAAATTCCTTAAAATTATAAAAATAGACAAACTTTGTTTGACAAATGTTTTGATTTTTTCTAAATAAAGGAATAAAAGTAAGGATCATAGTCCGATGGGACAATAATTCGGTACAATCGGAGAGAGATCTGGCGCAGGACAACGGCTTTCCGAGGCACGGGGGTAAACACCGCCTACATCCTGACTGCGGGCTTCTCCTGAGAACTTTTTCACAGAAAACCTCAATACCTAATTGATTTCCGTCCCGACTCAGGATTTAAATCATTGACCTCATGACCAGCAATCGCGCTTAAGACGTATCTTCGTTGTGTAAAGGAGGCTACAGATCCATACTCACCTCTGGGAGATAATGTAGAATGTCTCACAGTATAATTGTACTTGCTCTCTATACCCATCAGACCGAAACACAGCAGTGCGGGCACTATCATCTGACAGCAGATATATGTAAGAAGGTGTACCGACCCAAACGGACACCTAGGCATGCAATAGACAAGAGTCCTATAACCTAGTAACATTTTTATAGCATTGGGTGATAAACGAGCACACAGTCTACCTGATTGTAAATGGATGTTGTGGCCCATAGCTACCTTTTATCTATATCTTGCGTGGTACCTTGCTTATTGATGGACGAGGATTTCACGTCCGACTAGCAGTATAAAATGCATCCATAAGCGCTAAATCTAACTTAAACACACTGGCGGTATGAAAAAGCTAAAAAATATAAATATGATGTTATTGATTATGCGCTTACTAACCAACCTGCTCTATTTTGAGTGTGAGCATTTTTTAAATATTTATTATGGAATATTGAATACAATTTTGGGCATGTCCATATCAGAAATGGAAAAAAAGATAAAGATGATGGGTAAAAAGCAGATATTGAAGTACACATACATTTATCCTCAACTAAGGATCAACATGCAAATGCGTTATCACCCTGAGGACTAAGATGAAATGCCTCAATTTCAGTGAAAAGGGTCTCCGGTTCTCTACACTCACCATACGAAACACAGCAGCATTACGCTGTTATTTTATGCTGATATTCTATGAGAGCATAGTCCTGCCCCAACAGCATCGCTGCAACTATATTACCTACTACTAAAATATAGTTGCAGCGATGCTCTACCACGTAAAAAAATAACACATAACCATATAACGTTAATATTGAAATGTCATCAATCATTTGTTAAAGAACTCTACTACCTGGCAGGCGACTTAACAGCACAGAAAGAAATCCTCGCCATGACAAAGCTGCTCTTCCACCCAGTCCCTAAAACTTCGGTATCGAAATTTTCGCTTACATCTTTTGACCAAATGAGCGTCTAAGTTTAGTTGGGCTAGGTATACAGTATACATATACCGTATTACCCCTTAAATCCCACCACACCGGTATAGAATTTAACTCGAATTAAACATGTCAAAATTCGAGAATACGTTACGAGAACCATAAAACATTTATTACAGACTGAGAACGTTATATGGTCTTTCTTTACATTATACAATTAAAATTGAGATAATAAGATATCAGCAAAGGTAAAATATATGCGATAAAATATAATTTTGATGTCATAAACGAGTATTGCAAGATATACATTCGGGACTAATTATATAGTTAAATACTCACTACTAGTATATAATGCTTTTAAAACATCTCTCAGATATGTCGCTACCATACTTATCTATATAAATATTCAGTCAGTTTCTCTAAAATATAGAAAAATGACAATATTATTCGGCCTTGCTCACTATTTCGATATTTTTTTATTTGTACGTAGAAAATTTGTCATAACCAATACATGACAACATTTACAATACATACATAATATATATATATATATATATATATATATATATATATATATATATATATATATATATATAATAAATAGTCAAGTTGTGTTAAAAGCAACCCCATTAAAAGTTTCTATGATAAATAATTATTTTCTTACTTTCATAACACAATTATTATTCACAAAGAAAGAACAAAATAATATGTAGTAGAGAGGGCATTTAAAGAATAACTTTTGAACTGGATGTTTCAGGCCTTAATTTCGTTACATATTTACAAGATAGGATTAAATATTTTTAATGTATATATTATTATCATCTATGTTTTACTTTTATGTATAAGCTACGTGATATAATAACCTACGAGAATTCAGCTACTCATTATTTTCTAAGTATTTTATTCATAAATAGCGAAAACGACGACGTAAGTCAAACATCCAAGAAATAAAAATAAAGAGCATACATGATAATGTGTGGAACAACCCTTTCTAAAGAAGAGAAAATTTGTCACAAGGTTAATTTTGGAGCCGTTTATATCAAAAGATTGTTAAATTTTTCGTGAATATTTAAAATTCACCAGTAATTTAGCGATCTGACCACCTGGTTCACCACTTTCAGCTATCGATTTCCTGCATCAAGAAACTTCATGCATAAAGAAACGCCTGAAACAATGCGTTAACAAAAATTACGTTAAGGATATTTCTTCAAATGAGTCTTAAAGGCGTTTAATATAGGTACTTGCACAGAATACTAACTTAATAGTAAAAAGTAGTTATTGAGCCATGGTTGATCAAGGGCTGACATTTTCCTAAAATTTCAGAACATGAGTCACCCTTTCAAAGGCCACCGGCAAATTGCTTAAATTAAATGAACAGGTCTTTTGTGATACTTATACACTTTTAACATTAATTTATATTTTGTGTTAATGTTTTAATGAGAAACGTTAAAAAGTCGAGTTGCTTATATACATCTCATTGATGATTAGAGGAAGCCTGCGATAGAATATTAATTAAGTTATAGAAAACTTCAATAAAAATGAGGGTGGTCTTTCCATTTCAAAAACTATTTTAGAGCAAGGAAATTTCCGCCGCGCTGCCCCAATGCGTGTTGGCAAAACATCTCTTCTAAATGACTTTGAAATGTTTTTTTTTTTTGAGATTTCTCAGTCATGAAGGTTTTCTCATGATATTTTCCACCATTGCCGGGCACTTCGTAAATTAGTAGAATAAAACACTTTACAATTTCCTTGGTGCCGACGGGGTTTCACCTGAGATTACTCGTGTACTGTGAAATTTACAGGGAGCGCTTAGACGCTCCGTTTTATTTTAAAACTGCTGAGTTCGCGGTTTGTTCCTTCTGTATTGTGTTTTTAAAGTATTAACAGACTATCGAATTAGTCCAGGCTGGACAACGGATTTAGTGCGACGCTTGAAGTCCACGGTCGCAACAAACGACCGGATTCGACAGTCACCACAACAGCTACGCACTCAACGTAGCTGTTTTATGTTCAGACGTCACGCCGCAGAAATTTAATTTAAAAACTTTTTTCTTTCTTGCCGCTAATACGTCTTTTCTTCTTCATCAGCCCATAAAAGTCTACCACTGTACATGGTATACCTCACTAACATATACATTAAAAAAACTATATACAATTATTATTAAACAATTATTATTACTGTATTCTTGAATTCACATTTATTTTGTCATTCATTACTGCTTATTATTAATTTTATTAACACTTCTAATTACATTTATCTATTTAATTTAATACTTTAATTCTCATTGTTATATGTGTCAATTTTTAATACTCACAGTTTTTCCTAATTTGTATAATTATAAAATATTATCCTCCATACCAAATTTAGGTCACCACCGAGAGTCTCAATCGGGATAAGCCATCTGCGCTGGACAAGATTTTACTACGAGTACCTATTTACTCTATTTCCTTACTGTTATAGTGCGATGGGACGTCAAAACAAACGATTGATAAGATATCAGCTGCAGGACCAACGGCTTCACATGGTTTCCAAGGCTATGAGGTGAAACAAGCTACTAAAAATTTCTTAACAAAACTCAGTACCTTTTTTGCTATATCAATATCTCTAAATCGTGAAAATCAAACTAAACCGTACAAAATGTGGTTGACTAGAGTCAACCAGGTCAAATTTTCTTAAATTTGAGCGATGAGATTTAAAGATATAATTTTTCTGGCCGATTGCAGTCACGGCAACGTCATTTAATCGATATTGATCGCACTTCCTAAAGGTGCCAAATGGACCACATGTCATTATATTCGATATTTTTTAATTTGGACCACAAACAATGATCATAATCAATCTGTACTTCTCGCCTTTGATTTTCAAAGAACTGTACGTCTTCCGGTTTGGCTCCTGATCAAAATCCACACTAAACAATGTGAGGGAGTATTTTTAATCTTAAGCGGTAACGACAAATCTGTAGGCTTCTTTGTTTGAAGATGGGCTAAGAGGTCCAAGGACTACAGTAGCTACTTACCGTCAGGTGAACTGTAAGTAGATTAAGAAAAATCAACGTCAATTTAACAAATGCTTAAATTTGTTCCCACTCCATTTACCCAATGACAATAGAATGATACAGATAAAGAGATAATTAACACTTAGGTAAGGTACCTACATAATTTAATTTTTAATTGCGTTGTATGATTAACTAATGCATTACAGAAACTGTTAAGTACAGTAGAACATTGGCGTTGTTCCAAGAATGCAATTGAGCACAAATTCTTGGCATGTTCAAAATTGTTCTGGGAAGTAAAATACCAAGTTGCTGAATGTCGCAGTATGCAGAAACAATATATTTAAACACTATGTTTTACAAAAATAATCAAAGCTGCTCCGATAAGGGTGCTCGAACTTTTTATTTAAATAAGGTAAATTATTTACACAATTATGGTATGAGTTATTTTAATATTATTTTGATTTGAAAGAATATTTAAGTAGAATTTTTATATTTCAAATGACAGATATCATATTTGAATTCAGCTAAATGGCTGTTGGGGTTTTGCTGGGTGGGGCATACAGCAAAGTTTTAAACAAATTAGGAATGTTCACTACGCTGCTTTGCTATGATAATCCAACTTCAGCGTTGGATAAGTGAGCCGCAGTAAAATTGTAGGTTGTAAAGCTTTTCACCTTAGTCGTCATCAGGGGTAAAACTGTATATTTTTTTATTTAATTTTGTTTACAGGTGCCTATTGACTGCAGTGTTCTATTGTTATAGGCTTATAGATTATGAAAGTAGAAGGTGCCTATTGACTCCAGTGTTCTATTGTTATAGACTTATAGATTATTAAAGTAGAAAAACAAAATGAAATAAAATGTAAATACTAAACTTGCTACTTGCAGCGATGCTGTTGCACAAGCCGAAACCAGTTAAATAATATATGAATTTATGAAACATGGATATAATTTTTTATTGATTTTTTCATAGATTCATTTCCCTTCAAATTAACTTTATGTAGCCTATTACGCGATGATTTGTGTATAATATGTAGAATGTTATGTACCACCTAAAGGACAAAATAAAGAGTATTTGGTTGAACGGGGTATTTTTACTTCTATTTCTTATAGAGATTAGATTTAAAAAAATTATAATCAACGATAATACCAAAGATACTTTTGTAAGAAAGTTTCCGATAAAAATGAGTTATAAAAGATTATTTCTAGTCTTATATATACGAGTATAGTAAAAAATACTGTGCTTCCCGTTTATGAAATCTATTTTTCTTTATACGTATGTTTTTGCTTTATAATATTAGGTTATGTTTAGAAAATTGCTAAGATTTTGCTTCCTTTGGATATTTATTCATCAAAACTACTACTATCTTATTTATAGCAAATGTATTGTTATCGTTTTTTAAATGTTACTACTATTATGGTTCATAAAAGATAGCTTGATCTCTGCGACAGCTGTCAGTAAAAATCACGCCTATGAAGTCCTGAATTTCTTAGTAGTACAGACAGTACCCGTCAATGTCATTCTTTATGGGCATGCACTAATTAGGTTGGCATGCCCATAAAGTGTGACATTGACAGGTACTGTCTGTACTACTAAGAAATTCAGGACTTCATAGGCGTGATTTTACAGACAGCTGTCGCAGAGATCAAGCTATCTTTTATGAACTATAGGTATTTTTCCTGTATCGGCTGAACGAAAATATGATATATGTAATATACATAATATTAACATAACATAAACACTCACGCCTGTCACCCAGAGGGGTAGGCAGAGACTACGGACTTCCATTTGGCACGATCCTGACATACCTCTTTCGCCTCTTTTACATCCATATATCTACGCATACATGCTCGTTGGTTAAGGGTACTTCTAACGTGGCCCATTTTCTAAATATTGCCAATTTTGGTCGATAAACTTTTTCCTAGGGCGTCCCTTCCCGACTCGGCCGTTCACATCTTCCATACAACTTTGCTTTGTCACTTTTTCCTCATTCATTCTTTCCACATGACCAAACCACCGAAGCATTCCTTTCTTAATCCTGGTCACAACATCATCTTGCATACCACATTTATCTCTTATCACGCAATTTCTCACCCTGTCATTCAGATTCAACCCTATCATATTCCTTGAAGACCGCATTTCTACAGCATTTATTCTACTTTCGTGCTTCTTCTGCCACACCCAGCTTTCACTACCATACATTAAAGTAGGGACTAACACAGCATTATGAATTACCATACGTGCCTGTTTTGACACATTCTGGTTCTTCATAATAGAGTGTAGTGCCCCATTCACTCTATTCCCTGCATTTACTCGTCGTTCTATATCCCTATCATATCTACCATCCCTGCTAAATACACATCCCAAATACACAAACTCATCCACTTGCTCAATTAACTCTCCTCCTATTCTTATTTCACATACCGTTTTGCTTTCTTCTCTTTCAAAAACCATCACTTTCGTCTTACATGCGTTCACTTTCATATCCCTTTCTTTTAAATCCCAGTTCATTAATGTAACCATCATTTGCAACTCAGCCGCCGATGACGCAAATATGACTTGATCATCGGCATACAAAAGGCATTTGACGGTTAACTCGCCCATTCTTAACCCACATTCTTCATCTTTCAAAGTTTGTAAACACTGGTCCATAAATAGGTTGAACAGCCAATCGGAAGCTACACAGCCCTGTCTGACACCTTTTTGGATGCCAAACCAGTCCGAGTAGACCCCATTGATCCTGACACAAGCACTAGAGTCCCTATAAAGAGACCTTAATGCCTGTATCAAACCATCGCTCAACCCATATGAGTTCAGTGTTTGCCATAACACATTCCTGTCCACTCTGTCATAAGCCTTTTCCAAGTCCATGAATGCACAAAAAACTTTCTGGTTTTTGGCCAAAAACTTCTCCGCAATCATGCGCATGGAAAAGACTTGATCTGTACACCCCATTCCCTTTCTAAAACCCGCTTGCACATCCCAAATTTTTCCATCAGTTTCTTTCATAACTCTTTCAATTAACACCTTAGCATACAGTTTACCCACAGTACTAAGAAGCTGATACCGCGGTAGTTTTTGCAGTCCTGCTGTGACCCTTTTCCTTTATATATTGGTACTATAACTGCTTTACACCAGTCATCCGGTACCCGTTTTAATTCCCAACATAAATTAAACAAGGTGTACAGCAGGCCTGCCACCACTTCCTCTCCAGCCCTTAGTATCTCGAGTGATACTCTATCATATCCAGCTGCCTTACCCGCTTTCATGCTTTTCATTGCTTTCATTATTTCATCTACACTTAT
This sequence comes from Parnassius smintheus behrii, assembly GCA_036936625.1. NCBI lineage: Eukaryota > Metazoa > Arthropoda > Insecta > Lepidoptera > Papilionidae > Parnassius > Parnassius smintheus. The sequence goes on along the minus strand of JAUPFT010000014.1, from coordinate 31,432,137 downwards.
CTCCATACCCCTTTCCACTTTTTTCGGAATTTCTAGTTCATTTAATTCAGACGACTCTTCACTCATAAATACGCTTTCAAAGTATTCCTCCATCTGTTTAAATTCGAAATTTCATCATTCAGAATACATCCATTCTCGTCTCTTATAGCATTTATTATAGGCTGTTTTGTATTTCCCCTGGCAGTTCTTACGAGTTTCCAGAACATTTTTATGTTAGCCTGGAAATTATCAGATATCCTTCTATCTTTCTTATCCGTTCTTTCTTTCTTTTTCCTTTCAACAACTTCTTTTACTCTCTTATTTAGACGTCTAAATTCTGCCTCTTTTCTTTCAATCTCATCATTCATACCAGAAGAATTACCAGCTTTGGTTGCTAGTAAATCTAACCATACATTATGTAATATACTTTCAAAATAAATATCGTTATATTATGTGAAATAAATTTATAGTTCAACTTTAATAAGATAAAAACCTTAAAAGAAATAGATATTGTGATTTTGAAACTTTGAGAGTTCTCTTCATTTTTTGCGGTGGAGGACTTTGATACACTTCTGTCTCTTTATTTTCCACCGTCGCGTCAGATTTGAAAATTTTCCTTGAAAAGAGTTAATAAACTTCTGCAAAAAAAAAAAAAAACAAGATTTGGCGAGTACGTAAGATTGTGAAAAGTTTCATATAACGAGAGAAATTGTATTAATTTGTTACTTTTGTTTTATAGCTAATTTGCTTTTTATCATTTGCAGTTTTTCATTGTATACGTAATTGTATTATCAGCTTTCAAAGAGCTAATGAACGTAAAAAAATTACAGGCCCAGAGATATTTGAACCATATGGTATTATCGAAAGTGTCAATATAATTCAGAATTCTTTATTTGGGTACCGTTTCAATCCAATCACACAAAGTTTCAAAGCAAATTTCCTGTTGTCCTTCAGTAAGATCATACGTTTCACGACCCGATTTCCTTTACTTTTCCCATTTGTACCCAAATTAATCAATATCGTTTTATTACTTACTTTGAAGGCTGCGACTTATTCTGAATACGCTTCTACTATAGCGTTCAGTTCATTCTTAACGACGTTATTCCCCAGTTATAGTAATTAAATAATAGATATGGCGTATCTTCTGTGAATGGGCTTATTGCTTGCGTAAATTATTTGAACACTAATTGCGCCCTCGACTTCGTTCGCATGGAAAATATAAATTAGGTGAATATTTAAAATATAACAATTTATTATTAATTTATACTTAAAACATAAAGAGCTTACTGAGTTTTTTAACTTCCCGCTAAGAAAATCGAAAATTTTAAAAAATAGGGAAGTTATTGGTTTCACCCCGATTTTATAAAATCGAGTTTTCATCAGATCTCGACGTTTTGAGATCCCAGGAAGCTATTCTGACTAATTTCACATGGATGTCCGTACGTATGTGTGTATATGTGTGTGTAAATATGTAAACCTTTTCATAACTTTTGAACGTCTTGATCGATTGAGATGCAGTTTGCGGTGTTCTAAAGATCTCAATGTGGAATAGATTTGGTGATATATATGAACTGATTCGGACGAGTAGATTTTGAGTAATCTCAAAAATAAAAATTTTGAAAAACTGTTTTTTTGGAATAACTTTTAAACGGCTTTACCAATCGATTTCAAAACTAATCAGCTCTTAATCTCATAAAATGACGTCGAATGCCGTTTGAAAAATAAAAATCGGTTATTTCGTTCGTGAGATAGCGAAGGAGAAAGAATTTGAAGGAAAAAAAACGTGTTTTTTAACATAACTTCGAGAATTCGCAACATAAAATGTTGTAATTTGGAACGATTTGCATTTGAAATTAGCGGGAAGTTCCAGAGATGGTCTGCAGGGTGCAACAATTTTTTTACTATTATTTATATAAAAAATTGGATATGATCTGAGAAAATGTGAAATAATAACTAAGAAAGGAATAAAGAATTAGGTATGCCACACTGGAGTGATCACTTCAATGCCAAGAATTGAACGAACATGAGTTTTGTTAAAGTGTGAATCTACCGGGGTACGTTGACACCAATCGGTAAATTATTTTATTTTTCATTTATTATATTCTATCAAAAGTCTATTGCTGAATATATGCCTCTTCCATATATTGCATCATAGAGGGATATTTATCATAGTTGCAACGCCTGGCAAGCAGATTTCCAGCCGCAGTTTTTTATTAAATTTGAGTTATCAAAAGTAAATCTACGGCTTAATACTGTATTTATTGAATTAACTATGTATGTATTCCATTTTGTATTTTAAAGCGTTATTTTTACTTATGCGTTACTTTTTTATATCTATATTTATTGTAAGTCCTGCTAAAACTATTTAAACTACTTTAAATTATGACAGAGTATTGTTTCATTGCTTTTCTTTTTGGATTTTTGGTGGCATTAAGTTCTATATATTTGATATGGACGGGTTATTCTTTTAGGAACCTTTTCCTTAAAAACTGTTTATTTTTGTGATCATCAATATCTAACGTAAATAAATAAATAAAGTCCTTCCATTCAATACAGCCTATGATAAAAGCACTGCTCATCGTAAGAATTCCCACAGAATTCCTCAAAAATTCAGGATAAAATTAAATATTGAAATAAAAATTAAGGAAATAAAAAATAAAAGTAAATTTGCCATAGTTGCCAGGCTTAGGATGTGAGATTTTTTTATCATATTTAGTTGTTGCTGCCATCTTTTGTTTATTTTCGCTATGTCGGTCGCCTTTAACAAGACATGTTAGGTAGTACATATATTCTTCTACACCGCCCCTTACTAGCTTACAACTGTAGTACTTAACATAGTAAATTTATATGTATCAATGGTAAACAATATTGTATCTTCCTGAGCAGATAATTTAAACATACCTACGCTGTTTTGATAAATAAAAAAGCAACTCTTAAATTAAAAGAATAAAAATAATATATGAATACCATATAAATTTAACGAAATACATCATCAAGCTTTCAAAGCAGAGCTTTCAAGAAAAAAGTTTTGAAACATAAAGATGCGAGTACCGGTTGCACGGTGTTGTGTACAGTAGGTATGTAGGTATGGCAGGGCTCACCCGTCATGTCCTACGCGGGCCCCGTCTTTGCCCACGCAAACCCTAACATTTTAAATGAACTCCAAATAGTTCAGAACCTCTTCTGTCGTCGAGCTGCGAACGCACCTTGGTACGTCCGTAATGCCGACCTTCATCGGGACTTAGAGCTCCCAACAATTCAACAGTTCCGTAAAAAACTCTCTGAGAACTTCTTCAAAGCCTCAGAGTCGCACCCAAACAATTTAATTCGTGAGGCGGCTTCTTATGCAGCCCCACCCCCCTCTCGCTATCGTGTCCGCAGGCCGAGAAACTCTCTCTCGGACCCGCCAAATAAACTGTCAAACGACCTGAACTGCCTCCTGGCGGCTCAGGCCAGTTCTAATTAAATTAATTATTATTATATCAACTAATATTATTTTGCCTTCGTAGGCACTCCCTCAGCGGCTCTTAGCCGCCTGCGCCCTCTTTTCCCAAAAGAGGGTCGCTCATGATAAGGCACAATAGAGCTTAATCAGCCAGCTGCCTGTCCCCAAAGGCGGTTTTTAGGGGGTATCACTTAGGGTCCCCGGTAGGACAGTGAGTCCCCCATAACCACGATAGACCGGCTATCGTGGTATACGTAATGCATTTTCCGCCTCCCTACGTACAGGGTAGCCCTTTAATTGCTTCGGGCGCAAAAAAAAAAGAAAAAAAAAGATTGCACACTCGTCATTACTCGACACCGGTGCGAAACATGCTGTCTATACCAATTGTGTTTTAATTACTTTTGATCATAAAAATGAAAATGATTGAAATGAAAAAATATTAAGATACGAAAGAAAACAGCAAGTCCAGGTGAGTTCAAAGTTTTTGTAGCCCTCTGATATAATTTTTTGACATTTTGCAAGTTTAAACTGATAAAAAAACCTTTTGGAATTGCAATGTTTCACTGATCGTTTTACTTGTGTTTACTATCGAAATTCCGACTAGTGACAAATTAGTTCAATAATTGTCTAATAGATGGCAGTATTCTCAATATAGTTGCGTTTGAAGCTAAGTGTGTAAGTTTGCGCACTTAGGTGGATAATATTGCACGCGCAGACTTACACGCCACTACGTAAAGCGATATTCATTTACATTAATAAATTTTGTTTGTTTTCATTAGTTTTTAACAGTGCTTTACTTTGTTGTAGAATGTCACGAAGCCCACGTAAAAAGTGACCGTAAAATTTGCAATATTATTTATTTATTGCACGCCTTCCCCGATCCAAATTGCTCGTAAACGTATTGAAACAGGAGAAAGCAAGAGACAATTTGCTCTGTCTTTAGCAATGGTTGAATCAACACTAAGATACCGGTTGCAGCACAGAAATCGTAATAATAAGACAATAGAAATGAATTAGCGCTCGATTACTTCCAAAACCGATGTCGCCACATCTTAAGAGATACGCATTTAAGCAACAAATAGATATACTACACGCACACACTTGCTAAACACCGGTGAAGTGTACAGGGCACTGCTATCTATTAAGAACCGTAATTTATAGTTATTACATTGCATCTTACTCGAATATATAATGTTACACCACTGCAAGCACTTTTTATGTGTGAGGTCGGTTATAGCTTTAAACAAATAATGGTTAAAAATGGGATTATATATAACAGTTAATAGCTAAAGTAAGCTACCTAATTAGCTAGGTACTTTAAAAGTTATCAAAACTGAAGGATATAGTAATTAGTAGATTATACTCGTAGCCACAAAAATGATAAAATAAAAACGTTTTAACAAAGAAATTTATACGTGGTTAGAGCCATGCTGCAGTTATATTAGTAGTATAGTTGAACCACGAATGGGACGGCTCGACCGGGGAAGGACCCGCTCTCACAGAATACCAGCGTAAAATAGTAGCTTGATGCTGCTGTGTATCGTATGGTGAGTGTAGAGAACCGGAGACCCCTTTTACTGGAAAAGAGGCATTCCATCTTAGTCCTCACGGGTGACAACGCATCTGCATTTTGATTTTTAATCGAGGATAGATGTAGATGTCTATGAGCCGAAGCAACCACTTTCCATCAGGTGGACTGTGTGCTAGTTTGTTACCCTATTCTATAAAAAACACCGAAAAAACTGAAAAGCAAAAAATTATAAACTTTTTATTTCACTTTAATAACTGAGTTCTTAAACTAATATAAGTTTTTATTTCCCTATGATATTTACATATTCGTCAAATGTGTAATACCTTCTCTCTATGTTTGAAAATATAATTAATTATATAGAGTACTAAACAAATATCTGTAGCAGTAATATAGTCAGCAACTCTACGAAACGAGTTTACTGACCCGTAAAATGTAGAAATTAATTTAAAAAATGCCTTTTTTACTTTTTAAATCGCATTTTTTGCAAAATAATTTAAACGGATAATTCAATACTTCTCCAAAATGCATTTAATCAACTGGACTATGTGGTTATCAAGAGGACATTGATCATACTGATGATACTGAATACCCGCAAATATATTTGTGGCAACAAAATGACTCATGCACAGACCACCCAGCCTACGAGACATGTAATGAAAGGCGATAAATCCCTGTACTTCATCTGCTCAACCAGAGCCTATAGAGTTGAACACGAACGCTACCCCGTTTAGTAGTGTTGTAAGATTCGTATAGACTAACAGCGAAAACATCCCGAAAATAGACCCTGTTTAGTAGTGACCAGACAACAGACCTGTGTACTGCGTCCTTAGCGCTAAGAATTTTTAAAATAAAAAACTGTAAAATATCCCTACTTGCGCAATAAATTGGTGTGGTACTGATAGTAGGAAACATTGAAATAATACTAGTTTTTGCGGAATTTATCGCGTAAATTTAACTTTTTAAATACCCGACGTTTCGAACGCTTTACAGCACTCATGGTCACGGGCGGGACTGAGATGTTCAACGTCCGTATGTCATAGTTAACCGCGGTTACCATAGATTAAAATTTAACTTTTGTTCCGATCTATGCAGTATGAACTTATGGTATCTTGAAGTCTTGCAGTTGTATGCTACATCTGCAATTCCCCTGGGTTTGCAGTTTTTCATGGGCGTATGCTCGTATGCCTCCTCTCCTATAAAAAAATCAATCTGTGGAATCTGTGAAGTATTCGCCTAACCATGTCATGAATGTCTCATCTGTGGAAGTCGCGGTAGGAACATCTCAGCCTGCCTCACCCTCACAGAGCTGTAGAATTAAGATAAATAAAGCGAACGTTAGCACTCAGATGACTTCTTCATTTGAAAATATTGTCCCAATTTCAAGGTCGGGTTTGAAGAGAATTACTGACCGGAAGCATAAATAAGCTGAAGTCATAAGCCTATAAGTTCACACTATAAGAACCAGCTAAAACAAAACTTAATGAAAAAAGAAGCCTATTCAAAAAACTAACGCAAAGCCAGCTAAAAAGGAGGTAAAAAAACCAAAGTCTATACCAAAAAGAAGGTATGGAGTTGTGGAAGATGCACTGAAGTCTTTTTAGAGCCTATTGATGAATACTGGATCGAGTGCGATACTTGCCAGGTGTAGTGGCACGAAAAGTGTACAGATTATTTGGGTTTTGGGTTATTTCAATGTGATTTAAGTAAGTAGTTTGCCTAAACAAACACTCTACAAGCTTATCGCCACCTATGCGCAATTTTACACATGGATGTGTAAGGTTGCGTTAGTCTCGACTTAAGTTTTTTTGTTAATAAAGTAAAAAGCAATTAATTATGTTTGCTCAATAATTAATAATAAATGTTATTTCCAGATAAGCTCTAATTTAAGAATAGTAAAGAAACCTGTGATTAATTCATATACTTTATTTTTATGTCCGAATTATTCGAATTTCCGCAAACTTTCTTACGTGATAGAGCCATGCAGTAGTATAGTTGTAGCACGAATGGGTCGGCTTGACCGGGGAAGGACCACGCTCTCGCAGAATACCAGCGTGAAATTGTAGCTTGATGCTGCTGTGTTTCGTATGGTGAGTGTAGAGAACCGGAGACCCTTTTTACTGTAAATGAGGCATTCCATCTTAGTCCTCACGGGTGACAACGCATCTGCATTTTGATTTGTAATCGAAGATAAATGTAAGATGTCTATAGGCTACAGCAACCACTTACCATCAGATGGACTGTGTGCTCGTTTGTCACCCTACCCTATAAAAAAAGAACTTTCTTGAAGAATTTATAAAAACAACGATTAATTTAATGTCAAGATTATTTCTTATAATATAGGGATTAAAAAACGACTAACGGATAACTTTTTAAACTTTGATGATAGCTCAAGATTGCAAACAAAATATAAAATATAGGCTCAGTGTCTTGAAACATTTGTAAAATCATACCGGATTGTTGGAGTGATGGAAAGTATCACATTTTGTTTTTATTGTATCATAAATCCCGGTTTTCATATTCTTCGAAGCTTAAATAACGCAACATTTCTTTACAGTCTCTGATTTTTTATCGCAAGACTGAATACTGAAAACATAATACGGATAACAACTGGCCTTTTATTTTAAGACTTACTAATTGGATATAAAAAGTAAAATCACAGCCTTTATAGGTACCAAAGTTGAGCCAAGGCGTGCTCTCATGCCTATCTCATCAACTTTAAAATTATATCACTTACTTGCAATTACCGGACAATCATGACCTCATAGCCTCATTCCGATTTATGCAAAACGAGCTTATAGTATCATGAAGTCTTGCAGTGGTATGCTGCAGTGTAAGAATTCATTAATGTTTAAAGAAATGTTTAAAGAAAAATTAATATTCCATATTAGACATTGTGTGCGTATATTCGTAACACCGCGCTTTATTGTCTTATTTTCAAACAAATGACGTTGTAATTGATGGGATGGACGGAGGATGGAGAGACAAATACAAATCTATAACATAACATCAATAGCTCTTTTAGGCCGAATCCAAAATACGACTGTATGACTTCTTTGAACGTATGTTACTTCGTCAATTGGGAACCGATTCTGAAGATATTTTATATTTACAGGAACGTTCCAAACCATTGAATAAAACTAAGCTTACGAATTTTATCGCGTTTAATGTAACTTTTTTTTAAACAATACTAAAAACATAACTAATATTCCCCTTAACTACTCGTGGTAAGCTTAAATTGCTTGTGTTACGAGTGGTTCACGCCAGTAGTCGAATGGTGGATTCGAACCCTGTGACTTATTATTACTTATTTTAATTCCCAATCTTTCGAGTACTTTAGTAGAGAATTCTATAAGGCATAAATTTAAGGTTTTCGCAATAAATTGTAACCCTTTGTAACCACTAGTTTAAGGTTTTTGCAATTAAGGATTAATTAATTAATAAAATTAAATCCAAACTCAAGCATACCACTGCAACATTTCAAGATACTGTAAGCTTGTTCAGGGTAAGTTGAAGGAAAAATTAATATTCAACATTAACATTCAACAGCTTAGCCTGGGTTAAAGAAGACATCATAACATGGCACACCTTAGTTCTTCCGGTACCATGCGTGCTGTAAAGCACCCAAAAAGTTAAGAAATAAATATAACTAAAATCTGCAAGACTTTGATGAAACTTTTTTTCAATATGAGAATTCATTAAGGGGGGTTCACTTTTTTATTAAATTTGACAAGAAAATCTACATCAAAGGTGCCAAAATTGGAGATAAAGTTTCTAATGTTCATTCGAAAGGGTAAGAAACTAACCAATAATATAAAGTTAAAGATGACTTCAAAGAACTAAAAAGAATAAAATTATTTCATTTACATTTATTTACTTTACGTGGTAGGGCCATGCTCAGTTCAGTTATATTAGTAGTATAGTTGTAACACGAACCGGCTCGACCGGGGAAGGACCACGCTCTCACAAAATACCAGCGTAAAATAGTAGCTTAATGCTGCTGTATTTTGTATGGTGAGTGTAGAAAACCGGAGACCCTTTTTACTGGAAACGAGGCATTCCATCTCAGTCCTCACGGGTGACAACGCATCTGCATTTTGATTTGTAATGGAGGATAGATGTAGATGTCTATGGGCCGCAGCAACCACTATTCTATAAAAAAATAAAAAAATATCATCGACTAAAGGTAAATTTTTTAAGTCTATTATTCCGTGAATGGTTTAACTGGCATACATTACCTGCAAGACGTGACTAATCAATGGGCAGCCGATTATGTGACAGCAAACGCGATTCCCTCGCCTTCGTTTACCGCTGGTAATGTTGCTCCCCTTTACCAAAAACCAAGCTGATTCAGCGTAATTTTCCTTTATCGATTGTCATAGCCTGATCCATCAATTGACAAAATGCATCGCAAGCAGATTAATTAGGTGTTGATATTTCCTTTGCACTTATTACATTTTTCTTGTATTTATTATTCATTCTCTAGTACATAATACATATACATTAATTCTACGAACTTCCATTTGGTTAGATCCCGACACACCCCTTTCGCTTCTTGTGCATCAATATACCTATGCATATAATCGTGAATGTAATTAAACTTTGAAAAAAAAAATTGTCTTGAATTTTTATACAAGATATGAAAAAAAGTTCCCGACCGACTATGATACTTTTGTATTTATACAATAACCATTACCGATCTTTCTGTAGAACAGAATGATTCCTTGCTTTAGTGATAAAATAAAGAGCGTTTAATCATTTCATTACAAAAATGTCTCACTCTTTATATATACTTAATGGCATGTATTAGTGCATAATACTTCACCATTATTGAATCTTACAAATCACAGACTATGTACAACTTGGTGGGAAAAAATATAAAAGATGTAAAGAAAATTTCAGAATACTTATACATTGATACACTATTTTAAATGATGATACACTAATTTAAATGATTTTACAAACGAGCGATTTAAAACTGGTCAAAAAACATTTAGAGAAATTTTACCTCAATATGCTCAACTATTTAATTTCCACTTATATAACAGTGAACGCTGATGCTGCGGCTACACTAACGAGCAACGTCAATGCCCATAAACGCAACAATTATTGCCTTAAATTTAACGCGATAAAATGAGTGGCTACACTTGAACGGTCAACGTCGTTTCCCGTTGAACGGCATTAAATTTGCCGTTGAACGGCGTTAAATTTGCCGTTGTTAAATGTTTTGACCGGGGAAGGACCACGCTCTCACAGAATACCAGCGTAAAATAGTAGCTTAATGCTGCTGTGTTTCTATAATATAAAAAATAAACAAATATAATATATAGTTAATAGTTTATAAAATAAAAAAATAAACAAAGCAAAAAATAATACAAAGAGAAAGAAGATGGTGGATGCTAAAAATGCACAGGAAACGTACACTGTAAATCTATTTATGTTTTATTTTTTTCCCGCACCCAAATTGCACTAGAAAGATGTCCAATGGTTAGCTAAATAATAAGACAAACATAAATATATTTTAATGAAATAATAACTAATAAGTCAATCATAAATACTGGTCAAGTGCTAACTAGATGCACGTACCCAGGGTTTCGTATTATATCTATGGTTTCGTACCACTGTACACTATGAATTTTGACCTGCAAAAATTTTTTTTTCTCCTGCTTATTTTTCTTGGTTTCATATCGTAATTTAAAGTACACTTTTGAAGTCATTTTTTTTAATTCAATCTCGAAAAGCTTATTCATTACTCCACTCCATCGCAGTCATACGTGCAACCCCGTGGCACTCACCGTGCACAATGAGACAAACGTAGTGTGGCCGCTTCAACGCGATAATTCGCGCGTTAATCCTTTGATGTACCGCCACTCGAGTTATCGGCAAACGGGAAACGGCATTGTTAATGCCGTTGAAAATTATCGCGTTAATTCGTGGCCACACCTAGATTCAACGTCCATCAACGCGATAATTAACGGCATTTCTCCTTAGTGTGGCCGGGCCATAATAAAACAAAAGGGCAAAAGCAAAGTTTTATTAAATGTAACGGAATGCATTTGTTTATCTTTCTCTTTGTGTTCAACTACTTCCACTTATAAAATAAAAGTTAATGAGATATTTTATGAGCTTTTTCATGACTCGAAATCACAGAATTTCATGTAATCATAATCTTATTTTTATGTTACAACTCCTAAATCCATTACGCATATTACACAATCACTTTGTGACTACCTGTGTAGCCTTAGTAGTTAAATAGATTTTTCAATGCGAGATGTCGTGATCGTCCAGGAGTATCGTAGGTAGTGTACGATACTCTGAGACTAATACGACATCTCGCATTGAAAAATTTTCAACCAACTTCAAAAAAGAAGGAGATTTTCAATTTGACTGTATCTTTTTAAGTGTGTTACCTCATAACTTTTTTCTAGCTGAACCGATTTTGGTGATTGTTTTTTATTTGTTACCCATATGAATAAGTGTAGTACCATATAAATAATAATTATAATGCATTTGTAAATTGATGTATATTTTATGTTTTTTATATTGAAGTCCGTTGCATAAACATTTTTAATTTTACAACTTATATACTCATAAGAGATTTTTTTAAGAGTTTCTTCCTCTGCCTTTTAATCAGTGCATGTTTGAGGTTTTTAAAGGGTGCTTTTGCAAATTGACTTCTATATTTTTAATATTGAAGTACGTTGTACAACTTTTTTTTAGTTTTACCACCTTTATACTCATAAGAGCCTTCTTTAAGAATTTGTGGCGTTTTATACCTCGAAGTCAATCTTTAATTTTAGATATTAAAAATCATTATATATCAAGATTGGTAGAACTATATGGACGATGACTCATTGTCACCTGTCGGAACTAAACAAGAAAAAAGTCTGACGTAGTGCATTTTAGCTGTAGTCGCTGATATAGGTATTAAACGAGCATTCTACCTCCAGAACATTTTTGTTAAACTTTTTAAAGATAAAATCGTTAATATTTGTAAATATACCAGTTAACAATAACTACACATATACATGTTTTTTAATGGAATTAGGGTGACAAACGAGTGCACAGTCTAGCTGATGGTAAGTGAATGCTGTGGCCCATAGACATCTTTACTTATCCTCCAGGAATCAAAACAGATACGTGGTCACCCCTGGGGACTAAGATGGAATGTCTCGTTTTCATTAAACAGGGGTCTCCAGATCGCTACACTCACCATACGAAACACAACAGTATTAAGCTGCTATTTTACGCAGGAATTTAGTGAGATTACTTATATATATTTCAGCAAAACTCGCCTTTATAAAGAATAGAGTAACCATATTTGTTATTGATTTCTTCCTTAGTTTAGTTTGTTGACAAAATCTTAAAAGGGAAAGCCATTAAGGAGATTGCATTGAGGTTTCGGAATCGTTACAGTATCTACAGCTCTAATCATAAATGAAGATGATAAATATGTACAACAAAGTCGTTTTAGTTGTAATTTCGGCATCAATATTTATGCGTTGGTTTTACTTTCGGTCAGAATTTAAGATATATCCTCTACGACGAAGCCCTCTTCTTCTAATTTTCCATGTATTTATTTTTTTTGTATTTAACTTACAATACCTAAGCTCGATTGAGGTAAATCGGCAAATTCTACCTATAATGGTAAAGGTCCATTTTCAGCATGGACTGTTATTGAGGATGCTGTCGTTTCTTTGTGGATGCACTGTTTTCTAAGAGTAGTTGCTTGTTGATCTCGAAAGCAAGAGGGTGATACCAACCCAGGCGGACCCAAAGAAAATAAGTCCTCCCGTCAACTAAAATTTGGTGGATTTGCCAAAGATCTTCAAACTCACTATAAAACAAAAACAATAAACAACATGTTTACTTTGATAATGAACTTACTGGAAACTGAAGCTACTGTTTAACATTTATAAAACTTTAGTATGCAAAGCAAGCTTTAAACACAGTGAACGTGTGCATAAATAACTAACACAACATCTTGCTCCGTACTATACTTCATAATAACTTCCTAAACATTTCATCTGATTAAATTCTTCATTCCATTATCATTATAGCTCTTCACAAACACTGCTGAACAAAGGCTTTGTGGCGGCGATGTCGTCGCGCCACAAGCGAAACACATCGAAGCCTAAATCGCGTTATCAAAGGTCCGAAGTAAATAATGTCCTCCAAACCGAATTTCGGGAAATGTGGTGGTCGCTTCCAAATTACTTCTAAAATAAATTTTATAAATATTTTGTGACCCTTGACATTGTAAAATTTGTTTTTAAAATAATCCCGCTGAGTTTCTTGCTGGTTCTTCCCAGGACAGAGGTTTTTTTTTCGAACCAGTGGTAACGTTAAATATTGACTTTCAATAAGAATTACTTGTAATCTATATAGAATATTATACGTGAGTACGTTATATTACATGGTAAACATTAACATTGTCGTGTATTCCGCCACTACATATAAGATGTTGGTTTCTTAAATAAAAGTAAGTAAAATGACTATAATGGAATAAGATGGATGGTAAATACGATCGATCGGTCAACATATTTAAAACTACTCGTATCGATAACTCAACAATGGAATTAGTCACCCCTATAATTTTCTTGGAATATATAGTTATAGATACATAATACATTTTAAGCGTGATCGTTAGATGTACTAAGGTTTTATAATTCTAACACTTATTATGACTAACAATCTAATATAAGTAAGCATCTTATGTCGGTTACACACTGTGTGAGGGCTGTGTTGCTGCTATTTTTTTGGAGATTCTGTTAAATCGCCCCAACTTAGCTTAAAATGCTTACTTTAATAATGGTAAGACAACACGACAGTATTCGAACCTGCGATCTCTTCATTTCGCAGGTCAGATACTAAGATACTTGTACCCTTGTCACTGCATCCTTTCTTACCTAATTGTTGCCTCTTTTGTCTGTCCTGTACAATTTGCCCCAAAGACAAAATACTGAAAGTCTTCAAGTCTGCGTGCGAGACAAATCGCCAATTCGATGACGCTTAGCTGTAACGAAAAACTATGTGAGAAATAAGACGATGCCTGTTCACTATCAGTGGGATATGAAGACTGATAATAATACTTATTATAAATATTTTTCTTTAGGATATTTTTTCAAATAAAAGGGGGATGAATATTGATGTGTTAAATTTATGGTTTTTAATGTCAAAAAGAAACATTCCTTTCAAATAAGACCTCGTACATTTCCTGAAACTAATATTTGTGGTTATAAAACAAATAACTAAGCTTTAATACTAATCCTCAGGGGTAACAAACCATCTGTAACATTCTTTATTTTTGGTTGCAGATGTGCGTTGGTACTGCAGCACCCACTTATCATCGGGTGAATTCTTAGAATCTTATACAATGCGTTCAACAAACCGTTATATGTAAATATTTTACTGACTTAGGCCTTATAGAAAAGTTATAAAATTCAATAACTACATCTTCATATTGCACTTAGCGTAAATCAAAAATATTATAAATATTTCAAGGCGACTTAGCTTGATTTGATAACTTGGTTGAATTGAATTTATTCTATTTAAGTAATATTGAGCAACGGCAGGGGTTGGTACGGTGACCCAGTTTAAATGAACAGCAGAAGGAATGGTCATTATGAGAAAATCTATACGTAATAGGAACAGGTGATTTGAATGGAGGAAAGAAATTACTGATCCTATTAAATATTAGATATAACAGGGTGAGAAATTGCGTGATAAGGGATAAATGTGGTATGCAAGATGATGTTGTGACCAGGATTAAGAAAGGAATGCTTCGGTGGTTTGGTCATGTGGAAAGAATGAATGAGAAAAGAGTGACAAAGCAAATTTATATGGCAGATGTGAACGGCCGAGTCGGGAAGGGACGCCCTAGGAAAAAGTTTATCGACCAAATTGGCGATATTTTGAAAATGGGCCACGTTAGAAGTACCCTTAACCGACGAGCATGTATGCGTAGATATATGGATGTGAAGGAGGCGAAAGAGGTGTGTCAGGATCGTGCCAAATGGAAGTCCGTAGTCTCTGCCTACCCCTCTGGGTGACAGGCGTGAGTGTTTATGTATGTATGTATATAACATTTCTTAGAATTAATGTAATTTAAGAGGATTGCATAAAGCTATAATGTTTTCCCTCCCGTAAACTTAGTCTAATTTTATAGATATAATGAAAAACAAGCTCCGTACGTTTTTCTTTTAAGTAAATATTGTTATTTACATATTATCTAAATATTTTTTGAAAAGCTTCCTCGATTTCATACTTTTTAATTTAACTAAACTGAATTACAAAAAAAGAAAAACGTACTAAATCTAATGAGAACAAAATTGTCTCGTTTCGTAAAGGTTTAGAGAGGTTAAAACGTTACCGCTCGAAACAATAATTTTAAAAGGAAATGTAGGCAATTATTTCCAACATTTGCAACGTTCTTTATTACATGACGGTGATACGGAGCGAGCGATGTAAAACAGAGCATTTTTGAAAATACCTACTCGCGCCGCGTATAGGCATTTGACAATGCTCTATATAAAGGATTACATTTTTTATTATTAATTACTATTATTTAATTTCATGTGATTGTAAGTGTATGGTGAAGAATTTTATAACTGCATAGATTCCGGGTTAGCAATTCCGGGTCAGTTCTAAAAAAATTAGTTATTGAGTTTTTCTGTCGAGAAATTTTCAGTAACAGCCCGGAGTCAGGAATTTGAGGTTGATTAACCCCTTTGCCGTAGAAAGGATTCTAAGTGGTTGCCCTCCCATTGAACTATGAATGTGAGGAAATATATAAGAGAATATATATATATATATATATATATATATATATATATATATATATATATATATATATATATGTAGGGAATAACATGTGAACGTAATACATTTTTTTTATTACATACTTTATTCATTAAACTTTATATTTAGGGAAAAATCTCGATATACTTGTTCACTCGAAAACGTATAAATTTTTATTTATTTAATTTCTTATGAGTGATGGTTAGGCATTTCCCTTGAAATTCGATTTATCAATATTCAACAGTATATTATCACAAAGAGGGAACGCAGGAATAATACAAAATCGTATTATATATTTCTTCAAAATTTTTGATTTAACTTTATAATACATTAAATATCTGATCAATAATAACACAAGAACAAAAGTAATACATCATGATTTGCGCTTGTTAGTGTTTCGATTCCACTACATTACCTATACCATACGTATCAAGGGAATCAGTACTCGGACAAATGCGGAATTAACCCATTTTTCATTAGACTCTTGTGATTAGATTTAGTAGTTATTTTACTGTTGGTGATTTTTTAATTGTGTCGAAAAGTTGAAACACTGTTTAACATAAAATAGAGTGAAATATTGATGTGTTAATAAAAAGACACATCATGTATTAAACATTTGGAGCTTAATGAAACGACAAAGGGAAATAATATTTATTTGTGTTTCCATGAGTGCTGGTTGGTTTATGTGTATTAAATGCAATCCAGACCAGAGAACAGATATCGACCCAGATTAAAATGAAAAAATTGCAGTATCCATTTTTCAAAGACTACAATAACTATGACAAATATATACTTCAAACATTTTATCTAATCCGAACTGATTCCAATCATGGTCTGGGTTACTGGAAGCAATTATGGTTCATTTGACTACTCAGCGCACGGCTCAAATTAGAATTATGGCCTCAACAACATGGTCGAACGATACCGCGCCATAAACGTAATATCTTTAAGCGTACGGTGCTGCGCTGATTAAGTTCTACAAACCTGAAATGGACAGCAACATATATCGTAGTTAAATGACTACCATATTCTAGATAGAAGTCTAACAATTTATTTATCCACGAAATCAAATAAAAGATGTCATTTATAATCTTAATAATCTTTGGAAGCATTACTTTAAACATTTTCTTCGTGTAGTATAACAACTCTCTTCCTTAAAATTTGCAGCATTCAGTATCGGCTTTGCCCTCTTCTACAAAGTCTAAGTCATCGGTTTAAAATTCAAAAAAAAAATTGCAAAATTAATGCTGCCGCTGGAATGCCATCGCATGATACAGCGCGGTCAAGTGAAATTGCCTCTATCCTCTTTTTCAAGGGTAACAACTCATTTTAATCCATTCACAGAGACTACGGATCCACTGGTTTACCTACACTTCCAATATTTAAAAATGTTAATGCCCACTTAATTATTAATGTAAGAAGTCTTAAATTCTAAAGGTTTCAAATTTGCTGTTTTCGCTATGGACAATATTATCCGCGGAGAAAAATGTAATCACAACAAAACTTTCCCTTAAAACTAGAATTCTTTATGTAAATTTATTAATTTCGTATCGTATATCGGCGTATCGTATTGAAAACTTCAACACAAATTCGCTTGGCACTAGAGCCACCTTATAGCTCAATTTTCCATGAAAAACTTTTAGGCTATATAGTTAAATGCGATAAAATAATGTCACAGTTTTTAGTAGGCTTTTATCTATTAATAACTATAACATTATTTCCATGAACAACGATATCAAGTGAGAAATTACTTATTATATAAAAACGTGTACCAATTTGTGTTTTATGCACTGGTTGTATATGTGTGTTTTCTGCTTTTTGAAAATATTTTCCTGGTAATTGCAATGGTCTACTTTCATACGATGATACCTCGATTATTCGGCCTTTATAATTTTCATTATTTCGTCTATTGAGTCTCATGTTTGTTTTTACAGCGTCAAGTTACACGCTTTTTGATTACCCACAGTGACCTAATTCAGTACTCTTTTAATGAGTTTCTGTCCTATGCAATCGTCCAAATTTGTAAAAATAAACCCTCGCTTATTGCATGAGTCTTGTTAGAAAAATGAAATACAGTGTGAGTCTTTGAAGAAGACGAAGATTAGCTTAGGTAGTTAGGTTAGGACTCCTACTAAGTGATTAAATAAGCAAGATGCCGAAGGTCTTCGACGATTCTTACACTTTTACTCTGTGTCATGACCATGTTATGTCTATGAGACAGGCCTTTATTTAGCTGTAGACTTGTGATAGGCTGTAATAATCACGAGAGTGAAGTTACAATGGACTTAAAATAGGCAACGTTTTAATAAAAAGTAGTTGCAAAACATTTTGTCTTTGTATTCCTAATGATAAATCTATAGGATTATGTACTTTTGTCTAGGGACTATTTTGTAATTGCGCTATAAACCTGATAAGCCTTTATTGTACCGTAATTATTGTACCTTTGTGTAAAACCCCGAGCGACGGACGCCAAATAAAACAAAACGCAAAATTCTACGTACAACATGACAACTTAGCTGTAACGTAATCGTGAGTGAAGTTAATAAAAATATCATTTTCATTTTAAAGCCCACTGGATTTTTTTTTAATTTTAGTGTATTCTACACCACTTTATCAATTGACACTGGTATTTTCACAGCCTATTAAAGTCCACTGCTAAAATAGGCCTCTCCCATAGATAGGAATTATTGTAATGTCTTCCAGACCGAATTTCAATTTCATTTCCTGCCTCAACGGAGGCTAGCCATCGGCACAGGACAGGATTATAGTGCCCAAGTGTATGCGCAAGAACAGTTGCACTCTATTCCCTCACTCTCATAATCCGATGGGACGGTAAACCGACACGACCGGAGAGAGATCAGGCGCAGGACCAACGGCTTTACATGCTTTCCGAGGCACGGGGGTGAGATACCGCCAACTTCCTGACACCGGGCAACTACTGAGAATTTCTTGACGGAAAAACTCAATAATTGATTTTAGGCCCGACCCGGGATTCGAACTTAGGACCTCATGATTAGCAGTCGCACTACTACAACCACTAGACCAACGGGACAGGGATTATTGTAATGTATTTGCCACATCTGCCACGGTTAGCAAGAGGGTTGGTTTTTATTTTTAGTCATTATTAGGAAGATGCTTCTGACCATTTGATCTGTTTCCCTCTGTCGCCTCTTACCCCCGGGATGACATGGAGCAGTAGTGTATTCTTACACCGCTACTATACGGTAAACTCTTACAATTTTATTAATTCATTGATGATAGACGGTCAGAGGTCCACAGCTGAACATACAGACCTCTACCATATGTAAATCTCATAGATAGACCGATATTCGCTATAGTTACGCGCTGGGTAGGTAGGCAACCGTAGTTTTTATTCATACATATAATTAAGTTTTTATTATTAGAAGCTGGTGCATATCTCCTGTTTTTGTTTCCCTCTGCCGCCTCTTACTTCAAGCACGGGATCGTACGGTACCCCATAGATTAGATTTTGTTCGTCACCACTACACGACCTATCCACAGAGTAGTTTAGTTTTTGGGTTTTCTGACACTCTTCGCTCTGACAGCGCGCGACATGTTATACTCCCGTTCACTCGGGACCTTTTTGGCGGGAAAATTTGTTAGTAGAAAATTTTTTGCTATATTGCAAATTTTGCTATATTTTCACTTTGAGACAATATTTATGGATAAAACTTACAGGAATTCTTGTTGAATGTATAAACTATCGAATAAAATTATTTTTGGTTGCTAGAAATTGTAATAAAATACGTAAATTACCCTGTATAGCATAGTAGTAGTATATACTTCAACTTTAGTGACAAAATTACTACTAATTTGAATTCTACACTTTTGTTTTTGGAGAAATTTATATCAAATTGTTTGGAAATATGTATATTTTTATGTTTTATGTGTTTCCATTCGTTACTCATACCAAAATATAAAAATATTAAAAAATTAAAAAAAAATAATTTTATTTTATCTGTATGACATTTCGAACAATATTTCAAAAATATCTTCGTGTGAATTTGAAATAAATACAACGTCAAGTTATTTGAAATATGTAAGAAAACTATTTTTACTTACATTTTACACTAAAAATAAATGAGAATTTGATAAATAACACATTTATGAACCAACCTCAAAACTAGGCCTTCCGAAGTTTGAAGTACTTTTGGCAATTTACTTTTAACTTTTTATACCACAAATTATATATCTACGTGTTTACTATATTACAAGAAATGTAAAAAGTATAATACTTTCGTTTTTAGTCCAGACACAAATATAAAATTCTATAAAAAAGACAGAGCACCTTCATCAAAGTGACACGTGGAACGCCGGAAGTTCAGAGTGATTTCTTTTTTTTTTCTAAGAAACATTTCCAGGTTATGGTTTAAAATAAAAGAGCATATCTTTGTCTTTGATACTAATATCTATTGCATAGTGTCTTTGGTTTTGTTTAAAACGAAAGAATAGTTTTTTCATAGGTAGACATGTTTACATAATTCTGATCGAATTAGATCACGGTTTGGCGGACGGAAGGTTGGTATTGCGCGATCCAAAGTGAGCATGGCTTGGTTTACGGGAAAAAATAATTATATAATTATCATTCTCTATCTTTATTCTAATTTCACATTTGGTACAGCTCCCTTTCTAGCTAGGATTCCGTCTGAGTTGATCTACCTCTTATCGAGTTCAAGCAACAAATGCTACTTGCACCTACCACTATGTTACGTTTAGAAGGGTACGTTCTACCATATCGACTTTCCGCATATTTTACCAGCTCGTCGCTTCATCCAGTCGGGAGCCGCCCGGTTTCGGTTCGATTACCGCTACCGATGTTATTAGTAAATAAATAAAAACTGTGGCTTTTCTTATATTTCTATTTTTTTTTGTTATTGTATAGAAAATATAAATTTATAATAAGGTCACATAAATTTATAAAACATGATACATAACAAATAAAATTTTATTTAAATTATAATAAAATCAAATACTTCCTCGTCCTAAAGCACCTCCTATTTCAATCAATGATTTTATGCAACCCCGGCAAATATTTATGAAGTAAACAATGGGCTGTCACTGACATTTCACTCCAAACTTCTTTCATCATATCGCTTAACGCCTTCGTGTTTGCGGTTATATAATCATTCATCTCGCAAGGATGACAGAACCTGTTAATTTCTGAAAGATGTTACTGCGGACAAAACAGGATGGAAAAGAATTATGATGATGGATTTCGAATACTGTTGTGTACATATATATTCGTTATCACGAAGCATTAAACATTTGTTTAACCGAAACATTTAAATTTATTTGATTATTTGTTTTGTATTTCTTTCGATATTAACAGTACTTTAGAAGTATTAAGTAATATCTTAATGTCTTCAATATATTTCATACATGGCAGAGCCACGTTGCTGCTTTTGCTGTTCATTGGTCCATATTGATTCGTGTGGCTGGCGGTAAAGTCTTTAAAACAAATTAAACTATATTCTGCGACGGGCCACCGCTACTCCACAAAAGATCAGACTTTTCTCAAAAATAATAAAAATCTATTGAAAGTATAATAAAAAAAAAACAATATTATTTATAAGAAGTTGAAACTATGTTTTTTCCAAAAAATTTGAGCAAATCGCTTTAGAACCTAAATGAAATAATGAAGGGCAAATTGTATATATCATTCATCATTCATCATCATCATTACAGCCCTTCACAAGTCCACTGCTGAACATAGGCCTCCCCCAAGTAATGCCACAAAGCACGGTCCTGAGCCACCTGCATCCATCGACTTCCTGCATATCTTACCAGGTCGTCACATATATATATATATACAATTTTTTTTGAATTTTGTCTGATTTTTTGTTTCCGCCTCCGTTAATTTATCTCGCAGCTCTGCTTCGGTGTTTGTTTCGCTTGCGTACACCATCTCTTTGTAATATCCCCAGAGAAAGAAATCTATGAGGTTCAAATCTGGTGAACGTGCAGGCCAATGAATCGGTTCGCCACGCCCAATCCATCTATTGGGGAATCTTTATTTAAGGTGCTCCCGTACCTCTCTTGCATAGTGGCAATCATTTTGGTAAATCATATACCTTCTTGTCAATAAGTTTACATCGCCTAATAAGCCGTTTAAATTGTTTTGTAAAAAGTCTAAATATTGGGCTCCGTTTAACCTAGCAGGCAATTCAAAAGGTCCTATAAGTTCCCCGTTCAAAATTCCTGACCACAAGTTTACACTATAATGTGTTTGAAAATTTGAAGGCCTTGCCTTGTGTGGGTTTTCAACAGCCCAAATATGGTAATTGTGGATATTGAAGACTCCTGTTCTTTCAAATCTAGACTCGTCTGTCCACAGAATTTTATCAAAAAAAACCTGGATCCTTCGCAGTTCTTTCCAGCATTGTTCGACAAAAAGTCACCCGTCTTGAATAATCTGCAGGATGCAATTTTTGGACGCGTTGAATATGATAAGCGTGGTATCCCTCTGAAAAAAAAACAAAATTGTACTTCCATGAATCACTGTTTTTATTCCATGAAATGTGGTTTTTGCCCGACATAAGTAATTAAAATTAATTGATCGCTCGTCGTTATTCAAAGGTGCGCTTTAATACGGTGTCAAAGTAAAAGTTTTAAAGACAAAATGAACTTACCTGACTTAAGTATCCTTATAACTGAGGTTCGTGGTACACCAGTCGTTCTCGTAATAGCTCTGGTGCTAGTAAAAGAATATCTTTACACTTGTTCCACGACCTCATCTCTGACATCTGGATCCACTCTGGGTACTCCTTCGTGGGAACTGCGTCCCGGAATTCATCCGTCCATAAATGTATTATGTGTATTTATAAACACTCTGTGATCGGGATAAAGTTCCCGTTCTTCTCCTCGCCGTTCTGAGTAACTAGAAGAACTAGAAGAAAGAACCTTCTGAACCACATGTCCGGCACAGACATGTGGTTCAGAAGGTTGCTTGCGGTACTCCGTGGTATTCGAAAGCCATGCTGAGTATCTGTCAGCTGGGCGCTTACCTGTGAGAGTACATTCTTATGTATAGCAGACTCTAACACTTTCGCCGGTGTTGACAGGACGGCTACAGGTCTGTATCCCTCTACTTTACTTGATATACCTTTCTTAGGCACCGGCATAACTCGCGTTATTTTCCACCTCACTGGAAACACCGCTGACTCAATGCAAAGGTTATACATGTGAAATATATAGAGGTTCAGCCAACACTTCCACACAATCCCTAAATACGTAGGGAAGTATGGTATCCGGTCCTACCGCAGACTTAGGCTTAACCGCTTTGGCACACCTCTAACTTCTTCTAGTTTTAAGCGATCTAGATGCACGCGCGCCTATTACCTCCACCAGCACTAATGATACGCGCATTCACTTCTAAATCTGCCTGTTTCGTACTATACACCGATATATTATAGAGCATGAGAGTGACAAAAGTCCACCTAAATGTAAGAAGTAATAAAATAATATAACAGTCGATATACTACCGGTATGGGCCTCGGATGTTATCTGAAAGTATTTTGGGTCAGGGAGGAGTTTGCCATGCAGCCTCATTGACAACCATGAAACCAACAAGGGTTTTGCATCATTTGCTTGAAATATTTTTAACGTCTCCAAGTATGGTCTACCTTACAGATTTATTTAAACATTTTGCATGTTATTAAGACATAAATTAAATTGAATTTTTGTCTGTCTTTCTGGCTAGTCTTTGGCACGGCTTAATGATATAACGTCCAGAGTCCTGCCAGCAGGACTATTCGGACTACCGGTAGGACGCAATGTTTTTGGTAATATGAGGCTTTCTAGGCATGCGAGCAGGACGCAATTTACTAACATGCATAGTGCGTCTCTTTCTGATTCAGCGAGTTTTTGAATCGTGTTTCTGCGATCAGTCTGGCCAAAATGGCGGCGAATATAACACGTGGTGTCCGCTTTCGCGTCAGACCTACATATTTCGACGAAAATGATGGCAAGAACACCTGGAGTCGCAAACATTTTGGTGATAACTACGATATAAGTTATTGTTGGGGTACTCTAAGAAAGGTAGAAAATAACTATGCTAGGGTATATTGGGAAATTGATAAAAAATTTCATTGGTGCCCGTTGGAGTTGATTGCTGATATCGAAAACGATAATTTATTGGAAGCAAATACCAATGAAGAAAATTGTAAGTACCTACCAATTATTATTTTATTCATAGCCTTATGTTACAATGACAAAAATAGTAGGTCGGTCGCCTGTTCGTTACCATGATTTGCATGGGTTGACCATATTTTTTTTTGGATTTAAAATTTTTGGTTCACCACAAAATTTCCTCAAACGTACAGTCGAGAACTTAGTTTACTAAGTTTATACCTATAGTCTGATCTTAAAAGCGCCCATATTGCTCGTTATAGTGGCTGTTTTTAAGTATACGTAAGAGTGTTTTTTTACGTGTTTGTGTGGGTGAGTTTGTATGTGTATATACATATATGAGTGTGGCTGCATTTGTATATATATGTGTGTGTAATTAAAGAAATAATTTTAATTTTAATTTCAAATGTATTGAGTGCACCGTGCACCCCTTTGCTTCTATTGCTATGACTAATAGAGCTTTTTTTTCAGCATCATATGAATCGGGCTCTTCATTTTCGAGTGAAGATGACGAGACAACTGTTTCAGTCCATCCGACTCCGCGTATGAGCAGCGTAACATATTCTTCTGCTGGAAATACAACCGTTGTGAAGGGAGTCACCTGGACTTTTCATGAAACAATATGTGTTGATCAGCGACAACAAGGCTATTTCAAAGCTACCCTGCTAGTAACACTGGAGCCTGCACGAAGTGTCAAGGATGCATTTTTTATGGTATTTCGGTAGAGAGAAACTTAGTTACATAATCCAGTGTACCAACTCTTCGTTTTCCCCTAGACAGAAACTGTTGAACGAGAAGGAATTATTAATTTTTTTTGTATATTATATGCTATGACTCTTCAAGAACTGCACAGACCTAAGATCCTATACGACCTCCGATGGAATATTTCCCCACGCAAATTTTGGACAAAGATTTGGAATGAGTCGTCAAAGGTTTCATTATAGTGGCCCTGCGCTTCTCACAACTGTCAGATCTTGATGATTCTGACAAATGGCGTAATACCAGAACACTAGTAATGATGGTGAATGATAAACTAAAAGATACCATCCGTCCTGGTGCAAAAATAACTGTAGATGAATCCATGTTCGCCTGGTATGGAAGAGGTGCGTACTTCAAAGACGGGATGCCAGCAGTTATGAAAATTAAATGAAAACCAAAAGGAGTGGGTTGTGAACTAAAAACAGCGTGTGATAGTAATACAAACATTATGATGAGATCGAAAATTAATGAGGGTAAAGAAGCAATGAGTTCGAAGAAATAACAAAGAGAATTTGGCGCTGGTACTGCAACTACTTTGAGATTGACAGAGCCGTGGCATGGTTCTGGAAGAGTTATAGTTGGAGACTCATGGTTTGCTTCGGTCAAAACAGCTGTGGAGTTATTCAAAGTTGGATTATATTTCATTGGACTGGTAAAGACAGCACACAGTTTCTATCCCGTGTCAGATATGGCTGCAAAGTGTCCGACGCACAAAGGGGCATTTGTTGTAACTACAGCTGAAAAAGACTCAGTGCAGCTTATTTCCTGTGCCCGGAAAGACAAAAAAACTCATACATTTGTTGCCACTTGTGAAACGACACTGCCAGGCCTGCCATCACTCAAAAGAAGGTGGGACGATGAAGGAAATTTATTTTTTAGAAAAGTCGCTAGGCCTAAATTAGTCCAGCAGTATTTTGATGGTGCTGCAGCTATCGATATTCACAACGACATCAGTCAGGACGAATTGGCGTTAGAGAAAACTTGGGGCACATAAATGGGAACATAGAATTTATGCCTCAGTTCTGGGCATTATAGAAACAAACGCGTATTTGATTTTTAATAATTTCTTCCGCGCCGAGCATGACCAGGTGTCTCACAGATGGTTTACTACCAGCCTGGTATTAACTCTCACCAAAAATGACGCTAATAACCTACAAGAGAATGAGCCGCCACCACATGAGAACATTCCTCATAGCGGAGAACACATTCTTGAAGCCTTGTCAAAATCAGATGACAGAAAGAGAGTTCAAGGCAAGTGTATAGTTTGTTCGAGAGTCCACAAGAAACAACAGAAAGCGAGCTATTTTTGCAAGACGTGTGGTTTGCGATGTATTTTATGCTCTCCACAGACAGGAAGAAACTGCTTCACCTACCACATCACGAATGGAATTCCTGCATAACTTTTTTTAATAAATATTTTTTTTCACTAAGTTCCTTTCATATTCTTGTTCATTTTTCTACCCCGTAATATCAAGAAGCACCCGCGTCTATTCCTAGATACCTATACTAAATTACAGAATGCTTGTCACCCCTGCCTAATTTTATTATGCATGAAAGTCAAGTACTGCTAGAAGGACAGCCTCTGATATCCATAAAAAATCCACAAAATATTGCGTACTGCTCTAGCAGGACGCAAGTCCCTAGGATTGTCCTTCCGGAAGCTTCTTCCAGCAGGACTGGGGCTTGGACGTTCTATCATTAAAATTATGATAAAACTTCACGAAAGGGTAGGCAGCAATGCCAGGAACCATCGTGCATATGTTTTATCAGAAAAACTTAAAGAATTTTTGGAAAAAACGAAAGATTAATAATTGAAATGGTTTTAGATCTAGATAACGCTACATTAATAGCTATCCAGTCGAAGTCGGGGCGGTTCGCTGTTCTAAAACATAATTTTGATAAAAAGATTTCACCCGAATATACGAAGGTAAGTAACTTGAACCGTAGTATTACGAAGGAGCTTATGAAATTATACGCGTGAATAAATTACACCGAGGCCGTCCAAATTACAGGTTCTACCTCCTTATTCAATTCTGGAATATTTTGACAGCTGATTACATTCCCATTATAATTAACCAGCATGAAGAGTTCTTTTCGATTATTATAAGCAAAAGAACCCTTCAGCCGGAAATAATTTTGATTAACAGTGACATGTTTTAGCTTTAATAATAATCCAAAATGATATTATTTATCATGATACGTATTTTAATTCCAACATTGTTACGAACACAATATAGTTTCGTAACAACATTTAAAAAATATACTTTGGAAGATTGCCTATGAACTAAGAATTTCGAGGAAATATGAGTGCATGCTCGGCATTGGTACGAATATATTATACACTTTACTTCATTGTATCAACCTGTCTGCCTTGCTTACCGTCATTAATGATTCATGCGCATCTGAATCCCACAAAAATAATTCAAATTTACAAAGGAGTATACAAAGGCGTAATGAAAACTAAATGAAATTTATTTACGATAAATTAATATATTTTAACATATGGCAAAAGTAAAACAATTTACTATCTGACTTTTAACATACACTTTTTGTTAACATTTGTTATTTAAATAGCATAATATATTTTTGTAACACCTGTATCTCAATAAACTCAAGAACTCCGATAATTATGACATTAATATCCCGCATAATACACATCGATTTTGTATTAGTTCTATTATAGTCTCTGAATAGCAGGTCCTCGGATGGGTATAATAGGTCTCTGAATAGCCCCTTGCCCAGGTCTGGTCTGCCCTGGTCCAGGTTCACCGCACCGTGAACTGCTGCGGAAGACTGGGCACTTATTGACCGCGCATTTTTTGACCCCATAATCAGCTGATTTCGGGTTTAATTTTCACTTCTGGGTTACGTTTGGGTATTTTCATTTTTTTAATGAAATTATCGTTTAATTTAGCTGTACTAACACGATGGAGCGCAAATAAAGCTAAATAAACTTTGTAAAAAATGTGTTCTTTTTTTACACCGGGATCGATTTTATTTTCGTCACATCATCAATGGTTTCCCTAATACTATCGTCTGTCTTAGTTTTCGGAAGCGTTTCAAAAATACCGTAAGGTCTTGTTACAGTCGGCCATCCTTCAAAACCGAGTCCTTTCGTTTCTTCTTAACTTATAAGTGAATGTACTGATACTGTTTTAATTTTTGATATATTGTACAATAATTCATATTAACTAAACTTACATAAATTGTAACACAATTTTAATTACTAGTGGTAACCATAGTACAACGTGTTATGTCTAATTCTACAGTTGTGCAAAGTGGGAGCTACTTCCTTCACTCTCACACCGCATCACATAATACATGGTTTACTCATGGACGGCTAGTTTATAAGACAATCATGCCCGACAACATACAACACAACACGCACAATATTCTCACTGAATCTTAACTATAGCCTAGCGCGTGAGGGTTACTTCCTTCACCGCCACTCCGCCATCGGCTGCGGTACTTCAAGTCAATCATGGGCGACGAATCTATACGCCAATCCTTCCCGAATCTAATACCCCTCACTCAATCGATATCCATAGCCGTGTGATGTGAGAGTTACTTCCTTCACCGACATACCAAAATCGGCTGCGGTACTTCAAGTTAATCATGGGCGACGAGTTCATACGCCAATCCTACCCGTCTTTAATACCCCTCACTAAATCTATATTTATAGCCCTGTGGCGTGAAAGTTCCTTGCTTCACCGACCCACACATGTTTCGAGCCACTCATGGGCGGTGAGTTCGAACACCAGTCCAAATCGGTTCAAACGTCCTCGCTGTCTCCATGGTATGTTTCTTTTATGCCTGGCAAGTTCTTCAATACAGGTCATCATTCAACACACAACTTTGACTCACTCTCAATGGTCAAAGAACAAAATATAATTTACAACCAAAAAAATCGTATTCCAGTTATGCCTAACATTTAGTTAAACTAAGACTTTATTAGTGTTCTAATTTTTGTTCTATTTATACATAGTTTTATCTCTTCTACCTTCACTACTCTAATCAGCGATTTTTATACAATTCAGATACGATACGAATATAAAACTTTATTATACATTTCATAGTCATCAATCGAATCATAGCAATAATATTTAGTTTCAATTAGTTTTCATTACAACTATTATGATTTTCACTATCACTGACTTTACTGGAAGAGCAAGCAGAGACGTTGAAAGTCAACTATGGAAATATTTTAACAATGGTAACAATTGTTATAAATATTTTGCCCCTTTTCTCGTCAAAAGGGTGTCTTCTTTAAGAAACCTGTGATTTGAAAGGATATTTTTTAAGATCCTATATGGGCCCTGACACTTCTTCCAACCCTTTGCTTTTGACTGAATCGGTGACGACAATGTCGCCCTTTCTGTACTAAAGAGATCACCCTCCTTATAATCAAAATACATAAACACTCGCGTCTGTCACCTAGAGAAATAGGAAGAGACTAGGGACTACTTCCATTTGGTATGATCTTGACACACCTCTCTCGTCCTCTTTACATTCATGTACCTACTTACGTGCTCGTAGATAAAGATTACTCTTAATTTGGGCCATTTTCAATATATCGCCAATTTGCTTTGCAAGCTTTCGTCTAGGGCATCTTTGTCACTCTCTCCTCGTTCATTCTTTCTACATGCCCTAACCACCGAAGTATTATGGTCACAACATCTTACAACCTACACTTTTCTCTCATTACACAATTTCTCACCCTGTCATTCAGGTTAATCAGGCCCTAACATACTCCTTAATGACCGCATATCTACAGCATTAATTTATTCTACACTAGCGATTCTTCTGCTTAACTCAGCTTTCACTACCATACATTAAGATGGGACTTACACAGCATTGTGAATTGCAAAATAGCGTGTAAAGCCCCATTTACTCATTTTCTACGTTCGCTCCTAGTTTTATATCCTTATCATATCTACCATTCCTGCTAAATACACTTCCCAAATACACAAACTCATCCATTTGCTCAACCAACTCCTATATTTATGTCTATATCCTTGTAATTCCCACCCATTTTTTGTGTTTTCCGACTTTTATTCGTCGCCTGATTTTTCTTTATGTGTTCACTCGCTTCCGACCTGATTTTTCCCCAACAATAACTCAGAATGATATAGTCCTAACTGTATTTCGTTTAAAAAATCCGTCCTACACGTTTTTGTTCTTACTATGAGCAGAGCAGTGGACCCAAGAGATGCTAAAATTGTTCAGCTATACCGTTCAACATATCCGTTTAATCTTGGCGTGGCGATGGAGTAAGGGGATTCTTTTGATACTTCGATTTTGGACAGTGAGAAGTATATATATATATATATATATATATATATATATATATATATATATATATATATATATATATATATATATATATATATAAGGTATATTATTGAGGATCTTCAAAATAAACCACAAATTGTTTCTCTGAAAATACAAAGTTTTGTTTTATTTAACACGTCTTTCCAATATTACAACAATTATCAAGTTATGACAATTACACTTCTATCTCACCTGAAAATACAAAGAAACGACATTTAAAGTTTACTAATATTGCTTCCTCAATCGTATCCTTCGGTTTATCTCTCTACAAGTTTTTATAACAATAAAATGCACAAAATAATCTAAACGTCATCCGCCATTGAATCATAGTTTACACATCACTTCGATGCGCCCTCTACCATCTTCCACAGACAACATAGATACGCGAAGCGCAGCAAATTCAAATTAATGAAATATCATTCATTTCATTACATCTCCCCCCCTAAGAGCGAAAATTCTAAGCAATATATCTATACAATGTACCTATAAGTTATCTTCATATTCGTTTTCTTCTCCATCATCTTCTTCTGTTACGACAGGTTGTAATTTTGTTATGTGAAATAATGTTGATTCTGCTTTTCTGTTGCCTGTATCAAGCCTATAAATCAAATTCGATATTTTCTCTATTATCTTGAAAGGACCTATTTTTAATTCGTCTAATTTCTTTCTATTCAGTCTATTTCCATTTTCTAAATATACACTGTCTCCTACATTAAACTCTTGCATTTTTCTATTTCTATCAAATATTTTCTTGTTGTACTCATGGGATTTTATTGTATTCTCTAATGCCAATCTTCTATCAGCCATCCACTTGTCTTCCTTTTCTATTGTTTTAAATTCATTTGGTAGAATACTGACATTTGTACCATCCAGTAAATATTTTGGTGCAAAACCTGTAACGGAGTGTTCTGTTTCATTATATTTCTGTATACATTCTCTTGCTAGTGTTGTCCACGTTCTCTTATTATTTTTCTCATTCATTTTACACCTTATTTTATTTACTATTGTTTGATTTAATCTTTCATTCAAGCCGTTCGAGAATGGTGTATTCACAGCTGTAAAAATTAGTTTAATATTATTCTCCTGCAAATATTGCTTAAATTCTCTTGAATTGATGCTCGGATATTGATCTGTCAGGATAATTCCAATCTCATCTGTCTCTAGTACTTTCTTTGTTAGATTTATAAAGTCACTTGCATTCTGAGTTTTTGAAGTCGCAATAAATGCATATCTTGTGTAGTGGTCTACTAAAAGATGTAGGTATTTCTTTGTAGACCTAGATCCTCCAAAGCCACCAATAGTATCCATTGACATTATCTCAAATGGTTTTGTAGCTGGTCCCAGTTGTGACATTAATCCAATTTTTTTTTGACATCTTGATTTATTTTTTATGCATATTTCACATGTTTTACAAATATTTATAATATTTTTTGTTAGGTTTATAGCTGTATATATAGGACTTATTTTCTTCTGCAATTGTCTGATCCCAATATGGCATAAATTTTCATGCACCTTTTTTATAAATTTTTTACTAAATTCTTCTGAGAGGATAATCTTTTCCTGTTTCTTTATTTTTTTATAATAGATTTTATTTTTGTGTATTAAATTTTGTTTCTTTTCTTTTATTGTTTCATTTTTCTCTTGGTCTTCAACTATATCTTTTATTTGTATTAAATTAACTATTCTCAATAGTTCCTCACTGTTATCTTCTGATTCTAATACCGGATTTCGGCTCAAACAGTCTGCTTCTACATTTTCTTTACCAGGTATATATTTTACTGTAAAGTCATACTGAGATAGGTAATATGTTAGATCACCCAATTCTTCATCTGTCCTGCATTTAATGTTCATGTTCTCTAGAGGTTTGTGGTCTGAGTAAATAGTGAATTGTTTTCCAATGAGCCAGTGCTGCCAATATTTAACAGCTTCTTTCATAGCAAGACATTCTAATTATATAGCCTTTTTCCGTTTTTGATGTTCGTTCAGTTTTTTTGAGAAATATGCCACCGGTTTGTCTTTACCATCTAGTTGTGTCTGTTTTAATATTGCTCCAATGCCCTCCAAAGATGCATCGGTAAAGATTTTGATTGGTAAGTCTTTGTCGAATATTTCCAAGACCGGTTGAGAACATAAATATCTTTTTATCTGATTAAATGATTCTTCACACTTCTCTGACCATACAAACTTCTCGTTTTTTCTTAATAAATTATGTAATGGATCTAGGATAATTGCACTTCTTGGTATGTATTCATGGTAGAAGTTTATTTTTCCCAAAAATTGTCTGATGTTTTTTTGCGTCTTAGGAGTTGGAAAATTCTTTATTGAAATCAAATTGTCTTTTAATGGTCTTACTGAGTTGTTCTGAATTATATGGCCGAGGTATTTTACCGAGTCTGAAGCAAAGGTACACTTCTTAAACTTCAATCTAAAGCCTTCTTTAATTATTGCCTCTAATACATTTCTTATGTGCTTTATATGTTCTTCAAAGGTAGACGAGTATATCAAAATATCGTCAATATAGTTTACAG
Organism: Parnassius smintheus behrii; assembly: GCA_036936625.1. Taxonomy (NCBI): domain Eukaryota; kingdom Metazoa; phylum Arthropoda; class Insecta; order Lepidoptera; family Papilionidae; genus Parnassius; species Parnassius smintheus. The sequence continues at coordinate 31,399,619 of JAUPFT010000014.1, read as the reverse complement.
AGTATCCTGTGAGATTGTGTTTTCTTAAAATATTGCTTAAAATTCTCTGGAAAATTGCTGGTGATGTTTTCAAGCCATAAGGGAGGCAGGTCCACTGGAAGTGGCCATCTTGTGTGACAAATCCTGTTTTACTTCTGTCTTCCACCCGTAAAGGTATTGCCCAAAATGCTGAGTTTATATCCAGTGTAGTAAAATACTTGCAATTTCTTGTTTTAATAATTAGATCATCTATCAAAGGAAAAGGTTGAGCTTGTGGTACAACAATTTTGTTCAATTCTCTGAAATCTACACATAAACGGGATTTTCTATTTTCACCTTTTTTAAAAGCCAATGTCACTGGAGCAGCGAAAGGACTGTAAGATTCTTCTATTAAATTATTCTTTAGTAACATGGATATTTGCTCTTCAATTTCTAATTTATCTTCTATTGTACATCTGTATGGTCTTTTACTACAATATTTATTTACTATTAAATCTATGTGAGCTTCATAATCTCTAACTGATCCTATATCATACTTGTCCTTAGCAAAAATTGTTGTATATTCCTTTATAATTTTCTCTATCTCAATTTTCTTTTTATTATCTAAATGATCTGTCATACTTATAAATTCCTTTGTTCCTATGTGTTCATTGAAATTTACTGTATATATTTCTATATTCTTATCTTCATTTCTGTTATCTTTAGACATTCTGTCTATTTTATTTGTTATTTTCTTTTGTTCTATCTGCAAGTTCTCATTTTGGGTTAATCTGAATTTCTTTATCATATCCAATCCGATTATGAAATCTTCAAAATCTTCATTTTCTACTATGTATACATCCACCTCTTCTTCCAAATCAAATATTTTTATTTTTATTGTTATCAAGCCATCCATCTTCTTCACACCATTAACCGTTTTCATGTATGCTATATTCACATCATCTTTTTTTCTTTTACTTTTATCAATCTTGAATTTATTAAAGAGATCTGTGAGCCTGAATCATAAATGCCGCTCACTTCTAGTTTATTTTCTAATAATAGCTTGATTTTGATTAATGGTGTACTTACTAGTTTTTTTTACAAGCATTTATGTCTACTTCAATGATGGAGTTATTATTTACATTTTTAGTTTTAAGAACCTTTTCAGGTTCATTTTTATTTTTCTTGAACCAACATGACTCCTCCGGATGATATCTAATTCCTTTGTCCAAAGATTCACAAGTCTTACATGGCTTCTTCTCATTAGTTTTATTTTTATTATAAAATATACCACTCTTTATGTTAGTTGAGTTTTTCTTGTACACCATACCTTCATATTTTCTTATCTCGTTGTACAAATCAGTAGTGTTGTTGAGTTCGTCCCTGTTTAACTTATTTAAGATAAATCCAGGTAAACCAGTTGCAATAAGATCTATCATTGTTTTGGAATCTATAGATTTGTTTATATTTAATATAAGCCATTCTTTTTTTATGGCATAATCAATTAACAGTCCTTCTTTATACCTAAATGCGAGAGCATATGTGACTATGTCCCATCCTCGGTTTTTAAAAGTTTCTAAAAATTTGTCTTTCCATTCACTCCATTCAGAATTTACTGTTAGTTTTATGATCATCGAGCTATACCAATCCAAACAAGGTTTATCTAAAAATAACCTCAATATATCAATTTTTGTTTCATCTTTTGTTATATTGAAGCGCGCACACTCTTTTTCAAAAATCTCTATCCATTGCATCGCATTAGGATTCTTGCTTGTGAATTTTTCAATAATAAATTTTTCTGAAATATGTTTTAAGTTATGTTGACTTTCTTTCTTAGTTGTAGTTTCTATTAATTGTTCCAAGATATGTTGCAAACTGTCATCTTTGTCTCTTGTTTGTTTTGTGCTCATTTCTTCTAAATATTGATCTAAAAATTGCATATTACCTTCGTCATCTACATATGTCTTCTTTAGATTTTCATCCAATTTTATCCATACTTTTCTACTTTGGTGTCTTTTCTTTATGCTATTTTTTACTTTTGTGAAAGTGTTCATTTTAACAATATATGTATGATGACTCACCGGCTTCAGCTCCTCGGGTAAAACATAACATTTTCCTTCTTCTGTAGATATTGAGGTTATGGCTAGTACATTAGATTTGCCATCATTTGAGGCTATCATCGTAAACTCGAATTGCAGCCGGTCCATCTTCTCTTAGTTAACAAAAATGTCGTTTTATAAGGTATATTATTGAGGATCTTCAAAATAAACCACAAATTGTTTCTCTGAAAATACAAAGTTTTGTTTTATTTAACACGTCTTTCCAATATTACAACAATTATCAAGTTATGACAATTACACTTCTATCTCACCTGAAAATACAAAGAAACGACATTTAAAGTTTACTAATATTGCTTCCTCAATCGTATCCTTCGGTTTATCTCTCTACAAGTTTTTATAACAATAAAATGCACAAAATAATCTAAACGTCATCCGCCATTGAATCATAGTTTACACATCACTTCGATGCGATGCATGATTCGATTCGATGCACCTCTACCATCTTCCACAGACAACATAGATACGCGAAGCGCAGCAAATTCAAATTAATGAAATATCATTCATTTCATTACATATATATATATATATATATATATATATATATATATATATATATATATATATATATATATATATATATATATATATATATAATCATATCTAGAAAAAAACAATTAGTACATTTTATGATCGGCTCCCTCAGCTTTTTTAATTATTGTTTATGATCCGATCTATGCATTATCATAAAAAAACAGAAGGTACTCCGGGTTTAAAAAGTCAGTCACCTCAATCCCCCGTGACCATTGGTGCTGGAAAGCACCCGAAACGTCGGGAATTAAAAATAAAAATAATTAAAAGTAAAAATAAACGCGATAAAATCCGTAAAAGAAGTTTTAATCAATGTGTAGTGTTCGCGTAAATATTAGAAATCATTATCCCTGTAGAATCGTTATTAATTTTCTTTTCAATTGACTTGCTAAGGTTTGTGGGATGAGAGGATCTAGGGTGATGGCTGTTTATGTGTCATATTTGTGAACAAATGCTGGTTGTAGGAACTATTTACTTTAGTTTACAACACAATAATAGATTTAATTTTTCATTATTTTTGTTTTCTGACGTTATTTTATTCAATGCTATATAGACTTTTTTTAAATGCCAGAACAGAGGATTCATGCGGAATTTCTTTTGCCGTTTCATCTTCGGACGAAGGAACCTTAATTTGAAACGGTAGTAATTTAAAAACATGTTGATGTACGGCAAATTAAATTTTAATTTCTTACGTCAAAATATAAGGAGTTTACATTTCATTTTTTACATTTGCGTAACATAAGACTTAGAAATCCTATGGTGGCCTTTAATTTATAAAATTTATTTAATGAATTTACTTCGGTTGAATGACTAAAATTTCAGCCAAAAGTTTCGAAATTAAGTTCCACATTAATAATTCATTATCTTCCGTGATAAAATTATGTCCTATTTGCTTCTTTGACCAAAGCGGTAACTTTTGAAAATTATGAATATTAAAATTAAAATTAAGAGGAGCCATGGTAACTCACACGGTTAGCGCTCGCTGTAAAGTCACATTTAGAGCAACCCTAGTTCGATCCCCGCCAGCGCCAACGAAATTGTTAATTGCAATTAGTGCTGATTCACCATGTGCTCGGCAAGGAAGGAAAACATCTTGAAGAAGCCTGTGTGTCAGAGAAATAAAAAAATATTTCGAAGTTGGTCAACGCGCATTGGGGTGGCGCGGCGGATACTTCTCTGCCCTAAACCTCTCTCAGAAATAAGAGGAGGTCTACGCCCAGCGGTGGGATATATATATATATATATATATATATATATATATATATATATATATATATATATATATATATATAGGCTTTAATTTTAACTTACTTTTTTTAAATTAAAAGAATATTCATCGCTGATTTACCCACATAGTAAAGCAATAATTATAATTTTTCAAATGTGATGCAGAAGTAAGCATTACCAGTACCACTTTCCTTTTATTTTGAATTTGATGAGAATGTGCATGTTTTTTTTTATTTCCCCTTGTCAACTCCTACCACAATAAGAGTGTACTGACACAAAATAGGATGACGGGTTTCCTTAGTGTGCTATACGGCCATCAACGTGTGTGGAATATTAGTATCATATCGGAGTTTTCCAACACAACTAGACTTTAATACTAAAAATTTGGGTAATTTTATACTATCGCAGTCACCTCGTTTTTTGGGCTCTAGAAAATCGAAAAATTATCCGATTTCTACGATTTTTTTAAGTTCTTCGTCTATACGGCGGATTTATAAAAAAAATATAGAAAATAACTCACCTCAAGATTTCATATAGTTTTATGACTTTAAATGTGATCATAAAGGCACTTCTTCGAATATAATCGTTCATAACTTTTTTGCAAAGCGTTAAACGAAGTTTTGTATATTTTTATTGTTAATCTACACAAAAAAAAATTAAAAAAACCATTGAAAAATATTTGTTTATTAATTTTTTATATCACTAAGTTTTTGACTTTAAATGTTATCATAAACGCTCTAAAAATCATCCTACTTCGAAGTTTTAGAGAGGAGCCCCGCGAAGCGGGGCTTCGTCGACCGAGCTTCCCTCGACTGCGCTACGTTATGTGCTTCCTTTCCCCAACTCTCTCCCGTGGTCTCTCAACTCCTACTTCTGATTGTTTAAAAAAAAGGCGAGGTCTATTCGCTCGCTTCGCTCGCTCTTTCGAGCCCTATATCTCCTTCTATCCTAACCTGTCCGAGTCGGGATGCCCTAAGTCCCGAGCTCGCATCGCTCGATCTAACAATCAATAAAAACCAAGATAAAAAAATAATAAACGAACATTTTTTATTTTTTTAATTAAAATGTTTGTTTTATAATAACTTCATTCGATTATTTAAAAAAAAGTTATCAACAATTATACGTGAATGAGTGCATTTTCGTGAACATTTAAAGCTTTGAAACCAATATAAATTTTAATTTTTTTACTCTTGTCATTTTTTCATAAATCCGCCGTAAGACGAAGATTTTTAAAACAAATAAACGTTAGTTCCGGTTGAGATTATTTCAAATACTCACAGATAACGACTGCAGATTTTTTCCGACATTGTTATGTTATTTTGTTATGTTATTTGTTATGTTATTTTGTTAAATAAGACGTTGCTGGCTTTTGAGAGAACAGGCAACGCACCTGCGGTTTCTCCGTTGTTGCGGAAATTCATGGACGTCATTGATCACTTACAACAGATGAGACGCTTGCGTATATCTCTTAAAATACGAGTGTTTTAGAGCAAGGCTTTGCACAAATTCGCGTGCTGGGTGACAGTGCATAATATTGTAGAAATTCATTAATGCACATTCGAAGCTGCAGCGAGCTGCAACACCGTAATCGAAATTAATTAAAAATTCACCCATTCTAACATTCCCATATCATCTCGTGGGTGTCACAAATAAAAAAATGAAACACAAAACGGGCAGTATCATCTTCCTTATGATAGCTCATTAGTTAAGAATAACTACCAATCAACAAAATGTTTTTAGGTGCATACGTCTACGTCCAGTCATGAACTTTGAAAGGCTGATGAAGAAAGAAAGAAGAAAGTAATGTCAAGAAGTTGAGCATGGTTTCGGCATCACTTGAAATTTACGCAGCGCTCTGTCTATCTTCGTTTGTTGGTATAAAATAGTGTATGATAGTGGTATAATAGAGCTGTGGTAGCTCAAATGGTTAGAGCTCGATGTAAATTTTACAATACGCGAGAAATCCAGGTTCAATCCCACCACCAATGAAATTGTTAATTGCAATTTTAAGTGCTGATTTACCACGTGCTCGGCGGTGAAAGGAAATATCGTGAGGTATTTCCTTTCACCGCCACCGACGACGACCGGACGACGACGATGTGAAGTTCGCCAAAACGTATTAGTGGTACTTTCTTGCCCTAAAACCCACACAGGTATGTCAGGAGGCCTGTGACCAGGTGTGGGACGTATATAGGCGGTAACTTTAACTTTTAACTTTCACGGTGTGGTGCGCTGCGTATATCTTGGCTTTAGAGTCAGAATTCGCTCATCATCCCGTGTAAGATAAGATTTTCTGTTAAATTAAATGGCGTAGTTTGAAATCGTTTGATCAATAGTATCAATTGTAGTGTTATGCTTATACATACTTACATATCATTTTACACTATTTTAAATTTATTTTTCCATTCTGTTTTTGATGTTCTGCATTCGCCTCAAAACTTGATATTTTGCATCACCTTTATTTCCATAGGATCCTGTAATATTTTTAATTCATAAGAACACAATAACAAATCATTTTCACTTCGTATTTTTCACGTTATCAGCACTTTTTAAATCGATGTCAATGGAGTCTACCTTTTTCGGTCTTTTATTTAGTTCTCCGTAACTCTGCAATTTCGGGTTTCGTGCGCACTGTTGCGCTACTTTTTTTTCCTATATAAATAATATCTCATTTTTCACTTAAATCTTGCCGTTTCTGTATTACGAGCCTAAAACCAAAATTTGACATGTTTTGACATCGTTGTTTATCAGGTTGTCATGGCAATTTTTATTCAAATATCGTTACCGGCCTGATGTTTTTACTTCAAAATACTCCTTTCTTCTTGGCCATTTACAAGAATTTGCTTTTAATTTAAATAATTTCAAATTTAATGAGAATAATATTACGTTCTTATGTGAGATCCGTCAAAAAGCAAAAATAAGCCGAACTCAATCGGCGAATGGGGAGTCTGACTTGAGCTTTGATACTTAAAGCATCTCCTAAAGGCCTTTTCTGCACTGCCTCGGGATCCTGCAAGCCTCTGCCCGCTCCTTAAGTCGTCGCCTAGCCACGCCTACGCCTCCGCCTATTAGTGCGCTGTGTTTACTTACTTCAAACGCTGCGTGCCTTCTCCTGACGTTGCGTGGACCTACTTCAGACGCTGCGTGTTTATTCCGGACGCTGTGTGGGTCTACTCCGGAAGTTGTGTTTGCCTACTCCAAGCGCCGCGTGTACTTACTTTAAACGCTGCGTGCCTACTCCAGACGTTTCGTGGACCTACTCCCGACGCTGCGTACCGGCTCAAGACGCTGTGTGGGTCTACTCCAAGCGCTGCGTGTACCTTCTCCAGACGCTGCGTGTGTTTTCTCCAGATTCTACGTGTTCCTAGAGCAGGAGCTGTGCACCTATCATAGGCATAGCCTGTGCATACTTCGTTGCAGTATCTTTTGTTATTTTTTTTTTAATAATATTGTAAATCACCATCTTCATTACAACCCATCATCACCTTCATACCTTTTTTTTATAAAAGATACTGTAAAACTTCAAATTTTTAAATAATTTATTTTATTTTGGTTGTTTTCGTTCTAGTTAAGTTAGGTTCTTAGTTTTTTTATTGTCGCTTCACGACAATCTATTTTAATATAATTACGGTTTGTAGCTGACAATAATTTCCAAAACAAAACTCTAGCAAAATAACAATTACGAATCTGTCATGTCCACTAACTCGTCAATTTATAAGGAAAGTTTGAGCAACATTGAAATGTTTGTTGAAAATAAATCTACTGATTGTTTATAGAGAAAGTCTTCAGTTGTAGTCCTAAATATTTAAAATATTTTTATAAGCAAATGTTTAAATAAATACTACACACTAACTTCAGGCAGTATTATCTCGTAGTTATACACTAAAACGCAAACTACGAAATAACTGATGTGAAAATATTGTTCGAATGTGTCGTAACATTTAATTTTTTAAATATATTATTAAAGCTAAACCATTATTTGAAAACGTTAATTTTTGTAATTTCTGTTTTACCTAGTTTATTTTAAATTACAAGAAGGTTTTGGCCAATTTCCTTCCTATAGGCAATCTATGGGGGAGCCTTATGTTCAGCAGTGAGGCTAAGAAAAGGTTTTAGTAGAAAATTCAAGCATTATGTCCAGCGCACTTTTTACATAGTTCTAGGGACTCAGATATAAAGTTTAAACATCCATAATTCGTACATTTTAGCAAATATTCATTCTCAAGTTGTAAATTTATCAAGACAGGGCCGGTCAGACATGCGTGCTGTTGTTTGGGTTAGTAATTAGACCGAGTTCCTGGGACTCATAGATGATGTATAAATAAAATTACCTACTAGCACTACTAAAGAATGAACGCACAGCTTTATTGGTTCCATCATTTTGTTCCGGGAATCTTTGACCTCACAAATAATCGTCGTGGCTTCTTCATTGATAGCGATGGCTTCCCCTGTTGACGTATCAATAATATATAATTGTTGTATCCGACAGATAGCTGAAAACCTATCTACATTGCAAGGGAGGCGATTACATTTGAAACTGGAAATAGCCGTGGAGCTACTGTGGAGTTTATGGTTGTTGTGTAGCGACGTAAGGCTGTGGGTGTCGTAGTAGACGTCAGAGCGAAATTAAACAATTGAAGGAGCATCTTCTTGATAATAATAATAACACAAAATGATAGAAAACGTCTCTGACGCGTGACGACTACGGCCAACACTAAGTGGCAGGCCTACGTTTTGCTGTGGATTTATGATGGGTTGTAATAATAACGATGATGTTGACGAAGTTTATAATATAAATGTGCGAAGTCTGTTTTCATTTAAAATTTCGTTAGAACCAATTATTTGGAGATGAAACACTTTAATATACAGTAGTAGTAGTGGCGTTTAATTGTTATTTTCTTATTTATTACACATATTTGTCCATCTATAAGCCGTTTTGAGTAATGTCTCTATTTGATCTAAAATAGGTCAATAAATCACGTGATGGTATATAAACGTATATTTAAAATATACCTACTAGGAATACGTATGAAATAGCTTGTGAAATTGATTTACATTACAAAAATTTGTAAATAAGAACTCATTAAAACACTAACAAAAATTTACACATGCGAGAATGTCCAGGAAAGTATAGTAAAATATGTATTTAAGACTTAAAGTAAGCTTATGTAATAAAAATAAAATATAGTGTTAAAAAAATTCAGTATATCATTAAACTATGAAAACGTTTTTTGTTGGGAATTTGTCAACAACACTTCTTGAAACAAGTTCAGTAAACTTAACCTAATTTAGCAAAATGGCAGCGGTTATTCCTTTAAACACGACACGAGATGATTAAACTTATACATGTTGCTTGACAGAAATTACTATCAAACCCTTGTTCACACAAGGGGAAAATTGAGTAGAAAACTTAATTTACTATACTACTTACATTACTTACATTTATGTAAAACAAAAAAGTCTTACAAAGTAGGTATTTGATAATGCTGCTTTATTAGTCTTGTTCGTTATAATGTTCATTTGAATAAATTAAATTTGGTATCATACAAATAATAAAAAAAATTCTTTTGTATACCGCTAACACAGGTACAGAACTTGGAATTTGAACCATTTGAACAATTTGATCCACATTTGACACTGGGATGTGATACGTAATTGTTTATTATTTATTCTTTTGTGAACACTGTATTTCAGGCTGCAATAAATAATAAATGAATAATTAAATAGTAACAAATGAGCCGCGTATTTGCTATAATAAATAACAATTATTAACATTAAATTTTAACACAGCAAATTGCTTGTAATTTTAGCTAACGTTATATTAAGAACTAATTATTAAAAATGGTTGATTTCTCTATATTTACGTTTTATGTTATATACGAATCTTCCTTCTTTATGAACTTTAATGCATTCGTCTGTTTGATTGCATGAAATCATATTCTATTTTTTCAATCAAAAAAGGGTATGATGAGATAAACTCCCTTTTCTTCTTTATAAGTCCTGTACAAAGTTAAGAGTACACACCACCACAAATTGCCAATCGTCAATCGTACTTTTACGTGGCTAAGTCAGATACAAAGTAACAAAAATACTAATATGAATATTACATCGTAATTGCGAGGGACGTCGTTGGTTAATAACATAATAGAATGAAATATCCTCGATAGAAAAAAAATCACGATGTTACTTCTTATTTTCATCGTGAACTGATTCGTTCTGGTCGTGGTACATATTATGAAGCAAAACATTTAATAAAGGACATCACTTATATATTATCTAGTGCTGTACTATTTGGTGAGTACATAGTATATTCCTTGCTTAGTACTAAACTCAAGCGCTATAGTCATCAACACATAATACATGCAAAATAATGTCTTATGCTTATATACTTATAACTAAACAATCTAATTTAATATAATATGTACTACTTGTGAAATACATTTTATTTTCATGCGATGGCCCAATTCATTATATTTATTAAAACATAAAAGATTTTTAATGTTGATATGGTCACAATAAGATGTTGTTAGGTTAGCTTATTACGTAATAACTTAAGACAGAAGGACCCTTGAGTAGAGACATACATACATAAACACTCACGCCTGTCACCCAGAGGGGTAGGCAGAGACTACGGACTTCCATTTGGCACGATCCTGACATACCTCTTTCGCCTCCTTTACATCCATATATCTACGCATACATGCTCGTCGGTTAAGGGTACTTCTAACGTGGCCCATTATCAAAATATCGCCAATTTGGTCGATAAACTTTTTTCTAGGGCGTCCCTTTCCGACTCGGCCATTCACATCTGCCATATAAATTTGCTTTGTCACTCTTTCCTCATTCATTCTTTCTACGTGACCAAACCACCGAAGCATTCCTTTCTTAATCCTGTTCACAACATCATCTTGCATACCACATTTATCTCTTATCACGCAATTTCTCACCCTGTCATTCAGATTAAACCCTAGCATATTCCTTAAAGACCGCATTTCTACAGCATTTATTCTACTTTCGTGCTTCTTCTGCCACACCCAGCTTTCACTACCATACATTAAAGTAGGGACTAACACAGCATTATGAATTACCATACGTGCCTGTTTTGACACATTCTGGTTCTTCATAATAGAGTGTAGTGCCCCATTCACTCTATTCCCTGCATTTACTCGTCGTTCTATTTCCCTATCATATCTACCATCCCTGCTAAATACACATCCCAAATACACAAACTCATCCACTTGCTCAATTAACTCTCCTTCTATTCTTATTTCACATACCGTTTTGCTTTCTTCTCTTTCAAAAACCATCACTTTCGTCTTACTTGCGTTCACTTTCATTCCCCTTTCTTTCAATTCCCAGTTCATTAATGTAACCATCATTTGCAACTCTGCCGCCGATGACGCAAGTATGACTTGATCATCGGCATACAAAAGGCATTTGACGGTTAACTCGCCCATTCTTAACCCACATTCCTCATCTTTCAAAGTTTGCAAACACCGGTCCATAAATAGGTTGAACAGCCAAGGGGAAGCTACACAGCCCTGTCTGACACCTTTTTGGATGCCAAACCAGTCCGAGTAGACCCCATTGATCCTGACACAAGCACTAGAGTCCCTATAAAGCGACCTCAATGCCTGTATCAAACCAGCGCTCAACCCATATGAGTTCAGTGTTTGCCATAACACATTCCTGTCCACTCTGTCATAAGCCTTTTCCAAGTCCATGAACGCACAAAAAACTTTCTGGTTTTTGGCCAAAAACTTCTCCGCAATCATGCGCATGGAAAAGACTTGATCTGTACACCCCATTCCCTTTCTAAAACCCGCTTGCACATCCCAAATTTTTCCATCAGTTTCTTTCATAACTCTTTCAATTAACACCTTAGCATACAGTTTACCCACAATACTAAGCCCTTGAGTAGAGACTGAATAAATTAACCGACTTCGTATTACATGGATTTCACAACTTTAATTTTACTTTAGAAGAACAAAGTTGCGAGACTTGGTTTTTTTTTCAAGTTATGTTTTTGACAGCATTATAGTATTTTATTACCAAATGAAACTTAAAAATGAAAACTAAAGAAAAGCAGTCAGCTCACGAAGGAGCTGGATTGAAGAATCATTAAAGGCAACCATGGATGCTGTTTAAAAATAAAATGACTCTTTACATAGCTTCTTTATGGAATATAGAAAGACGATACTAGTAAAATAATAACAAAAAAGGAGCCATGGGGCCATCATTTTCATTCAGCGAAGAAAATGAGAAGAAACTCGCTAATCACTTTAAACTATGAAACAAAATAATTAACAAAGCTATCTGAATGTAGTGATTAGGGTGAAGAACTAATATTATGTGACTTGTCTGATGAAGAAGGTGGAAACAGAGAAGTTTATAATCGTGCAGGCAGTGGAGAACATTGTTATGAAACGCATCTAATCAAAGACTGGCTTCAATGCGTTTTATGCCAATTGTGGCTGCGTAAAAATTGAACAGAGTTTGATGATAAGCGTTCATTATGTGAACAGAAAAGAAGAATGAGTTAAGGGGAAATATAATGTCAAATGGCTTAGCAAGATCCTCCGTTATGCCTAAAATATTGCAGCATTAATTTTGAAATAAATATATGGTAAAGTTGAGGATAAATGTTAGTGATTATGTTAGACGAAAACACGAATTCGTAAAATTTTCTCGATAGAAAAAAAATCCAAAATTACCTCCAAAATAAACAATAAACCGCTGTTATTCATAAAATACTTTAAATAAGATCATGAAACTTTGCATACTAACTGAACTAACTATAAAGCATAGCTTATGTTATTTACTTTTTTTAAAATACCGTTATTTTCACTGTAAAAATAAATTACCTAAACTATCGGCGTCTTGAGCTTGATTCCTGTCGCCCCGTTAGTATCGCTTAGGGCGCGTTCCCACCGTGTCGTGACGACAGATAATCGTGTAGTTTTAAGTGTCGTGTTTTTGCAGTGACGACACTTTATCGTGACAGTGGGAACGGCAAGCACGGCAGTCGTAAAACGATAAAAAATTCGTGGACGGCAACTCGTGTTCTATTCGGTAGACGAACACGTGTTTTCCCTTCCCTCTCGCACCCGCGCGCCCCTCGCGTCTGTACTCGGTTTGCTTTGTGCGTGTTAGAACTTGTCAGACTCCTGCGCATGGTGGACGTATAACAATGGCTAATAATATAACACCGGAAGTTTTAATTCCACTTGTGGAACAAAGGGCTGTCCTTTGGGACAAAACTTTAGACATTTATAAAGACAAAGGTTTGAAATTAGCCGCGTGGAGAGAAATTTGTTGCGTTTTTGAACCTAATTTTGACAAGTTGGAGGAAAAGGAAAAAAAAGATTTCGGTAAGTTTCTGAAACTTTTTATTTATTATGATACATGTGCTGTAATGTTTTGCCAAGGTACGGAGCCTATTTCAGATACAAAATAGTCGGAAAATTGTAAGCGCACTGCGTTTTCACCACCTTCGTTTAAACGCAGCTATGTTGCAGGCATGTTTACCAGGGGCATAACGGTTGGGGTATTCTCCAAGTATATAGCGTCTTTTTTTATTAAAAAATTATGTAATACCGTACAAGCCTTTACAACTTCAATAGCTGTTTCTGCACATACATCCAATGGTCTATGCAAGATCCTCCATTTATTGGATAAGATACCAAAAGCGCATACAACATATCTTCTCGCGCGGCTTAGACGGTAATTAAATATCTTTTTCTTATTGTCTAAATGAGTACCGCCATAAGGTCGCAATAAATTTTGTGACAATGTAAAGGCTTCGTCTCCAACAAATACATATGGTATTTCTTCTTGCATATTTTCGTGTAATGGCGTGGGTCTTGGTATATTTAAAGTACCATCATTTAGTTTCTTCCAAAAATTGGATTGTTTTAGGATAGATGAATCACACTCTTTTCCGTATGAACCAATACTAACGTAAATGAAACGGTATTCTGAATCAACAATTGCAAATAAAATAAAAGAAAAATAATCCTTATAGTTAAAAAACATAGAACCACTATTTATTGGCTTTGTAATCCTTATGTGCTTGCCGTCCATCGCACCGAGGCAATGAGGAAAATTTGCTTTCGTTTTAAAAGCTTCAGCGATCGCTTTCCATTCTTCTTCGGTATTGGGCAACTTTAAATATTCTGCACTTAATACGCTCCAAATAACAGAACACGTTTCTTTGATTATTTTGCTGATGGTTGACATTCCCACTCTAAAATTATAATGCAGTTGTTTAAACGAACATCCCGACGCCAAATATCTGTAAATAAATACAACAGCTATTATAATACGCTTATATTCGAGGACCAATGCCCTAACATTATAATTATGTATAAACATATAATCAGTCTAATACGTAGTCCCTTACTTGTTCACGGAAACATCCGGGGATACTAGTGGAAAAACTCGATCTTAGTATAGTTTTTTAAACTCTGAAAAACGTGCAGATGTTTGCGTGAACAATAATTTGACTACGTATTAGACTGATTATATGTTAATACATATAATGTTAAATCTATACATAAACAAATTTTAATTTTAAGTCTATTTTACTTTTACAGCTACACAGATATCTACAAAGTGGACACATATTCGAGATGCATTTATGAGATCCCTGAAAAATGAAAAAGAAAAAAAGCGATCTGGTGCAGGCGCAAAAACTACTAGGCCGTATGTTTATAAGAATCAGCTGTCTTTTTTATTAAAAGTTACTGAGCCCCGTATGACCTCTGATTCATCTAATGAGCCTAATAATTCTATCTCTGACACATTAAGTGATGCAGCACCTTCTACTCAAAAGAAAACTAAGACTGACACATTAGATGATAAAATGTCACAATTTCTAGATTATAAATTAAATATAACATCTGAAAAAGATGCACCCCAGTCTAGAAAATAATGTTTATGCTGCTAACAGACTGCCCATGTACACCCACATACCAACGTATATAATATGCAATTTGGATACAGATGATAAACCAGGGTCACATTGGGTAGCTTCATATATCGATACGAATGACGTCGGTCAATATTTTGATTCATTCGGACGGGCACCTGTACGATATCATCTAGAGTTTTTTAAAAGAAATTGTAAAAGATGGAAATGGAACGTTGATAGGAATCAGAATGAGTGGACTTCAGTTTGTGGCGAATATTGCTTAATGTATTTGCTATATAAGTTTCAGGGATGTTCAATGCATAGCTTTACGAGTATATTTACAGGGAACACATTGTACAACGATATTTTAGTGGATGAGATGTTTCGCTCCTATTTTATAGATAATAAGTAATAAGATTTTGTATTTTATAAATAAATATTTTAACAAAATTGGGTAATGTGTTTTATTAATGAGTCAGATTAGTGTAGATAGGAACAAAGGAGTATAATACAATAGCACCACGCTGAGGAAGAATAGATAATGACGGTATTGAACGAACAATAGATAAGTAGATAAGAACAATGGAGCGCTAATGACGGTGGAGGCTCACAGCGGATATCAATTAGATAAGAGTTAATTGATCTGCACATCTCCGGAACCGTGCATCCTACGCAAAAATGGACGCAGATTCGTGATCAGAGTATGCCAAAACCTTTTTTTTTTTTTAGAATCGTGAGTCGACGAATGTCGTACTTGTACCACTTCTTACTCAGTGCGCCAGAACTAGTACAACCTAACTACTCCCCTTTCATATATTCCAAATTACATTACATTACATAATATACATTATTATATCCAATAAGGCTTAAAACAAAACGTTATTTATATTTCATATACTGGCAAACAAATAATTCTAACAATTGTTGATTTCGAGTTGAAAGATTTTTATTTATTCTCTTATTTATTTTTATTCAACTTTTCTTTATTAATATAATTAATTACTATAAAGTGGCTATGTTATCACATAATTATACTGGTTATGTTATGTGATCCTTGTTATTCAAAATAAATATATTATTATTATTAACCTTCTTGTACTAATAGAAACTTAAATGGGTTATGCACAAATAGAGTCGCTATTCATATTTTTTTTGCTACCATCTTTTGGTAATCTGTTGTACCATATTACCATACTTATTTTTAGTATATGAAGATAATAATAACTTGGTAGGTATAAAAACCCTCCTTAAATTAACAGAACAAAACAATTTTTTTTTAGTTTACTTACTATTTTTCCTATATCCTTCACGCATTACTTATATTTAATTTGTTTTTATATTTAACGTTTTAATATCTTACAATTGTAAAATATTTTAACGTAATCATTTTTAAATTTCGTTTTAATTAGTCCACTGTTTTAAGTAGTGAAATTTGTAAGTTTTATATTTTCCCAGACAGATATTTTATGTAGGTACTGTTGTAGGCCATTGATGCATTTGGAACCTTCGATCAACAAGTAGATCGAAGTTTGCAACTCATTATTATTATTTAAAACCTAATGATGCTTAATACTGCTTTATTTCTTGTTATTTAGGTTATATTAAGCTACGTAATACAACTCGGATGCAACAATGTGCCTTTATTTAAATTAAATTAATTAATCATGGTCTAGAATTTCTTTTTGTTTATATGTTTGACAGTAGAAATATGCCCTATAGAACAATAACTTCAATGACTTTCCCTTTAAATAATTTTTACTTTCTTTTATTTTACTTTCTTTTATTTAGTTTTTTAATTATGTTTTTTGTTATTTTTTTAAAATTTACAATAAAACTAGTCATGAAAAATTTATAGGCTGTTTGTTGTCTTTTTATTACTCTTTTAATAAATAACATTTAGAAATGCATCTATAAATCTCATTTGTTTGGGAAGGACTAGTAAACTGACTCACCTTAAACACTGGATAATTTTGATATTAACAAAAATCAACTTTAAATTAAACTTTCGACATAGAATATCACATAAAAATATTGAACTTCAACACTATTGGCCATCTCTCCCGTAGTGGCCGGTAGAGTAGCAAGGGATAGATTGCCAGTTTATTAATCAATGTTTCAACTTTTCTTTTCCTTTATGTTTTTAAGTCTTAACTCATTCTTCTTTTCTGTCCACATAATGAACGCTTATCATCAAACTCTGTTCAATTTTTACGCAGCCACAATTGGCATAAAACGCATTGAAGCCCAATGATATTATAAAGGGAAGATACGCTACGTTCATACTGAGCGGTGTCTAGAAATTGTTGCGTTGTTATTACAAATGTACTTACATGTAGGTGTATAGTCATTTTCAACTACGACTGCGATAGATTATACGGAACGTATGGTACAGAAAGAGATAGCTATCTGTAGTTTATTGCGCTTAAAGTACACTAGTGAATCATGGAATATGCGGATTTACCACAGATGGGACATTGGATATAAGCGTAGTACATTACATTGGTAATGATGTATTAAGTAAAACAAAAAACAGAATTGTTAATTATTTATTCACAAACTTAGACTAAGATAGAAAAGAAGAAAATTTGAATTGGCAGTTAAGATTTTCTTACGTGGTAGAGCCATGCTGCAGTTATATTAGTAGTATAGTTGTAGCACGAATGGGTCGGCTCGACCGGGGAGGGACCACGCTCTCCCAGAATACTAGCGTCAAATAGTAGCTTTATGCTACTGTGTTTCGTATGGTGAGTGTAGAGAACCGAAGACCCTTTTTACTGGAAACGGGGCATTCCATCTTAGTCCTCACGGGTGACAACGCATCTGCATCTTGATTCGTAATCGAGGACAGATGTCTATGGGCCACAGCAGCCACTTACCATCAGGTGGACTGTGTGCTCGTTTGTCACCCTATCCTATAAAAAAAGAAGTTGGCAGTTAATTTCATTATTATTTATTTACCCTCAAATAAGTTTAATTTATTTCTTTTTTGTCTTTTTGACATGATTTTAATGAATGGGCTATTTTTGTGCTCATGATGCAAACGGACATTCAGATACTTTTGTATTATAGCTCGAATTCATTGCAGTCTATAACTGAGTATAGGGGTTTGATTCATAGAGTGTTCAAACAAAATATTGAATACATTGGACTGCAAAACATGTTATTACTAATTTAATTCTATATCATCTTATATAGTATGATTATTAGAAAGACGCTAACAAACTAAACAAACTAACTGAATGGGTCAACGAACGCTGTGTATTCTGCCTACGATTTCGCTTCTGGTTGATTAATCTATGACGCATGGCTATTTGTCCTTATCGCGCTGCAGTTGTCATCATATTCACTGTCCTTTTCGAACCACCATATTAATAATTCGAAATGTATTTTGTAAATGAGAAATAAAATCGTGAAAAAATATAAATATGACATTATTTTAATATACTTACGTATGGTATGAAACTCCTACACTCTTATTTTTCTTGGAACCATAGTTTTTACACTTTCGTAACACACAACTTGGCATTTTAGGTAGATATAGGCACGACACAGACACGCTTCGTTTCGCTCGCTGCTATTAGCCGACTAAAACAAATTACGACAATTGTCTGAATTCGTTCGCAACAGATTTTGCGCGCCAGTGCGATATCTACCTCTTTTTATTTATAATATCATTGTTGAAGCCAGTTGTCGTAAAGCGACAATAAAAAACTAAAGAACCTAACTTAACTACAACGAAAACAACCAAAATAAAATAAATTATTTAAAAATTTGAAAAGTTTGACAGTGTCTTTTATAAAAAAAGGTATGAAGGTGATGATGGGTTGTAATGAAGATAGTGATTTACAATATTATTAAAAAAAATAACAAAGATAAAGATACTGCAACGAAGTATGCACAGGCTATGCCTATGATAGGTGCACAGCTCCTGCTCTAGGTACACGCAGAATCTGGAGAAAGCACACGCAGCGTCTGGAGAAGGTACACGCAGCGCTTGGAGTAGGCACACGCTACGCCCGGAGTAAGTACACGCAGCACCTGGAGTAAGTACAGGCAACTGGAGTAGGCACGCAGCGTTTGAAGTAGGTATACGCGGCGCTTGAAGTAGGCAAACACAACTTCCGGAGTAGACACACACAGCGTCCGGAATAGACACACAGCGTCTGGAGTAGGTCCACGCAACGTCTGGAGTAGGCACGCAGCGTTTGAAGTAGGTACACGCGGCGCTTGAAGTAGGCAAACACAGCGCACTAGTAGGCGGAGGCGTCCTTTTTGACGGATCTGGCCTAAGAACGGAAAATTATTCTCATTAAATTTGAAATTATTTAAATTAAAAGCAAATTCTTGTAAATGGCCAAGAAGAAAGGAGTATTTTGAAGTAAAAACATCAGGCCGGTAACGATATTTGAATAAAAATTGCCATGACAACCTGATAAACAACGATGTCAAAACATGTCAAATTTTGGTTTTAGGCTCGTAATACAGAAACGGCAAGATTTAAGTGAAAAATTAGATATTATTTGTATAGGAAAAAAAAGTAGCGCAACAGCGCGCACGAAACCCGAAATTGCAGAGTTACGGAAAACTAAATAAAAGACCGAAAAAGGTAGACTCCATTGACATCGATTTAAAAAGTGCTGATAACGGGAAAATACGACGTGAAAATGATTTGTTATTGTGTTCTTATGGTTTAAAAATGTTACAGGTTCCTATGGAAATAAAGGTGATGCAAAATATCTAGTTTTGAGATGAATGCAGAAAATAGAAAACAGAATGGAAAAATAAATTTAAAATAGTTAAAATGGTATGTAAGTAACATAACACTACACAGTCTTTGATGAGATGCGTTTCTTAACAATGTTCTCCACTGCCTGCACGGTTATAAACTTCTCTGTTTCCACCTTCTTCATCAGACAAGTCACATAATATTAGTTCTTCACCCTAATCACTACATTCAGATAACTATGTTAATTATTTTGTTACATAATTTAATGTGATTAGCGAGTTTCTTCTCATTTTCTTCGCCGAATGGAAATGATGTTCCCACGGCTCCTTTTTTGTTATTATTTTACTTGTATCGTCTTTCTATACTCCATAAAGAAGCTATGTAAATAGTCATTTTATTTTTAAACAGCATCCAAGGTTGCCTTTAATGATTCTTCAATCCAGCTCCTTCGTGAGCTGACTAAAAGCTGAAGTCTGTAGTCTCTACCTATCCCTACTTAACCTCTGGGTGACAGGCATGAGTGTTTATGTATTATGTATATGTTTATGTAATGTAATATACATATTCAGTTTCGAATTTCTGACCTTAGATGGTAGTTAATAACGTAGCAAATAATAAAATTATTAAAAGAATAAAATTGTTTGAAATAAAAACTGACACTTCTTAAGTGGATGGTAAGAAGCCAAAGTAACTGAGACAATTTTTTGGGTCTTAGCTTTATTGAGAGCACAGGTGCGCTCTCTATTCCCTCACTCTCATAATCCGATATATATATATATATATATATATATATATATATATATATATATATATAAAAATATATATATATATATATATATATATATATATATATATATATATATATATATATATATATATATATATATATATATATATATATATATCGGGGGGGGATAAGTCGCTCGCGTCCGTAGGCTTCGACCACCTAATCCTAGGCCCACCCTACACGTTTCCCCCGGGTGGTGCTAAAAGAGCGACAAAGCCGAAAGAACAGACTCGGCTACTCGCCGTGTGGTAGCGGCGTAAAATATGCCACGCCCTAGTTTTCGCACCATGAGGCAAAAAGTAAAAGAAATGGCCCCGAGTTCCCGGCGCCCCTTTGATGGGGCAGGGGTGCGAAGAATCTCCGGGAGGAAAACCGGCGACGAGGTTCGCCACCCGTCACGTTCTGTCTCCCAGAGAGGCGAAAAGTGGATTGCAGAGGCCCGTCTGGCTACGTTGAATGTATGTGGGGCAATGAATGATAAAATGGATGAAGTATGCGATATGATGTATGATAGAGGAATAGATGTATTATGTGTAAATGAGACGAAAAGGAAGGGGAAGGATGTCACTGCACTTGGCATGTATACCGCATACTGGTCTGGTGTAGACGAGATCGAGCGGGCATGCCAGGGAGTAGGAATCATCCTTTCAGAACGAATGGGCCAATGTGTGAAAGAGTATGAATGTGTAAGCCCAAGACTGCTATGGATACGAATGAAAGTGGGCTTAAAGAAGTTGTTTGTGTTAGGGGTCTACGCCCCAGACATGTCTAAGCCCACTTATATCCGGGAGCAGTTTTGGGAAATGGTAAGGATGGTGCTAATGAAGTGTAAGGGAAATGAAAATATTATTATGCTAGGAGATTTTAATGGAAGGGTTGGGGTGAGGAGGCTTGGTTATGAAAGGATATTGGGAACGTTTGGTGATGAAACTATAAATGAGAATGGTGAAAGCCTCCTCACCGTATGTGTGGAAAGGAATCTTTTTGTGACGAACACTTTCTTTCGTCATAAGAAGATTCACATGTACACTTGGGAAAGAGGTGATGATAGAAGCATGATAGATTTCATAACTGTGGATGAAAGAATGAGGAGCGCAGTAGTGGATACAAGGGTTTACCGGGGGTCCAACGTAGGGACGGACCACTACCTGGTCTTATGCCGAATTAGGGGTTTATTCAGACGTTGGCGGCATAGGACATCTGTGTCTACCACTGCGTTACAGCGTATAAGAATTGAGAGGTTACAAGATGAAGATGTGAAAGACAAGTACAAATGCAGACTGAGAGAAAATATAAGTAATTTGGATGAGTTGTGTGTGAATGAGTTAGACTTGGAGAATGTGTGGCATAATGTTAAGAAAGGTTTAGTGGATGCAGCTACCGAAGTATGTGGTGTTAGTAAGAGAATGAATGAAAGGAAAGACAATACGTTATGGTGGGATGACGAGGTACGTATGGAAGTTGAAGCAAAGAAGAGAGCATGGCTAGATTTACTAGCGACCAAAGCTGGTAACTCTGGTGGTAAGAATGATGAGAATGAAAGAAAAAAGGCAGAGTTTAAACGTTTAAATAAGAGAGTAAAAGAATTAGTTGAAAGGAAAAAGCAAGAAAGAACGGATAGGAATGATAGAAGAATATCGGATAACTTCCAGGCAAATATTAAAATGTTCTGGAAACTCGTAAGAAATACCAGGGGAAATACAAAACAGCCTAGATTGAATGCGATACGAGACGAGAATGGCTGTATCCTGAATGATGAAGTGTTGAGTCTAAAGAGATGGAAGGAATATTTTGAAAGCGAATTTATGAGTGAGGAGAAGTGTGAACTAAATGAAATAGAAATTCCGAAAGAAGATGAAAGAGATAGGGAGATAAGTATGGATGAAATAATGAAAGCAATGAAAAGCATGAAAGTAGGTAAGGCAGCCGGATATGATAGAGTTTCACTCGAAATGCTAAGGGCTGGAGAGGACGTGGTGGCAGGCCTGCTGTACACCTTGTTTAATTTATGTTGGGAACTAAAGCGGGTACCGGGAGACTGGTGCAAAGCCGTGATAGTCCCAATATATAAGGGAAAAGGGTCACAGCAGGACTGTAAAAACTACCGTGGTATCAGCCTTCTTAGCATTGTGGGAAAACTGTATGCTAAGGTACTAATTGAAAGAGTTATGAAAGAAACTGATGAAAAAATTTGGGATGTGCAAGCGGGATTTAGAAAGGGAATGGGGTGTACAGATCAAGTCTTTTCCATGCGCATGATCGCGGAGAAGTTTTTGGCGAAAAACCAGAGTTTTTTGTGCGTTCATGGACTTGGAAAAGGCTTATGACAGAGTGGACAGGGATGTGTTAAGGCAAACGCTGAACGCATTTAGGTTGAGCGCTGGTTTGATACAGGCATTAAAGTCTCTGTATAGGGACTCGAGTGCTTGTGTTAGAATCAACGGGGTCTACTCGGGCTGGTTTGGCATCCATAAAGGTGTCAGACAGGGCTGTGTAGCTTCCCCGTGGCTGTTCAACCTATTTATGGACAGCTGTTTGGAAAATTTGAAAGTTGAAGAATGCGGGGTAAGAATGGGTGAGTTAACCATCAAATGCCTTTTGTACGCCGATGATCAAG
Source organism: Parnassius smintheus behrii (assembly GCA_036936625.1). Classification (NCBI taxonomy): domain Eukaryota; kingdom Metazoa; phylum Arthropoda; class Insecta; order Lepidoptera; family Papilionidae; genus Parnassius; species Parnassius smintheus. Next base: position 31,376,744 of record JAUPFT010000014.1, on the reverse strand, counting down.
TCATACTTGCGTCGTCGGCGGCCGAGTTGCAAATGATGGTTACATTAATGAACAGGTCATTAAAAGAAAGGGGAATGAAAGTGAACGCAAGTAAGACGAAAGTGATGGTTTTTGAAAGAGATGAAAGCAAAACGGTATGTGAAATAAGAATAGAAGGAGAGTTAATTGAGCAAGTGGATGAGTTCGTATATTTGGGATGTGTATTCAGCAGGGATGGGAGATATGATAAGGACATTGAACGACGAGTGAATGCAGGAAATAAAGTAAATGGGGCTCTACACTCTATTGTGAAAAGTCAGAATGTGTCAAAAAAGGCACGTATGGCAATTCACAGTGCTGTATTAGTCCCTACTTTAACGTATGGTAGTGAAAGTTGGGTGTGGCAGAAGAAGCACGAGAGTAGAATAAATGCGGTAGAAATGCGGTCGCTAAGGAGTATGTTAGGGCTGAATCTGAGTGACAGGGTGAGAAACTGTGTGATAAAAGAAGAGTGTGGTTTGCAAGATGATGCGGTGACCAGGATTAAGAAAGGAATGCTTCGGTGGTTTGGTCATGTAGAAAGAATGAATGCGGAAAGAATGACAAAGCAAATATATGTTGCAGAAGTGAATGGAAGAGTCGGAAAGGGACGTCCTAGGCGGAAGTTTGTCGACCAAATTGGCGATATACTAAAAATGGGCCAAATTAAGAGTACCCTTAACCGACGAGCATGTATGCGTAGGTATATGAATGTGGAAGAGGCGAGAAAGGTATGTCAGGATCGTGCTAAATGGAAGTCTGTAGTCTCTGCCTACCCCTCTGGGTGACAGGCGTGAGTGTTTATGTTATATATATATATATATATATATATATATATATATATATATATATATATATATATATATATATATATATATATATATACACGAGACGAGATGGAGAGACCGATTCCTATGAAATTTTGTGTGTGTGTGTGTCATATTTTTAATTTATTAGTTATAAGTATATATGTTTTTTTCTTGACTGTATTGATATTATATTAGGTATATTTATATTGCACCACCTACCTAGTGTTCACTGTTTTATTCCTTTACACCTTTGGTTGCCTGAAAGAGATCGCTATGTAGCGATAAGGCCGCCAAATGGTACATGTAATCTGCTCTCTGTTATGTTCTTTGTAAATTTGTTTGTGGTGTACAATAAAGTATATTCATTCATTCAATCATTCCTCCGAAGGGACGGTAAACCGATACGACCGGAGAGAGATCAGGCGCAGGACCAACGGCTTTACGTGCTTTCCGACGCACGGGGGTAAGTCACCACTAACTTCTTGACTCCGGGCTACTCGTACTACTGAGAATTTCTTGACGGAAAAACTCAACAAAAAATTTTTTGGCCCGACCCGGGATTCGAACCCAGGAACTCATGATCAGCAGTTGCGCTACTACCACCACTAGACCAACGAGGCAGTCGATAATAGTAAGTGTTATTATGAATTACACTTACCTACTACAACTAAATAAAACTTATGGTGTACAATTTTATTCAGAGTTGATAAAACCACTTCTTCATAGATTAATATTTATATTATAAAGAGGGTTCTATCCATAAATCATTGAGGATTCAAATTCTTTCAAATAAATGAAAAATATTGAAAATTATATATCCAATCAAATAGTGATAGGAAGTCTATCAAGTGTATTCAACAACATCTTATAGCAGTGTCAAAAACTAAAAATTGATCAATTAGTATCGAGAAATTATAATGCTATTATATACAGTATACAGAACAATGGTTTTCTATAGGCATGACCCAGAAACCAAGGCAGTTATATTATATTGGAGACGATTGGTCTTCTATATATTTCCACTAAGTTTTATGCTGTCAAAAAATTAAATTTAATTAGAGTTTAGCCATACTTTTTTGTTTTGTCAACATGGGCGGTAAATGTGAATCAAAACGCAAAGGTATGTTTAATTCAAGATTTGAATTATTCATTTTAAATAAAATAAATTATTATCACCGCCTTACAGAGAATCTTACACTACTATTTCATGTTACTATCATATAGGTTACTTACTATTAGTGAAGCATTTTGTCAAAGTATGGCACTCTAAATTCGAACGTAAAAATTATAGTAAACTCTGTCAAATACTATAAATTATAAAATAATATGTTATTTTTCTATAGTAGGTACCAAATTTGTAATAAGTAGGTATAATGAAATCCCTTTCTGGGCTTTTATTGGTTATTACTTATGTAGTGTTTACTTAGGTTTGAGTTATAAAAATGGACTTAATAATAAGTTAGTTTTAGATTATTTGACATCAGAATATTGCAATAAAGGTTTGAGATTACAAAAATCTACAAAAACTGGTAACAAGCTTAGCTGTGATTAGTCATAGGTTATAAAATTTAATAGATATTGTCCCCCAATAAATATTACATTTATTTAAGTGGAGCTCCGATGTATAGTTAAGATATAGATAGGACTTCACTTTAACAGGGTTTGTATGGGAAAAATAAATGAGGAGGGCTTGAGCCGTTCCTGTGAATACTTTAATAGAAAACATAACACAAAATAGTGATAAATTTAACATTAACTTACAAGAACTCAATTAGAAAAGTATTTCTCAAGTTGAGATTCTAAATTAAAATTTATTTAAATTAAACTTGAATAGATATTCCAAATTGTTTTTTTTTGCAGTCAAAATTCTTCTACAGGACCACTTCTGCTGCAATCAAGCTGACCTTATGTGTATAAGGAAATGTTATAAAATAAAGATAGTCTATTTTATTTTATTAACTCAAATGTGTAATACATATACAACATCTTCAATATTTTTATGAAATAAGGAATATTGCAAATTTTTCCATTTATTGGTTTTATTCGAAACCTTGTCTTCAATCACCTACAAGTTGTAAAGAACGTCTCGGACAAGGAGGGAGTATAATAAATTGGTTAAACGAATTTACCTTAAGTGAAGTTCAACGATATAATTATAACGAATACCGAAGCTCCTTGTCCGAGACAGTACTTCCAGCCCAATACTCCTTGGCTTAGGGTTGCTCATCTAATTCCTTGCTGATTGCATTTGACGATTGAGATTGAATTGGACGGGCTGATATAGTGTTGGCGTCTCGTTCTGCTCTTTCAATTTTTTTTAGAAAGCTTAGATAAATTGTGATGCTGGCATAAAATACGGCGTACTACAAGTTGTAAACAACGTCTCGGACAAGGAGATTCGTATAATTATGGTTGAACTTCACATAAGGTAAGTTCATCCGAAGAGACTCGTTGGTCTAGTGGTTGGTAGCGCGTCTGCTGACGAGGTCCCAGATTCGAATCCCGTGTCGGGCCAAAAATCAGTTATTGAGTCGTCCGTCAAAAAATTCTCTCCAGTCGTGTCGGTTTATCATCCCATCGGACTATAAGAGAAAGAGAGAATAAAGAGTGCACCTGCACGGCTTGCGCATACAAAAGAAAAAATGATAATGAGTATATTTAGGTACATATTTTTACGTCCATAACTACTTTCTCGGAAACTGGCCTCATGTACGATTTGGGTGAAATTTAGTACATAGGTAACGTTTTACTTTACCTACAAATTTACGTTTACCTTTCCAGAAAATTATTTTTTCTAATTCCGAGCAAAGTTCGTCTTCCCCGGAACTATAATATTATACACACATCATACAGCTAGCAAAGACGATTAGAAGAATAAAAATTTAAATTGTATGTTTTGCACACTCTGTTGATCACACATTGACCCGGAGTTATGGTTGTAGTTCCGCCGTTTGCCGTGCTACAGCATCGCGGTCTCCGTGCGGATCGCGAGGGTGAAATCGCAAAACTTTCTGGCTAAATACCCATTCTTAAAGTAAAATTTAATACTCACTTGGTAGAGCCACGCTACGGATATATTATGGTTGTACTACAAATGTAAACGACAGCGTAAAGACCACGCTCTCACAGATTATCAGCGTAATATAACAACACAATAATGTTTTTTTTTTTCATATGGAAGCTGTGTAGAAAACCAGATATCCTTTTTACTGGTAACAAGACATTCTACCTTATTCTTCAGGGGTGACAACGCATTTTAATTTGGGTTCTTGGAAGACGAAGAAAGGAGGTGTCACCTACATCTGTGTGATGTAGAATTTATGCTTGATTGTCACTTTTACTCTATAAAGAAAATTATTCACTTTCTTCCATTGTATGGAGCATTCGATGTAATTAAAATCCTTGGCGGGCCGATTACGCGATCGCATTACCAGACGCTCTCACCTTTGACGCTGTTACTTACTAGTATTTCCAGACTACTTTACATCTGGCATGTGGAAGATGGTATGGTATAATCTATCGGAAGCCATGAAATCTATCTGACTAATCTCATAGTTGCCCTTTTTCACCATTGTTTTGATTCTTTCAGGCCGTCATCAAACCAAGAGGCATATACGTCATGAAATAATAACTTCATCATCATCATCATCATCACAGCCCTTCACAAGTCTACTGCTGAACATAGGCCTCCCCCAAGGTATGCCACAAAGCACGGTCCTGAGCCACCTGCATCCATCGACTTCCTGCATGTCTTACCAGGTCGTCACTCCATCTAGCGGGGGGTCGCCCTACACTTCGCCTACCGGTACGAAGCTGCCACTCGAGAACCTTTTTCCTCAACGGTTGTCGGTTCTTCGAGCTATATGGCCGGCCCATTGCCACTTCCGCTTACTAATCCGTTGGGCTATGTCGGTCACTCTGGTTCTACTGCGGATGTCCTCATTTCTAATCGCGCAGAGAAACCCCGAGCATAGCCCTCTCCATAGCTCGCTGAGCGACTTTGAGCGTCCTCATACGGCCAGCAGTGAAGGACCACGTTTCGGATCCGTAGGTCATCACTGGCAACACGCACTAGTTGTACACTTTAGCTTTCAGGTTTTGAGGTATACCTGACGAGAACATGTGTCGTAATTTCCCGAACGCCGCCCAGCCGAGTTGAATCTCGATTGCCCTCTCGGTCGAAGTTGGACTCACCTAGTCGGACTATTTGTCCCAGGTAAACGTACTCGTCAACAACTTCGAGTTTAGTGCTCCCAACAACTACCGGCATAGGTGTTACATGGACATTAAACATGATCTTTGTTTTGTCCATGTTTATCTTAAGACCTATCCGTTGGGAGGCACTATTGAGGTCATTGAGCATAGTGCTTAAGTCCTCCAGCGATTCTGCCATAAGGACTATGTTCCGTCGGCAAATCGAAGGTGAGTGATGTACTTGCCATTGATGTCAATACCGTATCCTTTCCAGTCCAGTAGCTTGAAAACGTCGTCCAGTGCAGCGGTGAAGAGTTTCGGGGAAATAACGTCACCCTGTCTTACACCTCTCTGCAGTTGGATAGGTTTCGTACTCTGGTTCTGTACTCGGATAGCCATCGTAGCCCTACTGTACAAACACTTCAGCACTTCGATATACCGACAGTCAAGTTAGCACCGCTGAAGAGACTGTAGCACCGCCCAAATTTCGAAGGAATCAAACGCTTTGTCCTAGTCCACATACGCCAGGCAACGTGGCAGATTGTACTCTTCGGACTTCTGTACAATTTGCAGAAGGGTATGTATGTGGTCTATGGTACTAAAGCCTTTTCGGAAACCGGCTGGTTCGGGAGTCTGCGTCCGCGTGCGAGACGATTCGTAATGACTCTCGAAAACAGCACGTAGACGCGGCTCAGAAGGGATATCGGTCTATAGTCTGTATAATAACTTATATCTATACATATAAAAAAATCATATGCTGTCTGTTAGTTTTACTAAAACTGGAAAACGGCTCGAACGGTTTTGATGAAATTTTTTGTGCTCATTTCTCTGGGGAAGGTCCCTGAATGGTTTGAATTCATAATTGGACCCGGTAGTTGGGGCTGTAATCGAGATCCGGAAATCATCCGTGCAAAGCCGGGCGGATCGCGAGTAACTTTTCAATTCTATTCTTTTCATTTCAATTATACTGCATCCAATTTTGACCTTAATCTATCTTAAGTAATTTATAAATCTGAATAAAACAAACCAAATATTAAAGGAACTAAATAATACAAATTATTTACTGCATGCTCCACCGAAAATGGCACTCGCTTAATAATTTTATGCCAAAAATATCACGAGAGTACACTTTATGACTTTCTGTCAAAACTTTATAACTACTTAACTTTAGAATTTAAATGAAGCACACAATTCAATACAGTCAAAAAACTAAAAGCCGGACCCATTTAACGGCAGTACTTATCTATAAAAATAGAATAATAAATGACTCCCAAAATAAACACTCAACAGTAGTATGAGGTCTTCTCAACATTATTATGACAGGCAAATTTATTTGTTTGTTTTAAGTTAGATTCGTCATATTAAAAAATTTAAAGTCTATTTATTGAATACGTTGAAGCTTATAACAAATTTCATATTATGTAATGGTAAAATAACCTAAATTGTTAGAATTAACCCGGTGAAAGAGGGTAATGTTTTTCGATTTATGTATCTATGTGTCTATGGATTTGGCACGCTCTGTGTCCCAACAGCTTGAGTAATCGTTTTTTTTTAAATTACTGTTTTAGCCATGGGGCTTGTTTATAATATGTTAGAATTTACGCTTTATATTATGTAGGTTAGTAACGCAACACGTAAACATAACATTTCCTAATTCACTGTTTGTTATAAAAATGGGTGACCTATAAAAGATAAGTTTGGCGAGATAAAACTTGTTTGTGTTGTGTAATGGCGCAACGTATCTACCAACTGTATTTCTTAATATTTCATGGTGACATACTACATCGCGTTAAATTTTGTTTGTTCCTATGTTTGTCAACTTGCCGTGATTTTCGTTATATATACATATATCGTAATCTGATATTATGAATTTGATCTATTTTATGTTTTTTTTTTAATTATAAACGCGTAGTTTATTTATTATAGTAAAACATAGATTACCTTATTCTCGGCCGCAACAATTAATTACGCCGTCGAGTTCTAGCAAATCCTTGCCACAATGGAAGAGACAGTGTAGGGTTCCTTATCAGCAGTGGACTGTTATACGTTGCTAAAGAAAATAAATGCAATTTAATAAATAAAGATCTTATTTCACTGTAATAAGAATCACAGTGTAAAAATCATTTTTATCCTAAAATATAAACAATATTAGGCAATACGTAGCAGTTATTAAAAATCCTATATAAGTTTTGAGTGATATAATAAACGGAAACAATACAGTACAAAGTTTAAAAATAGTTAATTTATGTAAAGCTTTATAAAATTACAAATAACATTCTTGAATAAAAACTATTATTTACGGATTTTATCGCGTTTAATTACTTTTAATTTATTTTTATTATTATGACGTTTCGGGTGCTTTACAGCGCCCATGGTCACGGGGAGGACTGAGATGTTTGACGTCCCAATGTCATAGTTAGTCCGGCTACCTTCAGTTTTTTAATATTAATTTTTGGTCCGATTTACGCAAAACGAGCTTATAGTATCATGAAGTCTTGCAGTGGTATGCTTGGGTTTGGGTCTAATTTTGTTAATTATAGGATCCCAAGCAGATGGTAGCACCCAACCATCTTCTCTATTGAAATTTGGATGTTTTTTTAATTTCAATAGCCTCGCGTATCATCCTTGGTAGGAATCGGTGTTCTTTTGCGAGAATTTGTGGTTTATCAAATCTAATGTAATGGTGGGGACGATCTTGAACATGTTCGCAGACTGCAGACTTCCCAGAGCGTCGGTGCTTCACATCAGCTATATGTTCCTTCACGCGGGTTTTTATAGATCTCTTTGTTTGACCTATGTAAGAGAGACCACATTCACAATCTAGCTTGTACACACCTGCATCTTGTGGAGGAATATTACATTTGATGGATGGTAAAAATTGACTAATCTTCTTCAGCGGCTTGTAGTATGTCTTAATGGACGCTCGCTTCAAGATGTAGCCAATCTTGTCCGTGACTCCTCTAACATATGGTAGTAGAGCAGGCGCGCGCTCGACTGTGGCCGGCTTCACTCGTTCACTGTGACGTAGGCGCGGGACCCGAAGCTTGTTGTCTTGCAATACTTGCTTGACGTGCTGAAGCTCCGCGGCCAGACGTTTTCTGTCACAGATCCCTCGTGCTCTCTGAAACAAAGATTTACCCACGGTAGCTAACTGTGAAGGATGATGGTGAGATTCACCATTTAGATATCGGTTGGTATGGGTCTTTTTTCTATACACAGTGTGACCCATACCAACCGATATCTAAATGGTGAATCTCACCATCATCCTTCACAGTTAGCTACCGTGGGTAAATCTTTGTTTCAGAGAGCACGAGGGATCTGTGACAGAAAACGTCTGGCCGCGGAGCTTCAGCACGTCAAGCAAGTATTGCAAGACAACAAGCTTCGGGTCCCGCGCCTACGTCACAGTGAACGAGTGAAGCCGGCCACAGTCGAGCGCGCGCCTGCTCTACTACCATATGTTAGAGGAGTCACGGACAAGATTGGCTACATCTTGAAGCGAGCGTCCATTAAGACATACTACAAGCCGCTGAAGAAGATTAGTCAATTTTTACCATCCATCAAATGTAATATTCCTCTACAAGATGCAGGTGTGTACAAGCTAGATTGTGAATGTGGTCTCTCTTACATAGGTCAAACAAAGAGATCTATAAAAACCCGCGTGAAGGAACATATAGCTGATGTGAAGCACCGACGCTCTGGGAAGTCTGCAGTCTGCGAACATGTTCAAGATCGTCCCCACCATTACATTAGATTTGATAAACCACAAATTCTCGCAAAAGAACACCGATTCCTACCAAGGATGATACGCGAGGCTATTGAAATTAAAAAACATCCAAATTTCAATAGAGAAGATGGTTGGGTGCTACCATCTGCTTGGGATCCTATAATTAACAAAATTAGACCCAAACCCAAGCATACCACTGCAAGACTTCATGATACTATAAGCTCGTTTTGCGTAAATCGGACCAAAAATTAATATTAAAAAACTGAAGGTAGCCGGAATAACTATGACATTGGGACGTCAAACATCTCAGTCCTCCCCGTGACCAGGGGCGCTGTAAAGCACCCGAAACGTCATAATAATAAAAATAAATTAAAAGTAATTAAACGCGATAAAATCCGTAAATAATAGTTTTTATTCAATGTGTAGTGTTCGCGTAAATTTAAGAAATCATTAAATAACATTCTGTTAATACGTACGAGCCGCAAATGTTTATGCGTGGTGAAGCCACGGTGCAGCTATATTATGGTTAAAGCAAGAATGGGTCGGCTCGACCGGGGAAGGACCCACAGAATACTAGCGTAAAATAGTAGTGTAACGCTGCTGTGATTCGTATGGTGAGTGTAGAGAAATGGAGGCTCGTTATACTGGAAGCGAGGCATTCCATCTTAGTCCTCAGGGGTGACAACGCATCTGCATTTTGATTCTTGAGTATAAATATAGGGCTAAAGGCCACAGCATCCACTTACCATCAGGTGAACTGTGGGTTCGTTTGTCACCCTTATTCCATTTTTTTTAAAAAACATGAATAATATTAGGTTCTCAGTTATGAAGTACATACGTACGTGATAGAGCAACATTGCACCGATAATATTATGGCTGTATCACGAATGTTTCGTCTTAACCGGGGTAGGACTTTCTCTCACAAAATACCAGTTTATAGAACCGGAGACCCTTTTTATTGGTAGAGGCATTCCATCTTAACCCTCGGGGATTAGAACACATATAAATTCATATTTTTATTCAAGTGTACATATTTCGTATGTGTGCTCGTTTGTCACTTTCGTTCTATGAAAACTATTTTCCCTATTTACACACAATAAATCCATTGTGTCACCAGTTAAGTTCGTATTGCTCCATATCATAGATTATCATAGATTGCCTCGTAGGGGGGATATTTGCCATAATTGCCACGCTTGGCAGGCGGGCTGGCAACGGCAGTTTTATTACCAAGGATATCAAAAAGATGCTGCTGTTTATCTCCTTTTTCAGTTTGCCTACTTACTAGGTTACGTTACTTATGTTAAAATGATCTTGCAAATATAAAAACGATACAACTGGATCGAAAGGAAAAAAATATCAAAGAGTCTACCTGTGAATCATGATTGTGGATCCAAGTTGATGGATATTTACTTATCACCGTATGGTCACAGAATAAATAATAGTATACTACGTACAGAAGTTACACTTTTTTGATGTTGACTGCTTGCCAACTTTTAATAGCCTACATAATTACTACTAATTGGATAAATCGCGCACGCAAGCTAAATAAAACTTGATCGCTGCGTGCGTGCCCGTATTACTTTGCATCGTTTCCCCTTCCTAAGTCACAGCGGACTTTCCGTGGTTACTAAGGGATGTCAACAAAAAGTAAAAGAATACATTGCGAAATGTTAATTAAGTTGCTTAGGTGAATTGCCTATTGATATATACCACATTTTAGCACCTATGTGAGTTCTGCAATGTCTAACGTATGCAATTTGCAAGACCATTCGTGGGGAATCGCGATGCTTGGCTCGGAAGAAACAACAAATAAACTTCAAATATGATTTCTAACATTCGTATTCTATTAAAAATGTTATTAGTATATGAAGTTTTATTTTCAGTATATTGTGTAATTATAACTTAAAATATTTTAGTAACAAAAGACAAGTATAGTTATTTACGTAGATACTTGGATAGTGCAGTAAATTTCAACTAAATTTTGTAATAAAGTTCATACGTATTGGATAAATTATTACTTAATTCTTTTTTGCTATGAGTACCTGTTTAACAATAAAAATTAAATAAATTCGCGTTTCATAACTTCGTACTAAAATCCTTCGGTAACTTAAAGAATGATATATCTGAAACATTTTGTTGGTCATTTAGCGTCTATCCACGCATTAATTATAGTAGGAACGACGTTTTATCATATTAAAATGTATCAAATAGATGGGGTACACAATATGTATAATTTTTAAATTACATTAAATTTTTTAAACTATTTTATATCCTACAATTATTTATACTAAACACTAAACAAAAACTATTTCAACAAGTATTTACAAAATATATTTACATAAACAGCGTTAAAAAACTTTAATATTCAATCGCCTACAACGCACTAGCCCCGACTGGGTATTTCACCCTGGGTGCGTCGCGTTTTAGGTAATTATTTCAGGCAGGTAACTAGAGTGACAGAGACCTGGTATGGTTGCATTTCAACATCCCTCATCAATGATATGCGTTTTGATATTTCAAACATTTATTTTCTTTGAGAATTTTATTTAATTCACAAACCAAGTATACCGGGCATAAGATAAAAATATATTGTAAGTGTAACAAAAACTATCTTCCCAAATTTTAGATAACATGCTAAAAAAATAAAGACATTCTTATATACATTTCATTATGAGTGATAATACTGTGAGTACTATTATGTTATAATAATTAAAATTAAACAATAATTAAAATTATATGTTATCATAATTAAACAAATAGTAAAAGCCTTAACGCTGTAGTTTGGTCTGAAAGAGAAACATCATTAAAATAGAGATTTTTACAAAATTGCATTCCAATTTTATACGAACTTGTTCTTATTTTCATTTAATATTTATACTTATAAGAAATTGAAATGCTTAAGGCACAGCAAATTACTTCTAAATTTAATATAGTATAATATACAACTATCATAGACATTGGTAACATTTTATTACACTATGCCACAAGTTGTGATATGTACAAAAATATTTCTTCCATTTTACTAACTTTCTACAACTATTCTTATTTGTGTATAACATAGCCACACTTAAATTAACATTGAAATGAAAAAATTAAAATGTAGAACTATTTTTAGAATATTAAAGTTACAGCACCACTGATTGAAGAATAAATAATTTAATACACCATACACTTAAGATAGAAAAACGAGGAATTCATTTATATTAAGAACATTTAAATTTCTCCTACACACTTTTGAACCATGTGCACTTTATCAAAGTCCCATTGGCACAATTTTACTAAAGTATCATATCGGTTCCACTTCTAGAACCGATATTCTTCAAATCAGGCTCGCGAATTTTCCCTTCTTTGTCTTTCTATTTTTTTTCTGTGGTTCTGACGTTTTCGTGCAATGATTGCTACTAATGAAACAACAACAACCAGAGCGGCCGCTATACCTAACCACCAATATGTATTATACGATGCCTCTTTGGGACTAACATCTTCATTTTGATTAGCAGTTGCCACCGGATTTTTAATTTCAAGTACACCTACAGTGGATGTTTCAAGACTCAACTTTGAATTCGAATCGTATCCTGTGTCGATGACATTATCAATTTCATTTTCATGTCTATCTTTTGGTTTCTCTACAATTGGAATGTCATTCTCTTCAGTAATTTTTCTTTCTTCAATCTCCGGTTCCGTTTCGGGTGGATCCACATACTCGTCATCATCATTACTTTCACCAGATGGTTCCAACTGATTATCTAAATATTCGTCCAGTAATCTAAAATAGTCTGTAAGGCCAGTATACTCCAAGGTGTTTTCTCGTTTTGCCAGTAAATCGCTTACCATTTCCGGCCAAACTATACTGAAGCCCTTGATCATAGGCTCGCTAGTAATAAAAAATAGTAAATTAGCACATAGAATATTATTCGAAATTAATGTGTTTTTTTTTACTTACATAAGACGTTCGTTCTTTTCAGCAACGTGTTTGACTAAGTCGTAATCGTCTGATATAAGCTCTTCAGCAAAAGACTGATATATTTGATATTTAAGTATAAGACCCATAAATTTTCTGCAATACAAGACATAAAATTGTGAAAATATAGTAATTATTATATAAATTGAACATGTTGAATTACCCTACTTATCTACTTACCCAATGAAAGGTTTGTTAAATAAAATATAAGGGTCACCTAAAAAGTCTTTGTTAGAAGTCTCTAGCATGGAAAAATTTTTACGAAATTCACTCCAACTATTCGCTACTTTTGAAGGTGGAATGTCACCCATTAAGACTTTTAATCTCCATTCGTCTGCAGCAATGTAATAGTTTAGTCTGAAAGAATAAATTTAATTTTGTAAGAGTATCAAAGTCACCGGAATATATACATTCAGTTGTTATTACAAACTTACTTTGGCAAATCTCTAAGGGCAATTATTAACTGCAGCACAAGACGATGATGATTAGGGTTATAATTGAATCTTTCCAATGCATAAAACCCTGCTCGGTCTAAAGTATGAGGATTTAAAGCAAGAAGTGATATAAATCCTGGGATGGCCTCATAAACGGCTGCAATCAGCAAAACAAAACAACCTTAGCTTAACTTCAAAAACAAAAAAATGTATATTTGCAGGTATTGACCCACCTGAGTATCTTGATGCTTCTCTAAGTACATATGTATTGTTGCTATGCAATGCAGCGGTAATTTTATACTTAATTTTTGCAGCCGTTTCGTAAGCTTCAATATAATTTCCTAAACTTACGTCTTGGCAAGTCACAAATCTCATTTTGCTTGGTTTACACCAGTCTATAATTGTGGTAGGGCATGAGCCATTAAAATATGACTCCGTAAAAATTTCTGGTTCAATCTCACCAATTTCCAAGTCCTTCAATAATTTTTCTGCTTCTTTAAATGCTTTCAGGCCCCCGAGTTCCTATAAAGTATACTTAACTACATAAATTTCATACAGTTACTTTAATAACATATATTTTCAATATACGAAATACAATCCTTACCTTAGTTTGTAAGTTCGCATAAATCCTTTTATATATATCATGATGCTTAGGTAGTAAGCTTTCTATAAGATTAGACCAGTCATCTCCATTTAACGATCCTGTATAGATTCAATTATTTTATAAACAATTTGGGTTTTATTCTTAACTATTATAAACTAATATTCGAAAATATTTAAGACTTACGCAATAAGTGAACTGGCAAAGAATTTCCAACAGCTTCTGATCCTTTAAGCCGAAGTGCTATATATTTATGTAGTTTCATATACAAGGGCTTTACATGATCCCAAATTTCACGCGCTTTTAATATAGCACCTTCGTATTCACCCAGTGAATTCCAATATTCTTCTACAGTATTATAATCTATGGAAAAAAATTATTGTTACGGCTATGAACTTTATTATTTTATTTTATAGGTATAGATATTCATGGTGATAATATAAAAACTTACTGTTTTCTCTAGAACAATTCCTTAGCAGAGGAAGTATTTGTTCCAAATATTCACTAAGATCTGGGAGGTTTCGTTCCCATGATATTTTCATGCGTAATAATATGTCTTCATCTTGAATTTTCTGCATATTCTTATGTAATTCTATATCAAGTTAAACAAAAAAGTTTTACAATTTAATATGATATCAAACAATTGTTCTCGATGTACGAGTACAATGAAACAAACATTCAACGGAATATTGAATACTTACCTCTAAGTGTGCAGTTCACATTCGTTCCACAGTCATAGTCTGTTGCAAATCGGAGTTTATGAAGTGCTGTGTCTCCAAAAGTTACAAGCTGAAACAGTTAATTTACAGGTATTGTTAAATTTGCTACATCTCTTTATTCAAGTATCGCAAATCGCCTTCACCAAGTTTATTCGTTTGTCTGAAACTGATTCTATGAAAGTTGTTATCGCTTGCTAGGAGTGACCCCAAATGTAGAAATCATTTGCGTTTCACTTTCAGACAACTTTAAATATTTTTATATTTACACATTGATTGGAAATGTATCAAACACACATATATATATATATATATATATATATATATATATATATATATATATATATATATATATATATATATATATATATATATATATATATATATATATATATATATATATGTTTGATACATTTATACATATATATACATAAGTTTTTAAATTTGTAAATCTTTTGAGAAAATAAATGTCTTAAACCATAATATGCTTATGTGTTTTGCATAAACAAATAACAATAACGGGCGAATAATATAATAAAATAATATAATATATTATATAATATAATAAAATAATATAATATACAAAAAAATGTATATATATATATATATATATATATATATATATATAATTTTTTTTTTCAAACCGAAAATGAAAATTATTTGTTTATGCAAAACACATAAGCATATTATGGTTTAAGACATTTATTTTCTCAAAAGATTTACAAATTTAAAAACTTACAGAGAAAGTACAAATTATAAAGAAAAAAAAACATTAAGCCGATTGGCGTAGTGAGCTAGTATTATAATAGGTCGCTAAAACTGTATTTTCTAATTGAGTGCTTAATAATTTATTTAGTAAATATTACACATAAGTAAATGGGGTAGTTGCAAAAGTTTTCGTACCAAAGCTAAGCAGACCATCGTCACTTCGGTCAAAATTGAATGAATGTGGCGAGATTCTTTCTGGTTTAGAGGTAAGTGGATAGATGCCTGATAGTACTTTCATCGCTTCACATCTATCGTTTTCCCTCTTTTCTTCCATATTTTCTGAATGTGGTTCGAAAATGCCAGCCATTATTATATTCTTGGCGCGCTCTAAACGCTCTTGAACTTCGGTCATTATATCTGCATAACTATTCGTTGTCCGTTTAGGACGTCCTGATGATAAGGGGGCATGTACAGTGCTCTGAAGAGCCTGTACATCATTTTCAATACATTTTATTTTTTCTTCGTTATAAGTGACAGTATTTGTTAGTTTTTGTATTTCAGACTTGAAGGTATTATGTTCTATGAGCAGCAAGTCCGTTTTAGTTTTCACATCAATAAGTTGTGTCATTGATAGATTTGATATCTGTTTTTATAGAATTGATGTTTTCTGTATGGGATTTACCAAACTCCTTCAACATAATTTCCTTTTAAAATTCATTGAATTGGACCGAGAAATCAACCTCAGGCACTTTTCTTTTGCGTTGTGACACACTTTTATATTCGTGCTCAGTTGCTGCAATGATTGACAGGTCAGGCTGGAAACTACTATTCCCACTAATAATATTCATTTTGTCACTAGATTTGGTTGTAGGTGAACGATGGACACTCATATTGTTGTATGTGTAAATAAATTTCCCGCTCCGCTTATCGCTCCACTCGGTTGGTATGTGCGTGATCTCACTAAGGAATAGTTCTTTCCGAAACCAGTAGTAAATTAAAGGTAAATTAAACATAAGAATGACTTTCAATTAAAGTTATTGATATTGAATAATTAACTTTCTATTTTGTATTTCTATTATTTGCGTAAATATAATAAATCCCAGCCTTTATTTGTCTTTGGACATAAAATAGATTACGATTTTTTTTCTTACCATGGGCACTATACTTTGGCACAATTAAGTTTAGAATTATGTAGCACTACTATTTTGAATTTTATTTGTCGAAGTAAAGAGTAAACACGTCCGCTCACTACGCGAGTCAACGCCAAAAGTGATTATAATAAAAAATGTCAGGAATATTATAATAAAAAATGTTACGAATTCCTACAGACGTACTTAATATATATAAATTAACAGAGATATTATACTATTTGAATGTGTCGTAAGAGGTGACTATGGGAAATACCAATCAATCCTACCAAATTCCGATAAATGACGGTATCGGCCCATCGCGTATACGCCAGACGTAAAATACCCGCAACTGGCGGTGAACAGCGTCGAAGCCGCGATACGTCAGATACTGCGAGCGTTATATCAAATCTCCCTACGGAAGATGCCTATTCCCGACAGTGGAATTCTATGATAGATTCATATAAAAACCTAGAAAAAACAACGTAACTCTATAATAATTTATTCAAAAAAGTTAGTTAACACTAGTGTCCCGTACCTTTATCCATTGTTCTGGCTCCAATAGCGTATCTCCCGGTTGTAGGAGAAGTTTTACTTTTCTCTTGAGTAAGTCGTCAGATGAAAGTGCTTGAGAAGTTATAGCGCTCTTCACGTCGGCCATTTGCTGTCGCGAAAATATTCCGTAAGCTTTGTCGCGCTCCAACTGTGAAGAACCATGTCATTAGGGAAACCAGTTACTTACGAGTACATATTATAACAAACTAGTCTACTAGTATATTCCTATACACATATTATATGTACATAAAATTTAATGTGTATATTATAATATCAGCCTTCGCTTTGATATTTCATAGTACGCGAAGAAACTTAATTCCATCCCTTCGGCACCAATGACATCGGTTTGCTTGAATTGATTTCTATTTCTCATATTACCCCGAGATCGGCGGTAAAGGAAAACGTCGTTGATCACCCCTGAGGGCTAAACTTAAATGTCTCAAGGCCTACAATTTTATTCGCGCTCAACTCTTCTAATCAGAACACAATAGCTTGACTACACTGCTGTTTGAAAGCAGAAATTTCGTGGCAGGGTGCTATCAATTCAGACGTACTCCTAGGCAGAAAAATATCGTGGTAATAATTACAAAACTCCTTAAAAATTTGCATATAATATGGAAAGTTCGGTACTTTCTTTCTTTCTTGTAAATGCGTAGTAGTTTATGCTTAAAATATAATTGAAATATTCAAAAATAATAAAACAGACCTTTGTGGACAGTCCTTTACTGGCACCAATTAATTCTTCCCAACCAGCATCTGCTCTTTGTTCGCAGTGATCTTCGTAATCTAATTCCACTAGGTCGACTAATGACATAAGCCATCTCCTGTCGTCGCCGCTAGATGACGTTCCACTCGATAGTAAAGTGTACAAGCACGCAATGAAGAGGGTTACGGAGGACCGCATTATTATTCTGAAAAAAAAATATTTGTTACTATAAATAACTAAAACTTAATTTCCAATATGAAAAACCTCTTAGACAGCATTAATCGTTTTCAAAGCAGACTAGATCTTAACACTTGTGTTTTTTTTTTTATTAACTCATTTACGTCTCTATAGTTTATGTAGGAAATAATAAGTTTTAATACGTTTAGCTTTCTGGTTTTAATCCATTTTAATGTCCATGTTTTAGTATTCCTTTTAATTACTCCTTTTTTGGTGCCGCTGTTCCATTTAAAGATGTGGAACAAAGAGACTTCAGTATGCGTACATCAGTTCCCGTTGTAAATGCATTCTTCGTCGTAAATTACATATATATATATATATATATATATATATATATATATATATATATATATATATATATATATATATATATATATATATATATATATATATATATATATATATGTGTGTGTGTATGTATGTATGTGTGTGTGTGTATGAATTGCCTCGTTGTTCTAGTGTGGTTGTAGTAGTACGACTGCTGATCATGAGGTCCTGGGTTCGAATCTCGGGTCGGGCCAAAAAATTTATTATTGAGTTTTTCCGTCAAGAAATTCTCAGTAGATAGTTGCCCGGAGTCAGGAAGTTGACGGTGTCTCACCCCCCTGCCTCGGAAAGCACGTAAAGCCGTTGGTCCTGCGCCTGATCTCTCTCCGGTCGTGTCGGTTTACCGTCTCATCGGATTATGAGAGTGAGGGAAGAGAGAGAGTGCACCTGTGCTTGCGCATACACTTGGGCACTATAATCCTGCCCTGCGCCGATGGCTATTACTTACATTATTATTATTATATATGTATGATAACTGTGTCAACTACTGCGTAGATAAGTCTAACTATTTTTGAACATTTTAGTTATTTTTTGATTATTATGATATTGCGTAGCATAGAGCATTGCTATATTATGTATGCGTAGTAGTATGTGCTTAACAAGTGCACTCTTTCCTGATTTAAGCCTTCGCTGGATCATCTGCAATTAAGTCACTGTAATGTTGCATCTGGACGCACACTAACAAATAGTAATACGGAATTATACTATTAGTAAAATTAAATAACAATTTTGTAAACAAGGACAAAATATTAACTTTATTTTGCTAATATTATCATTCATCATTCATGCATAGGTATATGGATGTGCAAGAGGCGAGAGAGGTATGTCAGGATCGTGCTAAATGGAAGTCTGTAGTCTCTGCCTACCCCTCTGGGTGACAGGCGTGAGTGTTTATGTATATGTATGTTATTTATCATTCAATTTATATGCAACTAGCGATCTTCGCACGGGTGATTTTGTGATCTCCACGAAGAAATATATGTATATAAATGTTAAGAATTCTATCAAGAATGCAACATAAAACACATAAAAGTTGTTTCAATAGTGTTAGTATATTACGATTACATTCATCATCATTTCATCATTACAGCTAATCACAAGTCCATCGCTGAAAATAGGTCTTCCCCAAGGAATGCCATAAAAGCAGGTCTTTAGCCACCTGTATATACATCGAATTCCAGCTTTTTTAACCAAGTTAAAAATGCTGGTGGTAACAGGTAAACCACTCCAACTAGTTGGGTAGCCCTAATCTTCGCTTTGCGGTACGAGATAGCCTCGTAGGTATACCGCTATTTTATGTTCGTACTCTGTGCGAGTATGCTCCTTCCCGGATCGGACCAATAAGATCTGATTCTACCTATTCTTATACGTGGTAGAGCCACGCTGCACTTATATTAGAAGCATACTTGTAGCACGAATGGGTCGACTCGACCGGGGAGGGACCACGTTCTTACAGAATACCAGCGTGAAATAGTAGCTTAATGCTGCCGTGTTTCGTATTGTGAGTGTAGAGAACCGGAGACCCTTTTTACGGTAAACGAGGCATTCCATCTTAGTTCTCACGGGTGACAACGCATCTGCATTTTGATTCGTAATCGAGGATAGATGTAGATGTCTATGGGCCACAGCAACCACTTACCATCAGGTGGACTGTGTGATCGTTTATCACCTTATTCTATAAAAAAAAAACTGCGTATTGCTCTTTCCTCAGATCAACATTATGTGTAACGATAACGGATAACATGCCGCGCTCGGGCCACATACAAAAACTGACTTAGCTTAGGATTGTTCTAGTCTTTATTCTTACTATTATATCAAACACACACACATAACTCACAGAAAAAATACTTCTATATTTCGTAAAACCTCGAACAAATGAGTTAAGAATGTCGAAATGCTAATTTAATTCTGTTCACGTATATGATACGCACGTGTACTTTGACCTTAATGAGTAATTCATTACCTAGCAAGCAATGAAGTTATCGTTGGTCTACAAATTTGAGTCGTTTTGTTGTGGAAATTTCTAAAAGTGTAATCATCAATACTAATTAATAATATAATATAAATTTGTAAAACGGTAAATATAAATGAATAAAATAAGTTTTACGAATTTTATTGCATCAAAGTTAGTTTATTTTCAAATTCCAAGGTTTCCAGTATGATGCAGCACTCGTGGCTAAGGGACCGACATTTTCACCATCCTTTTATAACAGATTAAAATTAACCCAAGATACACACTCAGCTCGAAATTATCAATTTTGTTCCGGTTGGAGTTAATGATAAGCTATCACATGGATTAACCATATCACAACCATTGTATCGCAAGACGATGGCAATACGATAAGAGTCTTGACTGAAATAAATTTTTTTAATTTTTTCTTAAAAGTCTCACAAATCGTCCTTTTGCAGGAGATGCGATGTTTTCGGAAACATATTGGAATGGCGGGTTGATTCTGAACATGTTCACAGATAGCAGACTACCTGAAGCGTTTGTGTTTCAGATCAGCTATATTATTTCCTTTTCGTGGATTTTGCCAATCTTTTATTTAAACTTTGTAAGGGAGCGTAGTATACATTAAAACAATGCAACTTAAACACCACTAAATCTGTAAATTAGTAGGCCGTGGCTAAACGTTTGGTTGCGGCAATGCTGCCCTAAAAATATAAATAATATATATATTCCACAACTATCACACAACGCCATCTAGTCCCAAGCTAAGCAGAGCTTGTGTTATGGGTACTAGAGAACTGATAAACATACTTATATATTTCTAAATACATAAATATTATAGATAAATTACACCCAGACACAGAACAAATGATCGCGCTCATCACACAAACATTTGTCCTGGGTGGGAATCGAACCCACGACCTCCGGCATAGCAGTCAGGGTCACTAACCACTAGACCAACAGGCCAGTCTGAAAATAGTCTAGAGATCATTGTTTCAGGTCCGATTGTTTATTCTAGTGTGGACCCAAAGCTTTTTTAAAGAAACAAAAAAGTAATTTAAAATTATGGCATATTAATATGATGAAAATCAACAACAAATCCTTACTTCATCTACTTCTAGTCAATTGTTAGGCAAGATTGTTTCAGATAAAAGGAGAGAATGGCTAAAAATAGTGCGAACCCTGGCTGTTTACGTCACGCAAGGCAATAAAAGGCAATTACTTCGTTTTAATGATCGCCGCTCATTACAACGTTTGAACATCAGATAGACCCCATTTCAACTCCCGATTTCAGTATGGTGTATCCAAGGTCCTAGTCGTCATCCAAGCGGTTATACTTCTTAGCGACTGCGCGCCGAAACAATTGCTCAACGTGTCATCGGTATACGAAGTACGAACAATGCTACGTCAATGTGCTGGCAGAATGTAAGCAACACATTGATCATGAATCGAAAGTTGAATAGGTTTAATAATATATTTAAATAACTAATAATAATAGTATTAACCTATGGAGAATACGTTAGCAAGGCTGTGTCACCAGATGTTATAAATTGTCTGAACTAAGCGCGGACAATGTGTTTAACGAGTCGCACTCGCACCCCATTTTTTTATTTTTATTAAGAAAAATGACTAATATAAAGCTTACATTTCAATACCATATAAACCGTTTTGATGCTGATTCTGCCGTGTGCGTCTTCAACTGCTTTAAATTGATCGTGAATACACCACTTGTTGCGATACCCGCGTGAAAGTTCAATTGAACCCTTATTTTTTTTAAAGAGCGTTGTAGCTTTTACCAAGTATACTTATTAACATACATCCTTATTTATTTTATTTTTATATCTAAAAATCAAGCGCATACATAAGGGTTTTATTGGCGGTTAGATTTATTTAATGCTATTTAATAAATATTATAATTTTAGTATCATAGGAAACATTAAATTTTTTTATATGTGCCATTATGTATTTTACATGTCCACACTTCGGATATTGCATTATGTTTGTACTGGTTAGTGTTTGATGTAGATTTTAAGTTTAAGTTCGAAAATATATGTTCCGAAGGCATGTAAGTTATTTCAAAACGCATTGGAAAAATTCGGTGGAATTTCTCTCTCAAACTCTATCAGAAATGGAAGAAGAGTGTGTAGTGTGTTATATTTTTATAAATTCATCGGTACCCTAGTTTATAAATAACAGCGATCATTGAGATTTCAGAAAAAACTCAAAATGCTGTTAAGCTCACTCTATTTAATACATACTTTTCTGCTAAGGAGCGAAAGCAATACTTTTTCACATAATAAATACATTATTTATACTACTGAATGACATTATGTAAAATAGAACATGACTTTGATTTGTTATTTTGTTGCGTACTTTAAATTCTAGTATTTCCCCGTAAATACTAGGGATGGGCCGAATATGGATTTCACCGAATACGAATATTCGGCCGAATGTTCGGTAAAACTTTTACCGAATCGAATATTCGGCCGAACATTATTCGACAGGATAACCTCGGTACCTAACCAATTTATGTCGAAACTTGTTACCGTAAAGCGCGAGGATTAGCGCCGGACCGTGCCCCTTGCTCCGACGCCGCACCTGACAGTTATTGCATCATTCAGTACTGAGCAAATTGCCGGCACATGCTTATGTTTTGACTATTAGAAAATTGATAATTATTTGATAAAAATCAGCGACAGGAGAGTGAATTATAAATTATTAATTTACCATTTGGAGAATTTTAGAGAAACTGACGACCAAAGTAAAGTGAAATATACTAATGTAATGTAATCTTTCTTTGTTTGATTCCAAAAATATCTCATCAAATTTCTATTTGCTATAATCGGAAATAAATCTACAGTGCCTCATAAACATAAATGTATAAATTTATGCATTTGTGGCACTCTAGACTACAGTAAGTACGAGTAGATTTAACCCATAAATAAAATATACTTTCAACAGTAAAAGACATCGCATTACTCAATTCGTACATTTCAATATGTATATTGGACACTATGAAAATGTTAGGTCCGAATGTTCGGTGATTTAGCCGAATATTCGGTAAAGCTGCCGAATATGCCGAATACCGAACATAAAACGAATATTCGGCCCATCACTAGTAAATACCTTAAAATACTAGTTTTTTTTAAATAAAATAAGTGTGATGACACACAGACCACCTAATCGTAAATGGAGGCTGCAACCTATAGACATCTACATCCGCCCTCGATTAAGAACCAAAATGCAGATGCGTTGTCACCCCTGAGGACTAAGATGAAATGCCCCTTTACCAGTAAAAAGTGTCGCCGTTTCTCTACACTCACTATACGAAACACAACATTATTCTGCTGTACAGCATTCTGTGAGAGTGCGGTCTCACCTCGGTCGTGATGACCCACTGGTGACGCAGCTATAATACAGCCGCAGCGTGGCTGTACCACGTGGAAACTACAACTTCATCAAAATAGATATTAGAGATTGTAAACGGTATGAACAAAGTAAGGCACCATGTAGGTAGTATAGAGAATTCGTAGTCTAAACAATAAAAACCCGCAAGTCTGACACATAGCTGCCATTGCGAAACATGCAGTTCCTTTATTACGGTTCCTTTGTAAAACACACCTATTTTTTTTAGTTCAACAGCAATGTGATAATTAATCTTTAATGCAAATTTAATTCACATTTAATAGAAATTCACAATGTCTCCCCTATCGTGGAGTCGTTTTACAGTGTATGTTTACACTACACTCAGACCTAGAACTCCATACAAATACCTAGTTCCCCAGTAGGATTCGAACTAACGGCCCGAAGCACTGCCTTCAGTTTATAGTTTATACGTGGTAGAGTCACACTGTAGCTATTTTAGCTGTAGCACGAATGGGTCAGATCGACCGTGGTAGGACCATGCTCTCATATAATACCAGCGAAAATAGCAGCTTATGGTTACTGTAGAGAACAGGAGACCCTTTTCACTAGAAACTAGGGATACCATCGTAGTCCTCAGCGGTGACAACACAACTGCATTTTGATTTTCAATCGAAGATAAATGTAGATGTCTATGGACCACTGCATGCACATAACATCAGATGGACTGTAAGCCCGTTTATCAACCTTATTCTATAAAAAAAGTCAAACGCTCACTTTCTGTGCTACAAAGCCGTTAAAACGTTAAGGGGAAATATAATCTCAAATGGCTTAGCAAGATCCTTCGTTATGCCGAAAATATTGCAGCATTAATTTTGAAATAAATATATGGTAAAGTAGAGGATTAATGTTAAGGGTTACGTTAGACGGAAACACGATTTTATAACATTTTCTCTATAGAAAAAAAAAATCCAAAGTTACCTCCAAAATAAACAATAAACCGCTGATATTCATAAAATACTTTAAATAAGATCATAAAACTTTGCATACTAACTGAACTAACTATAAAGCAGTGCTTATGTTATTTACTTTTTTTTTAAATACCATTATTTTCACTATAAAAAGAAATTGTCTAAACTATCGGCCTCTTGAAGCGTGGTTCCTGCCGCACGGTCACTTCGCTTAGGCCTTTGAACGGGGAGGTTGTGTCGCTTACGATCAGAATATACATTACGCAACAGGACGACGTAAAATTAAGATGGGAAATAACCGTAATAAAAATAAGAAGCGACTGGCTTGGCGTTAAGAAACAGGCCTAAATATGATAACCCTAATGAAATAAGTGTCTAGCGAACTTTCTACTTACAGTATTAATGATTACAAACATACCGACATGTTTGTATAATACCATTATTTTCACTATAAAAAGAAATTGTCTAAACTATCGGCCTCTTGAAGCGTGGTTCCTGCCGCACGGTCACTTCGCTTAGGCCTTTGAACGGGGAGGTTGTGTCGCTTACGATCAGAATATACATTACGCAACAGGACGACGTAAAATTAAAATGGGAAATAACCGTAATAAAAATAAGAAGCGACTGGCTTGGCGTTAAGAAACAGGCCTAAATATGATAACCCTAATGAAATAAGTGTCTAGCGAACTTTCTACTTACAGTATTAATGATTACAAACATGTCGGTACATAGCATACGAAGCGCGGGCAAGTGGGGACGAAATTAGAATTTGAGCTGACTTACTTTACCCCCTTAAATATCATTGACCTATATACGATTTTACTTGCAATTCATGTAATTCTTTTGCATTTATTAGTATGCCCGATAAAGTGGTCACGTACAAGATGAACGTATGCGATTGTACCGTTCTGCCATTTAAAACAAAGCAATATGAGATTTTAGTTTTAACGAATTCATTTCAAATCCACGAAACTGTAATGAATAATCAAAGAAAACATAAAGCATTAAATTTAACCTCGCAAAACTAATCGACCTTGTGAAACAAACACTTGGTAATTAGCCTAACCGGTTTTCAAATTGAACCAACGTAAACCTTGTGAATGTTTATGTACCTACTTGTATCGATTACATCACTACTTGTAGTAGTACTAATTTCGGTATCGCTTTACTAATTAATCAGTAATTGAAGTTGCTTAATTCTTTATCGTATCAGCTGTGAATCATTAAGAAGGCACTTTAACGTAATATGTTCTAAGTATCCCAAATATTTTTTTACAAATCATTATTTTGTGGCAATAATTTGATGATAAGTCTTTTAAAACACTTGTGAGCACTTGAATATCTTGTTCTTTTTTAATTTTTATATCAATCTGAGAAATAAAAAAAAATCAATAAAATTATTTCACAGGACGTTTCTAGTGGTAACTATGTATACAAATTATTTAACTATATATTGTATATAATTTAAGGAAATATAGTGTGTAATATTCACGTGGTAACGGCGTAAGAGTAATCATCACCCCCATTTCCTCCTGTAGGTGTCTTAATAGGCGGCGATGGTACATGCCAAAAATATTCTTATAGCTTTCAGTAATATCGGTATAACGATTATGATTACGCCAGCGTAAAATCCGTCTGCCAATAGTGACGATAAAGGCAAAACGTTGGTAATATTAAAAATGTAAAAGGTGGCCTTTTATGGACTGAGGAAAAAGATTTGTGTAATGATACAGCTATTGTAGTTGTTGTACGAATGGGTCGACTCGACCGGGGAAGGACCACGCTCTCACAGCTTAATGCTACTGTGTTTCGTAAGTTTGGAGAACCGGAGACCCGTTTTACTGGAATCGAGGTATTCCATCTTAGTCCTCAAGAGTGACAACGCATCTGCATTTTAATTCTTAATCGAGGTTAAATGTCGATGTCCATGGGCCACAGCATCCACTTATCATCAGGTGGACTATGTGCTCGTCAAAATCAAATCAATCAAAATGCAGATGCGTTGTCACCCCTGAAGACTAAGATGGAAAGTCTCGTTATCTAAAAAGAGGGTTTGGACCACCAATTAAAAGAAAAAGTTTTGATTTATAAAGTTGTAGATTAATAAGGTGACTTTAACTAATACCATTTCCAAGTTTTCTTAAGTTTATATTTTCAAGCAACCTTTGACATGAAAGGAAGATCCGTTTCTAAGTCAATTCTCATCTTCAAAGTTATAACTCCTTAATTACAAAATCATCGGTTAATTCCGATATAGTTACCAAATACTTATTTACAATAAGAAATTGTTATTATCTTATTGTAAATATTAATATAGCAAAAAAATTAGATTTGTGTCATGTAAATAGTGTATAATATATCCTAACATAACACAAATTTAAAACTAAACTTTTGATTAAAAATAAAGGCAAATACAAAGAACTAAAATTATTATATTATAAAATCCACATAATGGTTTCTAAAGTCAGTACTAAGGCTGTATATACTATGCATTAGAATAATTTAAACGTCGACTTCAGAAGCTTTAATGTGGAGATTCTTTTAAGATTCTGATATTTTTTACCATTTTAAGTTGACTAAAGAGCATTAAAAGTTCAAGGTAACAACTGGAATGTCGTCTAAAAACTTCATCCCTTTTTTTACACTAAGAGGTGGAAATAAGGTGGTCAAGTTCGGTATAAAACGACATTCGGAGTTGTTGGCTTCGCCGATAAAAAATAGTTTAAGCCTCAACGTGTACCAAGTTCCTTCGTAGTTGCTGAAATCACAGATGTAGTTTCTTAAATCATAGATATATAGAAATGCACAATCTTCTAAAATTTATTTAAAATAATTTAAGTTCTTTGGAAGTAAATTTAAAACATGCTATGATGTCATGAATTAAGCAACCGTGAAACACTACGACTTAAGCCTTAATGGTATATAAATCAAATAATTTATGGCTAATGTAATATATAATGCTACCCTTCTTCTTCATTTATACCTGAAAGGGTTAGATAGTAGGGTTTTAAAGTAACCTGTATAACTAAATAAAATTTTAATTGTCTGTAATATCAAAGTAACAGCTTTTTAATAAACACGTATGAAAGTATAAACGGTACTTATAACAATTTTTTTAAATTTGTCTGTCTGTCTGCCTGTCTGTTTGTTCCGGCTTATTTCCGAATTTTTCGTGACTTTCACTAGCAGGTAAGTGATTGTATAAGGAGTAAGGCTAATTTTATTTAATCATGTCAATCATTTCTAAAATCAATTATAAAAAAAATCATTGAAACTGGATATAGCAAGAATAATTCGGCTCGATTGGATTACTACTATGATATTTTGTATAAATAAGACTTCTTGAAGATCAATTTTTTACTTATACAAAGTGTAAGTGTAAGCACCGTTGTCATTAAAACCATAGGCTTTAATATAAAAATATTTATCCGAATTTAAAAAAAATGCTACTTTCATAAAATTTAAAAAGTTTCTGTCCGACCGTCCGTAAATTCACGGATAGCCTCGCCCGAGTGACGTACCTAATCACTGTAAAGATCACCGCCGGCCGGCGGCAACATTCCAATAAAAACACAATAGGTAGGTACACATAACCTGTGATATAACTTTTGCTTCATACTTTCGTCCTAGCTTAGGACAGGCAAAAGTTCCTACCCTTTGTGTTTTTTTTTTGAAAAATTGAGATTTTACTAAAAAAATGTTGTTATTTTTCATTGAATTTACGTTCTATAAGTGAAACCAAACCACTGGTTTCAAGGATAAGGGTGTTTACACTAACAGCCTGTATATTAAAAAGATGAATTGTAATGAATGTAAATAAGTAAAAAAAAATATAAATGAAGAGAAATATTAATGACTACCGTTACTGCTTACGAAAACGACGTACGCGTGCAGAGGTATAATGATATTTCATTAAAGATATTATTTGTTTAGATAAAATACAACATTCTTAACTTTGAATAACTTATTTTTTTATATAGAAAAACAAAATGTTGCAATAAAGATCATCAGACCATTTTAGGTTAAACACGACAGTTATTCTTGTTAAGATTAAAGCAAAATGTGGGAACATTTTCTTAAGAATAAATTAAGAAAATAGAACAAAGGGTATGTAAATGAATCCTTTTCTGCACTAAATGTTTGCAGCCATGATGAATAATATATTTTTAATTATTTCAAACTTTTATTTGGTCGTTATTCGTGCTAATAAATTTGCATAAATTAAAAACAAATATTTAGATATATCATGGTATGCGAGACATACCATCTTACATCATCGTTGAACTATTAGCACGTTTGCTAGGTACTTTTTCTTTAAAAAAATTATATTACACCTAGGTACTTTTTTAATCAGGTCAACGTAAGTAAATAAGCTACGCAATCTCAGATAAATATTTTTAAGGTTACCGATTTGGAACGATCAATTTAGACCACTCCTGCTTTAATTCTAAAACGGTCTTATATTGAAAGAACCAGATGCATCACTATTAACCTATCAAATATTATGGCTTATTTCGCCACTTTTTAACATGTGTTGTTAAATACCAATTTAGATTATTTCAAACATTCGTAAATGAAAACCTATATTTTTCACAGTATTTTTTTTTGTATTCGAATAATGAAGTAACAGATAACCACTGGCAACCTATTAAAACATTTGTAGATAAAATCTGATCTTATATTACGAATTAGCGAAGAATTAAAATTTTTGAACCTTAAAAAAACAGTATTAAGTATTAATTCGAGTGTACATATACCTATTTTCGATGTATGTAGCATACGGTACAGCACCAAGGTAAATTTACCTAATTAGCTGATTTTTTAAAGTGAAAGAAAACTTCTTTAAAATCTTTGTGATTTGATACACGTTGAAATGAAAAAGCTATACTAAAGAGACAAATATTTCGTAAAGATTTAACCTGCGAAATAATGAGATAGAACAAACAGTATACAGTGTTTTTCCTATCTCATAATCATATTGAATCATTCGCCGTCAAATTTATTTTATATTTCATTTCATTTAAAGATTTCACTCTTAACACGTGTGAACTAGACACGTTTTTACTAATTCTACTTCTACAATGGTGACAATATAATCAGATAGATGTTGTAATTTCTCGACAAACGGTTAAAACAGGGTTATTTTTCAGAGTAGTCAAATTTTAAAGTTAAGTTCAAACAAATAAATAATGATAGGTTGTTATTGCAGTTTTTGAAAAAATAGCGTTTATTCCACTTTTTCCCACCAAATATCCCAGAGGTGGGACAGTTTATTCTTTAGAATTTGTTCGTCTACTTT
Source organism: Parnassius smintheus behrii (assembly GCA_036936625.1). Lineage (NCBI taxonomy): Eukaryota > Metazoa > Arthropoda > Insecta > Lepidoptera > Papilionidae > Parnassius > Parnassius smintheus. The sequence continues at coordinate 31,347,040 of JAUPFT010000014.1, read as the reverse complement.
TCCCCACTAGTAGTTTCTGGGTGGGACAATATTTGAAATTATCAAAAATTGAATGTGGTTTATGGAAGACAACGTCTTTGCCGACCCTTACAAACGTGTGCGTGCGCTGTAAAATCAGCTACAAGTAATGCATTACCACGTAATTGAATTTAAAAGATAAAAAGGATAGAACGTTTAAAAGTTTTTTAATGAATTTTTCTTCACCATTTGCCTATTTGCAAATTTGGCCGTATATTGCAAAATAACCCTGTATATTAATGCAAAATATGTTCTATAAAAGTTGAAAAACATCCCGACGAATCCAACTCAATAGGTCAATACTGTTAAACTATGACAATTTCCGGGTCAGGTACGAACGGTACGATACGCCAAAATGTAAAGAAAACTGAAGCGTGTTTCCTGTGATGACTAATTAAAGTGATGAAGTTATCATAGTATTGAACGCCCTCGGAGTACCTCTTTGTTAAACATTCCGTAACGCTATCCGTAATCCGCAGCATAACTAGAAAAATTGACCAAGCATAAAGATTCCGTAGCAGAAGTAGCAATAGACTGTGGCAGGGTTGTAGTATACTTAATTGTTTTGTTCTGTTCTTTGTAATCGTTTTTACTGTTTTATTACAGATCTAAGATTATGAGACATTCATTAATTACAGCCTTTCGCAAGACAATTTCCGACCTGACAAAGACCTCCATCGAGGAATGCTGCAAAGCACGATCCTGAGTCACCTATATACATCGACTTCCTTCGTCTGTTTCCAGGTCGTCGTCTATCATCGTTATAAGACACATCCTGTTATAACATTGAGTGAGGTTCAGTAAACCGTAAATAAATGAATAAAAAGCCAATACCGGAAGTATTGGCCATAGTTAACTTTTACAACACCCACGAGAAAATATGGAGTGATGGATTCTATTGCTGTGTAAGCCAACAAACCCCACACGATAAATAATCGTGATAAACACATAAAATGTATTTTTATTTATTTACTAAACGTCTAAAAATGAAATAAAAAATAATTGATATTAAAAACAATAATAACCTGCAGACCAAATTTAGGTCACAGCGGCCCGTCCTAACGGAGATTAGCCATCTGCGCAGGACAGGGTTATACTCGTTGTCGTAGTGCCCAAGTGATACACACTTGTCCAAGTGATACACACTTGCCCAAGTGATATACACGCGCAGCTAAGTACTATATGAAGTAATAAATACTAATAGCTACTAAGAATTTATTAGTATTTATTACTTCATATAGTACTTACTTCGATTACTAACGAAAAATGTAAACTCGGTAATTTAGTTTGTGTAGGAAACGAATTGTTTGTTATACCTACAATAGATTTTTCAAAGGTGTTAATAAAAAATATGTGTTTGTATAATATTTCCAGCAATAAATGATAACGTTTAATTGTCTTGATAAACGTTTTTAGTTTTAGTATCTCAAAATAAACAATGTATGAGCTCCGAGTTCGGGTAGCGTGACTGTTCCTCTGACCCTTGACCCGCCGGTGACTCTTAATTCCGTCGGACTTGATGAATTACAATGGATTACGCTTTTGTAATCAAATAGAGATGCTAAGGTAATGAAAATTTTATGCATTGTTAATTCTTTAGTTAAATACAGTGCGAGAACAGATTGTTATTATATTACAATCTATCTTTATATCAATAGTATTATTATACACGCCCTTTTAGAAACTTATCGTCAATTATAGATGAAAGTAAACATAAAAAAGACAGAACGCTGGGAAATAACAAACTAAAGCTAATTTTATACATAAGTTGAACCAGTACTTTTGATCTTAATAAAATTTCCCTATAATCTAGCTAAATAGTTATAAGTTCTCTTATTCACGTAGCAGAGTCATACTGCAGCTACATTATAGTTCTAGCACGAATTGGTCTATTCGACGGGGACAGGAAGGACCAGGCTCTTAGAGCATACCAGCGTAAAATAATAGCTGAAAATATGTAGAGGTAACAGAGATATTTTACTGACTGCACCCAATAATAGACCGCGCAAATGTATCAACATAATGTAGATATAACGTCCTCAATGATTTTGAAAAACATGAACGGCACTAACAACAACTTTGGACGACAAACCCATGTATTTTGCATTTGTAATGAACGTAGAATACTATATATAATACATACACAATAGAACGGTGGAGTGTGCGGCACCCGTGTAACCACTAAAATGTCAATTCACACATATAAATGTCAACACATCTCTTTTTAAGTCACAGTCGTTGCTCAATTTTATGTCGAGAGTTGCTGGGTGCAATTTATTTATAACAGGAAAACTTATAGCTTTTAATTAATACGCATCATCATCATTACAGCCCTTTACAAGACCACTGCTGAACATAGACCTCCCCCAAGGAATACCACAAAGCACGGTCCTGAGCCACTTGCATCCATCGACTTCCCGCATGTTTTACCAGGTCGTCACTGCATCTTGTGAGGGGTCGCCCTACGCTACGCCTACCGGTACGAGGCTGCCACTCAAGAACCTTTTTTCCTGGCTGTCCTGTTATTCTAGCTATTTGGCCGGCTCATTGTCTACGGTGGTGACCATGGTAAGGGCGACAAGACGAGAGTCTGAGACGTGTCCCTTCACTGCTGGCCAAATGAGGACGCTTAATGTCGCTCAGAGAGCTATGGAGAAGGCTATGCTCGGAGTTTCTCTGCGTGAGAAACTTAGAAAGGAGGATTATCGCAGTAACACCAAAGTGACCGACGTAGCCTAACGGATTAGTAAGCTGAAGTGGCAATGGGCCGGCTATATAGCTCGAAGAACCGACAACCGATGGGGAAAAAGTTTCTCGAGTGGCAGCCTCGTACCGGTAGGCGTAGTGTAGAGCGACCAATCAAATAAGGTGGAAAATAGTCACTTAATGAACTACGAATAAATCGTTATATTTTTTTTATAAAATTGTATTTTGTACCCTCTATTTATATCATTGAAAATCTTCAATAGAATTTTTCGATTCAATCTTCTGGCTACATATTATTACTTCATACTGTATGTTTACTTTACGCTCAATTACCTAAAAAGGGTAGGGTAGACCCAATTTGTGTAAAAAGTAAAAAAATATTTCATAACGTGTATATTCATACTTTTTCCTCCGATTTTGCTCTTATATATGTTTATTTACATAAACCATTTTTTCAGTTTTCTTGGAGATTCAAACAAAAAAATCCACGGAAGGCATAACTAATATTTTTTAGACCGACTTCTTATCCATACATTACAACAGGTATTTGATGGACAATGCGAATCCACATAAAGATTAGCATAAATAACATTAGCACCGGTAAGTGTAATCGTAGGAAACGGATTAAAGCACAGGATTTGACATGACTGAAGAAGAAGTAGCAGCAAATGGCAATTGTTAAACAAATATATATATTTTCCAAAGTTAATGAAGCACCTTTAAAATGTTTCTTTGAAAGTATCAAAATCAATGGCGAATACACCACTTAATTTCCATACATTGACTACACAGCCATAATGGCAGAATTGCTAGGAGGCGTACATACCTACTATACTATACCGAACTGTCGATTTTTCTTATGAGGGTAAATAAGTCAAACATTGTTTACTACCGGCGATTTTTCTGAACTGATACGACTTAGGGACCTTCAAGAAAAGAGCTTACTCCTTTCTAAACTATATGCACGGTATTACCCTGGTGTTCCGGTTGTTCATGGGCGGCGGTAGTCAATTACCATCAGGTGAGCCTCATGCTAGTTTGCCCCCTCTATCTTAAAGAAAAAAAAACAATTCAAAAATTAAAACAAATATACATAACAAGGGAAATTATGTAGTTATTTAAAACAAATAACTGTACCTTGTTATGTATATAGGAAGTGTTTAAAACGACATGTAATATACATGTATTATATCCAAGAGCCAAGAGTTTACCGTACCATAGTTTCCTTCATACGCCATATAAACAATTAAGTAGCAGTTATGCGGTTTCAGTAAGCTTCGCTTGATTTGTTGCTTCATGTTATCATAGTTATGTAAGGCGAAACGCTAGTATTTTTTATGATTGTTCTATTTATTTCAAATGAAACTTCGTTACTAAGCAATTACCGTTCGGCAATGGTTTTAAAATGTTCATAGGATACAAAACTACGATCGCAATAAAAAAAATTAAACTTGAAAATTTGGACGTATTTATAATCTATTTGTCTTCTGTGACGTGTTTCATTAGATTTTTGAAAAAAATGATAAACGAAATATCTCAAACTTAAATTACTATTAACTTCCTTTATTGCATCATTATATTTTGCCGTGTAATCGACACAAATGATGAGCGTGATGACGGTGCTCTTTTTAGTGGCTGACTAGATTAGTGGTGCTCCAAGTGGCAAAAGAATAATATATCACGTGATGTGAAATGTAACTTATCGTGAAGATACACAGTTAAATTTTACTCAGCGCCCAGGGCGTCTGTCTGACACTTGTCGAATCGAAGTGTCTTGGCTATTTGTAGTCATTTAGAATTAATTGAGGTGCGATTTGGTACGCGCACGAAAACTCCTAAAAATAATAGAATTAGTAATCACTAACCTATACTTAGTGCCCCCATTCATATAATTTGTTTAACAGTTCAGTTCAGGCCGGCAACGCAAATAAATGCCACTCGCCCAAAAACTTGTTTATTTTTAAAATTTTACAAAACCTACATTAAAACCTGGATAATAATCAGCTTGTCTATTGTTTGTCTATTGTGGTAGCTCAGGTGCTTAGCGCTCTCTGTAAAGGGCAATGCCCAGTCTTCATAGACACTTCGGCCATGAGTGCCCACATATAAAAGCATATAGATATGATAATATGCAATTAAAACAATGAAATGGTAAAGGAATTGCTTTAAAAAAAGTCGGGGTTTTGAAAATATTTGAAGTTTTTATTTTCACAAATGCAGTTTTTTTAACAACTATTTTTATCGATTTTATCGCGTTTTATTTCTTTGATTTTTAATTCCAGACATTTCGGGTGCTTTCCAGCACCCATGGTTACGGCAGACTGAGGTGACCGACGTCCCAATGTCAGCGTTAACCCGGAGTACCTTCAGATTTTTAATTTTTATTTATTGTCCGATCTACAGAATGAACTTACTGTGTCTAGAAGTCTTGCAGTGGTATGCTTGAGTTTTTAATTTCATTAATTACAGGGTCCTAAGCAGGTGGTAGTACCAAGCATCCTTCCTAAAAAAGAATTTATATATTAGATATTATATAGAATTTATATAATAAAATACACTTTACGACTAATAGTGATGACTTGCAATTCTAGCCCTAAGTAAAGATCAGCTAGGGCTTAACTTTATTCCTTCCATAATGCTGCTCCTCTGGTTATTACAGAGTTCTATCCGGTAGCAACCATTAAATCTTATATGCTCACCATAATAGTAGCGAGCTTGCTTTAATTGGTATGTGACACAAGCAATTAATATTAAGTCGCTGTAAGTTAAAACAGGAAATTCCCTAACATTTTAAAGTCTACATTTATATTTCTAAAGTCTGCCTGCCCTAGCTCTATTTAGATTGTTTTCCCTAGCATACTCAGAAAAATCATTATTTGTCTCCATATTTTGATGAACTATTTCAAGTATTTGAGCCGCATCATCCCTGTCCCTTATTTTTGTGTGCAATTTATTAACTATAGCAGAAGCCACAGCAGTCTATCATCAAATGTGTAGAAGCCCTGTTAAAGTAATTTTGATGAAATATTTTAAATTCAGTTTTAAAAATGCCATTCACCACCTCTAGTACCCATATCGACACATAGTCACGGCTCTGGATTTATTAGCATATCTTGTCATTAACTGAGATTCACCATCTGCTGGAGACATTTCTGCGACCCTTAGACATCCACATCTATCCTCAATTACAAATCAAAATGCAGATGCGTTGTCACCCGTGAGGACTAAGATCATTTTCTCGTTTCCAGTAAAAAGGGTCTCCGGTTCTCTACACTCACCATACAAAACACAGCAGCATTAAGCTACTATTTCACGCTGGTATTCTGTGAGAGGGTGCTCCTTCCCCGGTCGAGCCGACCCATTCATGCTACAACTATACTTCTAATATAACTGCAGCATGGCTCTACCAAGTATAACACACATACATAGTACTTGTCACTATGTATGTTTGTTATCGCAATATGTAGTTAATCACAAAAAAACATACTTGCAATGCTGATGGAACTGTTACAACCTGGTAAAAAACATTGTGCTTTTATATAATTAGTTAGCAGTACACTGTGTGATGTATGATCTAAGCTTTGTTGTTCTGGGTGCAATACATTACTCACTTCAGATTGCAACGAGGACGGACTAGATGATTCAGATGGTTCCCGTTCTGCAGTTGAACATGATGCTGTTCTATCAGTTCATTGCCAGCAATTATGATATACACGGCATGACAACTGAAATAATGTAAAATACAAAAAATGAAGTCAAAGTGAAAAAATAAAATAGATTTATTTCAAACTCAAATATAAATAAAATATTTATCAAGTTAAATGTTACTGCACAAGGACGGATTTAATGCCCTATATTATTTAATAATTAAGGACTGACAGACTACCAGCAGTCCAAAAACAATGAAAAATCAACTGTCTCCTTTCTTGGTAGTTGATAAAACTGGTTAATCTCATAAATAAGCTAGTATGTTTGTCAGATATAGCTAGGGCAGATGTGAAAAAATAAAACAAGTTCTTGAGTTGATATACAATCAGTGTAAAAACATGTATAATTATCAGATATATGGATCACATTTAATAAATTGAAATGTTAAACATGTTAAACACTTACCTCACGTAGCGCAAATAATTCCTCACGTGGAAAATCGAAGACAAACAATGTGTGTGATCTTATTCTCATAAGTGTCAGTGCCACAGCTGATGTATATATGTTCAAGACGAACTATTGGTGCATTTTGCGAGTGCCACACTACACGTTCACTGTACTCGAAACTTATACCTAATAAAGAAGCTACAATTATTATATTGATATTATTCAAGTAAACTCAGTTATAAAGCATTTCTTAGAGGAAGACATACCACATCGTGATATGTACCAACTATTTACCTGCTGTGTTCGAACCAATTGTTGAGAGATCAACAATTGCATTTTACTTTTACAACAGAACAATAACACGATAACAACACGTAATTTAATTCTTGTGACATAACAGTGACAGCGGCCTACCTGTCGGATACGATGTTGCCACTTAACGGTCATAAAATCTATGGAATGATATCGATTTTTATTCGATTAATAATATCATAAAAAGAATAATCTTTGACGCGTTTTAAGTTCTGCACGCTTTTTAAAATATAATTTCCTTTATTTATTGAAACTCTATTTCAAATGTATTTTTAAGAACAGTTAGCTTGTGCTGTATTGTTTTGTTATGCTTTAGAGAATTCGTGGTAAATCAGCTGGAAATTAACTTCTTGAATTATCATAACATGATTCCATTTTAAATGTTATGTTAAAAACAGATAAGAATAACAGTTAACTTGTGCAGTAGCGTTTTGTTATACTCTAAAGAATTCTTGGTAAATCAGCTAGTAATTCGCTTGTTTAATTATCATAACTATAAATGTGAAGGTTGTCAATGAATTCAACCGAGCCTATAACAACGGTTGTTTTAGTTTTTAATGGTTGACTGCCGCTTTTGATGACTTGAAATTAATAAAAACCTATTTTGCGCAATAAGTTTTTTCTCTTTGGTAATGAATAAACCACAGAAACCCCTTTAATGTATAATAGTCCTTTTTTTGATACAAGTAGCACATTTTAAGGAACCGCAAAAACAACTTTGTTATTTATACAAACACTATGAAAAACAAAATAATTTGTTGCTGGCGATAATGATAGTGGTATTTTGACTCGATTTAAAATATATGCTTGTTACTACTGAACTCTTCATGGGCCTGCGAGTCCGACTCGCACTGAACCACTTTTTTTCAACATTTAGTTTTATTCTAATAAATAGTTTTTTCGTTTAAGCGGAGCTCTTTTACTTTAGGTTTATTACCTCTTTATCTACAATAATCAATGAGTAAGTAAAGTGTGTAAATACGATTCTTAAATTGTAAAAATAATAATTGGATTTGAACATCTTAGGTAGGTATTTAGTTTTATTTATTTAGAAAATATTAATCTCACAATTATTTATTGTAATAATATAATTTATCACACAGCTAACGCCCTCATTAGCAATGTAATGGTGAAAGAATTTTCAAAATCGGTCTAGTAATTTTTGAGATTAGCCAAAAAACGTATTCATTGAAAGTAGCGCCCTCTATAATAAAATTAACCCTATATTAGATATCTAAAATTATACATAACAATCTAGTGGTGAAAGAATTCTTAAAGTTGGTCAAGTACTTTACGAGTTAAGCGAATAAAATATTCTTTGATAGTAGCTCCCTCAATAATAAAATGCATCCTACGTTTTAAGCACCATAGCAAAAAACGATTCAACATAGCCTAATCCGCACACACAGTAAAAACATAACCATCCTTTTTCGTCTGTAGTCGGTAAACATTTGGTTATAACGGTTGCGTATCGACTGCTTTGGATAAATATCCATTGTCAACGGTTATTTTAAACCTATATCATAACATCGTAATAGTTATCGAAAGATCATATATGCATGGTAATAATGACACCATAAGTAATCGATCGAAAAGGGGAATCGATTTTTTAATGATTTTTGTGATTGGCAACATTTTTTATTTTATTCACAGACTAATGAATTACGTATTTACCTAATTTTATTTTTATCTTTTCGGTACTTTTAATTTGTGCAAAAATATTCCCATTGTTTTAGGATAAATGAATACCGCGATTAATAACCATAAATAAAGATATATTTTTTTAACAAATGCACATTGTTGGGCGTTACATGGCCTAATATGGGCATCCCCCTTTCACAGTACGCGATCAACCCGGGTCCAATCCCCGCCGACACCAATGAAGTTGTTAATTTGCAATTATATGTGTTGATTTACCACGTGCTTTGCGGTGAACGAAAACATGCCCCACATGTATAGTCAGCCTGTGGGGCAGATTGGCGGACAATTCCTTGCCCCAGAAACCCTCTCTCAGATGTGATGAGGCCTGTGTCCAGCAGTGGGACGTATATCGGCTGTAACTTTAACTATTGTTGCTCTTTCACCAGTCCGTAAACAAACTTCAGCTGAACATGGTCCTCTCGAATAGTAGAAAAGATGCTATAATCGCCACGCTTCTCAATCACATCGGACACTGTACAGGGCGTCTCGCACTTTAGACGTTGCTCTTCTAAAATGGTCTATTGATTTTGTATCTAATTACCTATACAAAAGTAATTTTTGTTTGTTCGTATTTTATGGCCTGCCACACCGTTCATCAGATTGAGCTAAAACTTAGTCAACTTATTGCTTGCACTTGTAATTATAATACCACCGGTCTCGGTGGCTATATTTTCCGCGCCTTTCTTTCAGGAATATTGTAATAGTTTCTTGTTTGACCCATAAGGCTAATGGCTAAATAAAATACAAATTACCGAAAAATACGGTTTTAATTACGACAGTAAGGAGTTCTCAACACTCTTATATTATAATTTATGAGGTACATAAAAATGTGTCGTATATAAAATAATCATTTGCAGAATACTAAAGAGTATTCTAGTAGCGAGTTTTTCGAAATGTAGGCATTAATACAAATTTAATTTAATAACAATATAGTAATACTTGGTATAGGAGCCGTGGCTGCTCAGATGGTTAACGCTCGCTGTAAATATAACAGAACCCGAGTAAGCCATGCTCGATCCCCGCCGGCACCAATGAAATCAATCATTGGTGAGTCATTAAATCGTGAGGAAACCTGCAAGCCCGAGGAATAAAAAAAAATTTCGAAGACGTGAAGTTCGTCAACATGCATTGGGGCAGCGCGGCGGACACGTCTTGCCCTAAAACCCTCTCAGAAATGAGGAGAGGCCTGTGCCTAGCAGTGGGACGTATTTTTTTACTTTACTTAGTATGGTATAGTAATATTTACATAATATAGTAATATTTACATTCAAAAATTTACATTAAAGCGAACGTAAAACTTAAAAATTTAACTTTGTATGAAGAATTTTCATTAAGTTTTATTAGACCCAGTTATGAAAATTTCAAAAAACTCAGGGAAGACTCTATTAAAATAAATTTGAAATTCTAATAACGTTGGTCGCGATTGACAAGACGTTTTCAATTTAGTTCATTCTAAACTAATAAATGTATTGATTTTAGACGTTAATCGAATTAAAATATTTTATTTATCCGTGAAGATCATTCGAACATTTTTTTTATAATGATTTATTAAATTTACGCGAACACTACTACTAATTTTTTAACTTTATTTTATTTTTTTACTGCTCTCTAACTGCTCCTGTAAATCTAAGATTCTACAAGCGGTACGTAGGTCGTCTACGTACCGCTTGTAGAATCTTTCACAATTTTACCATCCAACAAAATAACTGCATTTTTAGACCACCTTAACTCCATAAACTCTAGAATACGATTCACAATAGAGTTAGAGGCAAATAATTCTCTAGCTTTCCTAGATGTTTCAGTCATCCGAAATCCTGATAACACAATTGGTCACAATGTGTATAGGCAAAAGACCCATACCAACTGATATTTGAATGGTGAATCTCACCATCATCCTTCACAGTCCAGGACAGTTAGGTAACGTGGGCGGTGGATAAATCTTTTAAAGGCCGCCGAGCTTCAGTATTGCAAGACAACAAGCTTCGGGTCTCGCGCCTAATCACAGTGATTGAGTGAAGCCGGCTACAGTCAAGTGTGTGCCTTCTGTACTACCGTAAGTCAGATGAGTCACAGACAAGATTGTCTACATCTTAAAGCGAGCGATTCAAACATACTTCAAGCAAGACCGCAAGATACCGAAGAAGATACCCAAGTAAATTTTTACCATCCATCAAATGTAATATTCCTCTACAAGATGCAGGAGTGTACAAGCTAGATTGTGAATGTGGTCTCTCTTACACAGGTCAAACAAAAAGATCCATAAAAACCCGCGTGAAAGAACATATATAGCTGACCTGAAGCACCGACGCTCCGGGAAGTCTGTAGTCCGTGAACCTGTTCACGATCACCCCACCACTACATCAAATTTGATAAACCACAAATCCTCGCAAAAGAACACCAATTCCTACCATGGATATATATCTACGCGAGGCTATTGAAATTAAAAAAAACGTCCTAATTTCAATAGAGAAGATGGAAGGGTGATGCCATCTCCTTGGGATCCTATAATTAACAAAATTAAACCCAAGCCCATGCATTCCACTGCAAGACTTCAAGATACTGTAAGCTTGTTCTGCGCAGACCGGACCAAAAATTGATATTTAAAAACTGAAGGTAGTCGGGCTAACTATGACATTGAGACGTCAAACATCGCAGTCCCTCCAGTAACCATGGGTGTTGTAAAGCACCCGAAACGTCGGGAATTAATAAAAAAAAAATAAGTTAAAATAGTTAATTAAACACGATAATATCCGTAAATATAGTTTTATTCAACATTTTTTCTAATTAAAATAAACGACTAACATAGTAAAAAGCATGCAATAAACATGAAATAAATATCTGCGTAATATGTAACAAAAATATTCGTCTAAATAAAGTCAGTCGTGGCTAAAACAATGCTACCTAGGTTTTTTGCTGAAATACATAAATGCGTTGATAGTTCTTTAACGTTAAAAATACAATGCCGTTGAAGGTAACATAGCCAAGAATACCAAACATCGGCTCAATTTATTACTTTGCTAATTTGGTGACGTTTTATTAGCATGACTGTAAACTTTAAGCCGATCACGGCATCGGTTAGTAACCTTCAGGTAACGTTTGTCACGTACGATTTTATCGTTTAGTCTATACGTATAATATTCGCTAAACTGTGACATCACGTTCTGTGGGCATTTCACAAGTGAATTCTACTATTATATAACAGTTGGGCTGAAAAGTTCGTATCGTTTTATAGAAAAACACATTTTTTTGGCAAAAATCGATTTTATTATTCAACATAGTTGCCATCGAGGGCGATACACCGATTATAGCGATCTTCCAACTTTTCAATACCATTTTTGTAGTACGATTTGTGTTTAGCCTCAAAATAGGCCTCTGTTTCGGCGATTACTTCCTCATCGGCTTTAAATTTCTTTCCAGCGAGCATTCTCTTGAGATCTGAGAACAGGAAAAAGTCGCTGGGGGCCAAATCTGGAGAATACAGTGGATGCGGAAGCAATTCGAAGCCCAATTCATGCAATTTTGCCATCGTTTTCATCGATTTGTGACACGGCGCATTGTCTTGATGAAACAACACTTTCTTCTTCTTCAAATGGGGCTGTTTTTTCGCGATTTCGTCCTTCAAACGCTCCAATAACTCTATATAATAGTCGCTGTTGAGGGTTTTCCCTTTCCAAGATAGTCGATGAAAATTATTCCATGTGCATCCCAAAATACGGACGCCATAACCTTACCGGCCGACTGTTGAGTTTTTCCATGCTTTGGATTCGGTTCATCGCGTGCAGTCCATTCAGATGAATGCCGACTGGACTCCGGAGTGTAGTGGTGGATCCATGTTTCATCGATTGTCACATATCGACGCAAAAATTCACTTCTATTGCGGTTGAACAGCTCCAAACATTGCTCTGAAGCATCGACACGTTCTTGTTTTTGGTCGATTGTGAGCTCGCGCGGCACCCACTTTGCACATAGCTTTCGCATACCCAAATATTCATGAACGATATGTCCAACACGTTCCTTTGATATCTTTAGAGTGCCAGCTATACAAATCAACCTCAATTTACGATCTTCCAAAATCATTTTGTGGATTTTTTTTTATGTTTTCGTCCGTAACAGCCTCTTTTGGACGTCCACTGCGTTCATCGTCTTCGGTGCTCATATGGCCTGTACGGAATTTGGCAAACCACTTACGAATGGTTGCTTCGCCCGGCGCAGAGTCCGGATAACACTCATCAAGCCACTTTTTGGTATCAGCAGCACTTTTTTCATCAAAAAATAGTGTTTCATTAAAACACGAAATTAATTTTTATCCATTTTTTTCAAAATAACAAAAGTTGCTTCACTCAAAATGCTGTGTCTCACAAACTAATAATCAGACAGCTGTCAAATTTATACACGTTTCTTTTGAAGGTTGGTACTACCTAAAAATGATATGGATTTTATTCTAGTGGCGCCATCTCATAGAGACGATACGAACATTTCAGCCCAACCAATAGATAATAATATAATTAAGCAACGTCAAAACTCATGGCACCCAACTTAAGGGTGAAATTACCATTGCATTCCTAAAATTTTAACAGTTCCCTGCTTGAGGCAACTTCTCTAAGCTTCAGAATTTTAGTTCCAGCAGTAAACTTACAGGGTAATGATGATAAGGGCTTAATCTCTAAACTAAACGATGCTAACTAAAGGACCTCTGATGAATCACTTCACCTTCTCATCGCTCAAAATAAATTAGTAAATGGAAAGAAATAGAAAAATAGAATATAAATTTGAAACACCTAATGTGTCAATTTCAAAATATGAAAAATAGCTGTGATAAAGGTGTGTACCTAATATCTGATTTTGATCTGCGATCGTCAAAGCTACAACAGGTTCAGCAATCGCGGAAAATCCTATTCAAATAAGAACATCAAAACCAGACGTGAAGTGCTTATACTCAACATGGTAAACATAATTTAAGAATTTATAGATTTTATACTAGTGTTTCTCGTGAATATTTAACATTAATTTTACATTGATTACTGTAAACGTTTACTTAATATTTGCTAAACAACATAATATACCAGATGAACACAATCCATTTATGTAGAAATATATTTTTTGATTCTAAACATAAACATATATTAATTGTTTTATTAAGATGAAAAATAATATAAATAATCTTAAAAATAAATCATTTATTTCATAATTATTGATAAAATTTAAACAATTTATATTATATTGTATTATATATATATATATATATATATATATATATATATACATCACAATATTGATTCTACGTCCTTTCATTTCGCATTATTGTAGCGTCCACCACTTGTAGGCAATTTTTATACATTATGACTGCGAATATTGGTCCATTAAACAATTTCAAAGATAGTGTTTAACTCATTTCTTTGAAAATTTACCATATGTCGATTTACAAATATTCGTATATTGCTAGACGGAGGGAAACCAATCAGAACTCCCTTCCATATTACAAATTATCCGGAATCCCCCTGATATATATAGTTTTTAATTCATTCTCCTGCTTAACGCAATTCCTTTGTATGGTGCGACGTTGCCACTCTTATTAGTTATTCCGCTTTGGAATACTTTATTTGTAGGTGATATTTTGTTTATGTAGGTATTCGATAGATTCCTATAGTTTTAGCATGAATAATACAGTTTTTATGATTCTGGTTCGGATTATATTTAATTTTAGTGACTTAAGTTTCGTATATTGTTCAAAATAATGAAATAAATCCACAGATTGTGCAGTTACGAAAAATACGCAATATCATTTTTGTCTCCAGCGAAAAAAACAGATAGGTATCATGATTAATTTACCAACTAGTTATTCGTTTACTAAATACGAAAAAATATCTAGGATTGCCCAGCCGTGATACATTAAAGATTGACTTTATTATTATTTATTTTACTTTTGTAAATAAGTACCAATTGTAGATATTGACAGGTTTAATAGTTCATTTTCTTATATATTGTGACTAATAACCTAATATGACATTGGGAAGAAACTCATTTTAATATAAGGTTTTACTGCATTAACTGCCAATGAGTTGTTAATTTCTGCAATAGACCGTGGCGTATTGTTTCTGACATGAATAACTCCGAAAATATAATTTATTTACTTGATCGTATTGAGTTTTGGTGCTCTCACTGCGAGTTTACTTTTTATGATCAAACTACTGTACAAAATTACTCTCTACTTAACTAGATTCATTTTTGTGAAAGGCTATTTTTGTTAAATTATGATATTATATTTGGTTTTGCAGGTAGTTTAAATACAATTTGTTTGTGTTTGTTGTTATAAATATTGGACGCTATATTACTAAAAACATGCATACGCACATTGAGAACTTTCCACGCTTATGCTTGCTTGCATTTAAGTTTCTTTGGTTATATTTAGTAACTTATGTAAACAAACTTGTGTAAGTTGATTAATGTACTTGACATGGACATTGAACGGAGTATTTACCCATATACGGACGTAAGAATATCCTAAAATATTCACACTAAGTTTTATTTGACGTCCACTTCTTCGATATCCGATGTCCAAAGTTGTTGATTATTGCATTTTACTATTTATTTATGTTGATTATTTATTGAGTGCTCAAGGCATATTTTGGTATTTTTTGTCGGTTTATACTGTACTCAGTGCTAGTAGATAATTTAACTTTCCAATTTGTTTTCGTGTTCTTAGATTTAGCTACATATAATAATATGGACGTCCGAATATCCTAAAACATTCATACTGAATGATATTTGACGTCCATATTTTGGAATTTTGTTATATTTCTATATGTGGACGTCAGATTATCGGTAAAGTTTAATACCGCACGATATTTGACGTCCATATAACCATGAATATATTTATATTTTAATTTCTTGTGTATAAGACACACATTAATGATCATTACTTTAATGACATTTTTCGCTATTGTTTTATCTTTATTTTAGTGTAAGGAGCCCATGCAGTATGAAATAGCCACTTCGGTGTTTCATAAAATGCTCCATTCTAGAAACGATAAAACGCTTAGAAAACCTTTCTTATTTCTTTTTTGATAAATGTTGCCGTTTGTAGCGGTTTTTGGGGCACTGTGGGTGCCAAAAATTTAACTTTAAATTACTACCTGTGTACACATAATAATATGGACGTCCGAATATCCTAAAACATTCATACCGAATGATATTTGACGTCCATATTTTTGAATTTTGTTATACATATTTCTATATGTGGACGTCAGATTATCGGTAAAGTTTAATACCGCACGATATTTGACGTCAATATAATCATGAATATATTTATATTTTAATTCCTTGTGTATAAGACACACATTCATGATCATTGCTTTAATGACATTTTTCGCTATTGTTTTATTCGTATTTTCATGTAGGGAGGCCATGTGGTGTAAATAGTCACTTTGGTGTTTTATAAAATGTTTCGTTCTAGAGATGATAAAACGCTTAGAAGCTTAGAAAACGTGTGTAAAAATTTAATTTTATTTAAACTAACTGCAAAGCCAAACATAATAACATAATTTAACAAAAATAGACTTTCACAAAAGCGAATCTGGTTAAGTAGAGAGTAATTTCGTACAGATCAGGTACAATAGTCGCACTCATCCTTAAGATGCAGTGAAAGCACCAAAACTCAACACGGTCAAGTAAATAAATTATATTTTCGGAGTTATGTCAGCAACAATATACCACGGTCTATTGTAGAAATTAACAACCTATTGGCAGTTAATGCAGTAAAACCTTATATTAAAATAAGTTTCTTCGCCAGACCACATTAGGTTATTAGTCAGAGGTTATTAGTCACAATATAATAAAACAAACTTCTATAAAACCTGTCAATATATACAATTGAGTCCATCTTCCTGTACTCAAGAAGGTAACTTATACTCAAACAGAATTATGGGTTGCTTACGAAATACCTAACAAGAGTTCTTTTAGGCAGATTAGTACCAAATGTAAAATGTTAAAATATAGTGCACCATGAAATAAAATGATAAGCCGACGACCGCATCTACATTTATAAAAATATAACTAAATTCAAAAATACGGGTGTCAAATATCATTCAGTATGAAAGTTTTAGGATATTCGGACGTCCATATTATGTGTAGGTAAATGTGAGGTTAAGAAAACAAGTTTAAAAGTAATATTACTAGTACCAAGCGCAGTATAAACCATATAATAATGTACTGCAGACCGAATTACGGTCCGGTGGCCTGCTTCAACGGGGACTAGCCATCGGCGCAGGACAGGATATAGTGCCAAGTGTACGCCCAACCACAGGTGCACTCTCTATTCCCTCATTCTCATAATCCGATGGGACGGTAAACCGACACGACCGGAGTGAGATCAGGCGCAGGACAAACGGCTTTACGTGCTTTCCGAGGCACGGGGGTGAGACACCGCTAACTTCCTGACTTCGGGCAGCTATTGAGAATTTCTGGACAGAAAAACTCAATAATTGATTTTTGGCCCGACCCGGGATTGGAAACCTGGACCTCATGTTCAGCAGTCGCACTACTACAACCACTAGACCAACGAAGCAGTCATAACTATATATCACCAAATACAAGTAACACGTTGGCAACGGTGACGGAACGGCAACGTCGCATCTTCTAATTTTGTGCGTAAGTCAAATACGGCGATAAATGAAAGTATTCACAAATCGGCAGCAACGCTATTATTTTTGCAACGAACGCGGAACTACGTAAATATTCAGTACAGCAAGATTGGAAGAAAAATGACGTCCAATTTTTTTTTAGATTTTGACATTTCTGTGATCAGCACGACAATTTGCGAACATTGCGCTAAGTCTCCCATTTGACGTCCGTATATTGGACGTCGTAAGCAGGTTGACGCCACATTATATGCAAAATTGGCCATAGTGGACGTACAATAAGTTACGGGATGTATATATATATATATATATATATATATATATATATATATATCGGGCATGTTGGCGTATTCCTGTGTGGTGTAGGTACACAGCCATGGTATGGTACAAATACACAATAACACGTTAGTCCAGGGAAAAGCAAAGGTCGTCGTTAAGAGATCACAAATATCCAAATCAAAAATCCAAATCACACACATACATGTCCAGTAAACGAAGCCAAAGTAGTAAGAACACAAGATATCACTAGAGAATACGAAAAGATGCGTAGTAAACGAAGTAGCGTTGCGTACTGATTTCACAGTCACTGAGTACATGACTGATTTGTAGTGCGTGTACCAATACCAAGAGGCGTCACTACCTGTCTCGCTCACACTTTATGGAATCTCTCTCTCTATCTCATTTAAACCACGCTGTGGTCATTAGGAACGCTTTGGTTGCACTAGAATCGTTTTAATGTAAGTTTAATTTTTTAAAAAGTGACTGTTTATTAAAAAAAATTATGGCTGATCTAAGAAATAATGGAGTACGTGTTATGCCACGTTAGAATTTTTATTAAATGCGCTAACTTTTAAAGCTACTTGCCAAACTGGCGTAGTACAATTTTTTCCAGGACCGTCGGTTGAAGTAGTGCGAAAAACTAATTCTGAAAACTTAGTTCGGTATAAAATTACATTTTCTTTCAAGCTGGAGTGATCGGCACAGGGTTTAGGATTACAGGTTACAGAAGCACTATTCAGGATGACGTAAGAGAAAAAAATTGGCAAAAAGTAAATATTTGTAGCAACAGGAATGAAAAAACTGTCTCATGGTGTACATTTTATCGAAAAAAATAAATAAATTACTATAATTTCTGAAATACGTGACTTAGATTTTTTTTATATTTTTCTGGTAAATAGTAAGGCATCGCCTATCAGAAAGTTTCGGCTTGACGTCGACTTCTGGGACACCCGATATATTATATATACTTATATAAATATATATATATATATATATATATATATATATATATATATATATATATATATATATATATATATATATATATATTTATACCTATGCTACTGATGATAACTAAATTTTAGTACCGAATGATAATTATTATATTCTCTCTGTCTATTCCAAATCCAATCTACCTTATCTAATACTTTTATCTTTACGTATGTAATCAAACACGGTAAGCAATAATCAATGCGATAAACTTAAAGCAGGAAATTAATGCTTAAGGGGAAATATAACCTGAAATGGCTTAGCAAGATCCTCCGTTATGCCGAAAGTATTGTAGCATTAATTTTGAAATAAATATATGGTAAAGTTGAGGATTAATGTTAAAGATTATGTTAGACGAAAACACGATTCCGTAAAATTTTCTCGATAGAAAAAAAATCCAAAGTTACCTCCAAACTGAACAATAAACCGCTGTTATTCATAAAATACTTTTAATAAGATCATGAAACTTTGCATACTAACTGAACTAACTATAAAGCAGTGCTTATGTTATTTACTTTTTTTAAAATACCATTATTTTCACTGTAAAAAGAAATTACCTAAACTATCGGCGCCCTGAAGCTTGGTTCCTGTCGCCCCGTTAGTATGGCTTAGGCTTTTGAAGGGAAGCTTGGTTCCTGTCGCCCCGTTAGTATGGCTTAGGCTTTTGAAGGGAGAAGTTGTGTCGCTTACGATCAGAATACATATTACGCAACAAGACGACGTAAAATTAAAATGGGAAATAACCGTGATAAAAATAAGAAGCGACTGGGTTGGCGTTAAGAAACAGGCATAAATATGATAAACCTAATGAAATAAGTATCTAACGACCTATCTACTCACAGTATTAGTGATTATAAACATGTCGGTACATAGCATACGACGCGCGGGGAAGTGGGGACGAAATTAGAATTTGAGCTGACTTACTATATCCTCTTAAGGCGACACCGCGAAAAAATGCATCTCCTTTCATCGAATAGTATGGGACTATGAAACCACTTACGAAAGTGGAATTTTGATATAGGTAAATTCACGTCTTTATCTTGTATTTGATTGTACAAAACCACGATTGTATAATTTTGACTCGATCATAATTATTTGCCAAAAACACCTCTAAACAATCACTATAGTTGAAATTACAACGAAATCACTTATTCTATATGCTTGGAAATCACTCAAACATATTCATAACATCTATATTTATAATTTACTTGCTCATTATTTTGATTACTTAAATCAATAATTTTTAAAAAATATTTTAAGATTCTGACAATTTTTAAGCGGTTCTATTCGTCGCGGGCGCTACGCAAGTTTAGACCCTATGACGGCGTTTTTTCAAGTTTTTATAGAAATTATGTATTCACTCGGATCAGTACGGCGATAACCAGGAGCCACTTTTTCGATGTGTCGTCTTAAGCAGAAGCAAAACCCGCATTGCGATTTTTAAACAATAAATCAAGACATCCGTTTCAATGAATCATAAAATAAATACACTGCATGAATATAAAGAAGAACAAAAAATGAAAGATAAGTCAATGTGCTGGGCCATATTGAAAATAACTTGATGACTTGTTATGATTGCTGCTCCTTATGGGGTAAGAATAAGTAGTTTAGTGAAGTAATTGGATCTGGAAAATATAGCGTCATAACCTTCTACTTTAGACTCCTACTCAGTGTCATTGACGTACACATCGTTTAAAGTTGAGGAAAACACATACATGCTAGAAATGCTCGTTCGTAAACTAGGGCAAAATATTAAAAAATAGTATACATACATCGTAGTTGCTGAATAAAGAGTTTTCGAACTATGTTTATTTCTGTTCTAATGTGTTAATAACAACAAGAATTCATTTCAAAGGCTTCCTTTTGAATTTTTACCAAAAATCAGAGATTTAAAAAATATACCTCAAGACCCACTTAATTTGATTGAGAAAGAAGCATTTACATTTTATTTTGAAAAAAAAATAGTTTAAGTAAGATTAGATTAATCTTAGAATCTGCAAGTTAATGTCATTAAATGCAAATCTAAGCAATTTTTTGGAGCAAAGCACACTAAATGTTTGCGCATTACTTGAGCTTCATGTGCACGTGGCTACAACGCAAAGGTTCTATTAAATAAATGTATGGAAAGACTGCATACTGCTTACTGCATTCACACAATCTGGACGAGGAACGCCTTGGAGTATACATAGCATAGCTTCTTTAACTGTACTCTAACCCCCTTCATGACAAATTTTAAACGCTTGATTGGTTAAATAGTGTTTTGTCTCATTCTGACATTTGCGAGACACTTGTTGCTAGAAAGTGACAAAACACCATTTAACTAATCAAATGTTTAAGAATAAGGGGAAGGATGGGAGTAGCGTCGTCAGCACCGGTGCAATGTCACGTTCTATATGGCGGTGCAGCTTTGATTAAATCGATCGGGACCCATCTTTTCGTATAACATTTATTTCTCACAACGTTTAAAAATAATTTAACTTAACAAGGCGTGACAAGACCAATTTTCATTTTATTAAATACAATGAATCAGTAACTTCAAATCAATGGAAAAATGTAGTTTGTGTCATTCATAATAATAACAGTTATTAATGCATATCATCTATCCGACACAATAGCCTTTAAGAGTTTCGAACCGAAAAAGTTTAAGAGCTTCATATCGTTTGAGAAATATAGACATAATCTAATATCAAAAAGTATGTTTTTAACCCAATTTTTTAAAACACTGGCAAGTTAAAACCGACCGAATATAGCAGAATTGTATTATAAATAAAATACTTTCATTTAATTTAATTTTATTCGGCGGAATTATAGAAATTAGTAGGACACATATTATCTAGAAAGAAAAGGATAAGTTTCTTATCTATGTAGGGAAAAACCCTTACCAAAATTTTCACCCAGTTCACAGCCTTTATCAATATATCCTGTCTGTAATATACTTCAGCTACTCAAAACACAATATTATCAATAACTTTTAATTTTAACATAAGAAAATAATTACATAATAGTTTTAAGTAAGCTATTGAATACGTTTTAAATTACTTACACGTCATTAGTCATTACCGTGTGCACGAAGTGTCATTACCGTGAACAATCGTCACTACCGTACACACATAATGTCATCATCGTGACTCCTAAAATTTTTAGGGGCCTATATCTCTACTAATTGAGGCCTTAGGAGAGGGCCTTAATTTTTTTAATAATTCACACATTAGAAACTTTCAATTTAAACTAATTTTGCGGTTAATAATACATTTGTATTTTATTTTCCCCCAATCTGCCCAATTTACATCAAATGAAATAATTACCCGGCAGCTAAAAATGTTAACCAATTTGAAAGGAAAACGGCTTCCGATTGGAAGAAAGAAATTAACCATATCGAAAGATTAGAAAATGAATACTGGGAGAGTGATAGACTTGGAGAAATCCAACAGAGAGAATTAATTATATCCCTCGGAGGGGAAGAATCCAGCTCAGAGAGTGAAAGTGAGGACGATCTAATGGACGGAATAGAACCGATCGTATACAGTGACAATGAATAATAAGTATTATAATAAATCCTTATTAATATTCCTTACTTCTATTCCTTGATTTTACATAGTTTGTGCTGTTCCGCTTATCCAAGATTGATTCACTTTCACCCTAAGGTTGCCTGGGAGAGATTGCTTTTTAGCAATAAGGTCGCCTGTTATGCTTTGTATTTTTATTGTGTACGAATCTGTAACACTTTTTATAGTGCAATAAAGTGTATAATAAATAAATTAATAATATTATAAATGAGAAAGTGTGTATGTTTATTTCTTTGTCCTTCCTCGACGCGTTAACTAAAAATATTATATATATTATAAAAAATAAATATTTAAAATATATAAAAATGGCAACAGTATATCACTTATTACTTCACCCCTTGCCAGAACATTTTATTTTGTTTTTATTAATAATCTCATGCAAATCTCAAAAATTTCAAATAAAAAAATATTACGACGCATTATTTTGCACACCGTACATTGACAATTACGTCATCGGCCCAGGTCTCAAGTTAATTCGTACGAGTTATAGTCAACGAGTATCCGTTGTAACGTGGCTTTTTCACCTGTCAAATAAAGATTTTATTTTTAATTTTTAGTTATCGCGCTAAGGTAAGTTAACTGCTTGTCGATCAAATGCTATATATTGTATATATAGCATTTGATCGACAAGCAGTTAACTTACTTACCTTAGCCTAGATCCTAACACGTATTATTTCAAATTAGGTTGTTTTCTTTTTGAGCTTGTTTTGTAATCAGAATATTTCAGCTGTGTAATAAGGAAGTATTAACCCTTTCAGTAAAATATTACAATATAAAAGTTTTAATGAAAAGATCAAAGAGGAATTTGAAAAAGTCGCGAATATTTGAGGCACATTAGGTGGCCATTTTGATGTGGGATTGAGCCAATAACTATTATATGAATTTGCCATTTTTCCCAACATGTATCTTTTGTGATGCCTTTAGTGATTCCATCTCTTTTAAAACATTAATGGTTTGAACGACGCTACGGTAGAACTTAACCGAAAGCAGTATAATTACTCGTTAAAGCTAATTATCATTACCGTTCTCCTTTTGTTTTTTTTTATATATTAATTACTACGGACTTTGTTATCTCGAATTCCTGCAGCTGGTTTTCGTTTTATCGTTTAATTCATGCAGATCATTTTGGTTTCACTAATTACAACAAATGTTCGTAGTGAAGTGCAGTCATAAAGTATATTATAATAACATGTATCATATAATGACCATGTGCATCAGGGGGTGATCTATGAGGCAAACTGTGAGGGAGGCTTATATAAAGTTGTTGACTTTAGATAGGCTGTAATGATGAAAAAATGTTTAAAAATGAACAAAAAAGGACTTCTCTGGAATGATGTCCAAGTTTTTGTAAGTATTCTTTTTTTTTTGTATTTCTTATGATTTGTTATAATCTTAATATATATAAACTACGTGTCACGTTGGTTGTCCGCGATGGACTCCTAAACTACTTAACCGATTTTAATCAAATTTGCACACCGTGTGCAATTTGGTTCAACTTGAGAGATAGGATAGAGTTTTTGCCCATGAGTGACCCACAATTTTTTTTTGCGAATTTGAGGTTTTTTAATAGGACATGACTAAGGGTCATCGAAAAGGGCAAAACAACGTCTGCCTGGCAAGCTAGTAAATATTAAAATATTTTGCGGTATGCAAGCCAACTGAGTGAGTATTCTTAGAAAGGCTTATATATATTTATACTACAGTGAACTTAAAAATATCATGACAATTTCGAAAGAAAATACTTATTTACTTAAGTAATACAGTTACATAAATTATTTCATATTATTATATTTATACTTAATTATTTAATTTAGAATATTATATTAAGAAAATAATGCTACTAACGCTATAATATTATATTCTAATTAACCTATCTCTTGTTCCAAGTGAGCATAAAATAAAATGCTTGTGTTAACTGGGTTACCAGTTACCACAACGGTCGATTGGTGGACGGAACCAACGACTTTCCGAGTTTGCAGTCAACAACCTTAACCATTAGGTTATTATCGCTCACTAGTCACTTTAAGAGTACTTTTTTGGCGATGAATCGATGACTATAAGTATTTTTTATTATTTCCTTATCTACATATATGTATATTCTTACAATACGTCAGGAGAAAATATGTTCCTCCTTTTAAGGTAATTGCGCGCACGGAAGAATTGTATACAACTAGAATTTATATACAATATATTAAAAATAATAAAACTACATATGAGTATTTCCTATAATTATTGCACGGGTCTAAAAAATGATATGAAAATAAAAATGGTTAAGTTATGAACTTGTAACAGTTTCAATATATATATTATTATTAAATAACTGAGATTTTATTAAAAAATGCCAAACAGCAGACAGAATTGCTTGATAACTTTCTCGTTTTGTTACTTAGAACTTAATGAAATTAATAATGAAAACCACAAGCAATCATTGTAAATTTGTATCATACATAAATAACGTAAGTAAAAAAATTAAAATCAAAACTAGGGGGCCGGTCGAAAAAAACAATTATTGTTTTTTCGATCGGCCCCCTAATTTTGTTGAGAGGATGAAAATGTATAATTACTTACCTATCAAATAACTCGTTTTAATAAAGCAAAAAAATTTTGACTACCAATGCCACTATAACATATTTAATATGTTTTGTTTGTTCGATATTTTTTGAAGTCGAGTGAGCATAAAAAGGAACGAACGCAACTTCGTAAGAGAAAAAATACGCGCCGAATGGAGAACCTCCTCCTTTTTTGGAAGTCGGTTAAAATACACAGTATAGACAGTTTTACAAATTCATTTTTTTGTTACTTCATCTTCCACGCATACGTTATCCTATGAAAGTAACCAAAACTGAAGTCACGAATCGCAGTCTTTGAAAAATATTTTTTATGATAAGAATATACTTAATAATAATCTTCGGTGATATATGAAATTAATCTTCTATTATAATATTACTAATTTAATTATACACTATTGTTTTTCACTTAAATGTACCTACACAATATTTGGTAACTCCGAATGTTTTTTTCAACCTGCAGGCTTACCTTATCTTCCTCTCAAGTTGTTCGAAGTATTACTGATTTTTTACAAAACACTGACGTCTAATATCATTCTACAATGTTTTTAAAACTAAAATACACATTTCTTTTAGTGGATTTATAAAAGAACGGGTAAAAATTGGTAACAAAGAAATTGGTTTCATTATGGAACTTTTTATTGGACAATATTATTTAACTTGAATGTCATAAAACGATATTGAATTGGACCAATCGCGCTAAGTAAAATGAATTTCAATCAGTTATCACTTATCATATCGTTTGAAATCTCTAACGTTCTTCATGTTCAAAAAATGATTGGAAAATTTGCACTTGGAGTATCTAGAACAACAGTGGGGAGCCGCTTTTCCATACATTCGAATTTTTTGGTATTATGATTTTATTTTTTTATATTTTTGACGTAATTTGAATATTTATATGTATAATTTATGAAGTATTGTATAAAGATGTATTTTTTTAAAACTTAGATACATTTAAACACGGAATGGTTAACTTAAAAACATCGGACAATAGAACAAGCTCCAACGCAAAAATTTTAGGAAATGCTCATATTATGCACATGAATTGAAATAAAATAAAACATTCATTGTTTACTTTCATACTTCCAAATCCAATGTCGAACCAAACGCTTCCATCTTCGTGTCAAACTCACGATAGTCAACAAGCGCAGAAAGAATAGAGTAGTACTATATAATGTAGTTAAAATCACTACGCACACTACTACAATATAATATACGCACACTAGCACAATACTAGCACAGGTTAGAAATTGTCTAAAGATTCTAAATATTCCTTTAACGATTTTAATATTCCTTTTTTAATTGTCTGTAGAGTGTGTGTCAAGGGTCAAGGCTAACTATAATTTATTTTATATTTTGTAAATAAGATAGATTTATCTTTGTTTTATATCCTAACTAGCTTGTCAGGCAGACGTGTTTTGCTTTTTTCGACAACCCTTTGTCATGTCCTATTAAAAATCCTTAAATTAGCAAAAAAAAAAATGTGGCTCACTCATGGGAAAAAAAACTATCCTATCTCTCAAGTTGGACCAAACTGCACACGGTGTGCAAAGGGGGATGCCCATATTAGGCCATAGAACGCCCAACAATGTGCATTTGTTAAAAAAATATATCTTTATTTATGGTTATTAATCGCGGTATTCATTTATCCTAAAACAATGGGAATATTTTTGCACAAATTAAAAGTACCGAAAAGATAAAAATAAAATTAGGTAAATACGTAATTCATTAGTCTGTGAATAAAATAAAAAATGTTGCCAATCACAAAAATCATTAAAAAATCGATTCCCCTTTTCGATCGATTACTTATGGTGTCATTATTACAATGCTTATATGATCTTTCGATAATTATTACGATGTTATGATATAGGTTTAAAATAACCGTTGACAATGGATATTTATCCAAAGCAGTCGATACGCAACCGTTATTAACCAAATGTTTACCGACTACAGACGAAAAAGGATGGTTATGTTTTTACTGAGTGTGCGGATTAGGCTATGTTGAATCGTTTTTTGCTATGGTGCTTAAAACGTAGGATGCATTTTATTATTGAGGGAGCTACTATCAAAGAATATTTTATTCGCTTAACTCGTAAAGTACTTGACCAACTTTAAGAATTCTTTCACCACTAGATTGTTATGTATAATTTTAGATATCTAATATAGGGTTAATTTTATTATAGAGGGCGCCACTTTCAATGAATACGTTTTTTGGCTAATCTCAAAAATTACTAGACCGATTTTGAAAATTCTTTCACCATTAGATTGCTAATGAGGGCGTTAGCTGTGTGATAAATTATATTATTACAATAAATAATTGTGAGATTAATATTTTCTAAATAAATAAAACTAAATACCTACCTAAGATGTTCAAATCCAATTATTATTTTTACAATTTAAGAATCGTATTTACACACTTTACTTACTCAGATTGATTATTATAGATAAAGAGGTAATAAACCTAAAGTAAAAGAGCTCCGCTTAAACGAAAAAACTATTTATTAGAATAAAACTAAATGTTGAAAAAAAGTGGCTCAGTGCGAGTCGGACTCGCAGGCCCATGAAGAGTTCCGTAGTAACAAGCATATATTTTAAATCGAGTCAAAATACCACTATCATTATCGCCAGCAACAAATTATTTTGTTTTTCATAGTGTTTGTATAAATAACAAAGTTGTTTTTGCGGTTCCTTAAAATGTGCTACTTGTATCAAAAAAAAAAGGACTATTATACATTAAAGGGGTTTCTGTGGTTTATTCATTACCAAAGAGAAAAAAGTTATTGCGCAAAATAGGTTTTTATTAATTTCAAGTCATCAAAAGCGGCAGTCAACCGTTAAAAACTAAAACAACCGTTGTTATAGGCTCGGTTGAATTCATTGACAACCTTCACATTTATAGTTATGATAATTAAACAAGCGAATTACTAGCTGATTTACCAAGAATTTTTTAGAGTATAACAAAACGCTACTGCACAAGTTAACTGTTATTCTTATCTGTTTTTAACATAACATTTAAAATGGAATCATGTTATGATAATTCAAGAAGTTAATTTCCAGCTGATTTACCACGAATTCTCTAAAGCATAACAAAACAATACAGCACAAGCTAACTGTTCTTAAAAATACATTTGAAATAGAGTTTCAATAAATAAAGGAAATTATATTTTACAAAGCGTGCAGAACTTAAAACGCGTCAAAGATTATTCTTTTTATGATATTATTAATCGAATAAAAATCGATATCATTCCATAGATTTTATGACAGTTAAGTGGCAACATCGTATCCGACAGGTAGGCCGCTGTCACTGTTATGTCACAAGAATTAAATTACGTGTTATCGTATTATTTCTCTAGTATATAGTCAGTAATCTATGGTGTTATTGTTTTGTTTTAAAAGTAAAATGCAATTGTTGATCTCTCAACAATTGGTTCGAACACAGCAGGTAAATAGTTGGTACATATCACGATGTGGTATGTCTTCCTCTAAGAAATGCTTTATAACTGAGTTTACTTGAATAATATCAATATAATAATTGTAGCTTCTTTATTAGGTACAAGTTTCGAGTACAGTGAACGTGTAGTGTGGCACTCGCAAAATGCACCAATAGTTCGTCTTGAACATCTATACATCAGCTGTGGCACTGACACTTATGAGAATAAGATCACACACATTGTTTGTCTTCGATTTTCCACGTGAGGAATTATTTGCGCTACGTGAGGTAAGTGTTTAACATGTTTAACATTTCAATTTATTAAATGTGATCCATATATCTGATAATTACACATGTTTTTACACTGATTGTATATCAACTCAAGAAATTGTTTTATTTTTTCACATCTGCCCTAGCTATATCTGACAAACATACTAGCTTATTTATGAGATTGACCAGTTTTATCAACTACCAAGAAAGGAGACAGTTGATTTTTCATTGTTTTTGGACTGCTGGTAGTCTGTCAGGCCTTAATTATTAAATAATATAGGGCATTAAATCCGTCCTTGTGCAGTAACATTTAACTTGATAAATATTTTATTTATATTTGAGTTTGAAATAAATCTATTTTATTTTTATTTTTTCACTTTGACTTCATTTTTTGTATTTTACATTATTTCAGTTGTCATGCCGTGTATATCATAATTGCTGGCAATGAACTGATAGAACAGCATCATGTTCAACTGCAGAACGGGAACCATCTGAATCATCTAGTCCGTCCTCGTTGCAATCTGAAGTGAGTAATGTATTGCACCCAGAACAACAAAGCTTAGATCATACATCACACAGTGTACTGCTAACTAATTATATAAAAGCACAATGTTTTTTACCAGGTTGTAACAGTTCCATCAGCATTGCAAGTATGTCTCTTTTGTGATTAACTACATTTTGCGATAACAAACATACATAGTGACAAGTACTATATATGTGTGTTATACTTGGTAGAGCCATGCTGCAGTTATATTAGAAGTATAGTTGTAGCATGAATGGGTCGGCTCGACCGGGGAAGGAGCACCCTCTCACAGAATACCAGCGTGAAATAGTAGCTTAATGCTGCTGTGTTTTGTATGGTGAGTGTAGAGAACCGGAGACCCTTTTTACTGGAAACGAGAAAATGATCTTAGTCCTCACGGGTGACAACGCATCTGCATTTTGATTTGTAATCGAGGATAGATGTGGATGTCTAAGGGTCGCAGAAATGTCTCCAGCAGATGGTGAATCTCAGTTAATGACAAGATATGCTAATAAATCCAGAGCCGTGACTATGTGTCGATATGGGTAGTAGAGGTGGTGAATGGCATTTTTAAAACTGAATTTAAAATATTTCATCAAAATTACTTTAACAGGGCTTCTACACATTTGATGATAGACTGCTGTGGCTTCTGCTATAGTTAATAAATTCCACACAAAAATAAGGGACAGGGATGATGCGGCTCAAATACTTGAAATAGTTCATCAAAATATGGAGACAAATAATGATTTTTCTGAGTATGCTAGGGAAAACAATCTAAATAGAGCTAGGGCAGGCAGACTTTAGAAATATAAATGTAGACTTTAAAATGTTAGGGAATTTCCTGTTTTAACTTACAGCGACTTAATATTAATTGCTTGTGTCACATACCAATTAAAGCAAGCTCGCTACTATTATGGTGAGCATATAAGATTTAATGGTTGCTACCGGATAGAACTCTGTAATAACCAGAGGAGCAGCATTATGGAAGGAATAAAGTTAAGCCCTAGCTGATCTTTACTTAGGGCTAGAATTGCAAGTCATCACTATTAGTCGTAAAGTGTATTTTATTATATAAATTCTATATAATATCTAATATATAAATTCTTTTTTAGGAAGGAGGCTTGGTACTACCACCTGCTTAGGACCCTGTAATTAATGAAATTAAAAACCCAAGCATACCACTGCAAGACTTCTAGACACAGTAAGTTCATTCTGTAGATCGGACAATAAATAAAAATTAAAAATCTGAAGGTACTCCGGGTTAACACTGACATTGGGACGTCGGTCACCTCAGTCTGCCGTAACCATGGGTGCTGGAAAGCACCCGAAATGTCTGGAATTAAAAATCAAAGAAATAAAACGCGATAAAATCGATAAAAATAGTTGTTAAAAAAACTGCATTTGTGAAAATAAAAACTTCAAATATTTTCAAAACCCCGACTTTTTTTAAAGCAATTCCTTTACCATTTCATTGTTTTAATTGCATATTATCATATCTATATGCTTTTATATGTGGGCACTCATGGCCGAAGTGTCTATGAAGACTGGTCATTCCCCTTTGATTAAAATCGGTTAAGTAGTTTTGGAGTCCATTGCGGACAAACGTGACACGTAATTTATATATATTAAGATAAGCAGTTTTAAATGAGATACAGTTTAAACTTATTTCAGTTATTACGACCACTAGTATAAATTGTTTAAAATTACATTGTATGTATACAAATATTTCAGTACTTCCTAGTTCCGATCCGAGATTATGTCAACCAAATTATAAAAAGACTAATAGAACGGCTAATAACCTCATCAACGA